>BTPG01000002.1:119372581-119560081 GCA_036245525.1 Semisulcospira habei | reverse complement strand
AACGAAAGAAACACGCTTAGAACACATTATGTTGTACTTGTCCGTTCTAAGCATGATTATTTCTTTTTTGGCATTCTCTTTGCATTTTACACATTTGGCAGTCACTTTTTTTGTCTGGATTTCAACCATACACGAGTCTTTGTTCTTTGTAAGCGTGTTTCGTTTTTTTGTTTGCAGTTTCTTTGCATTTCACGCGCTTTAGTCCATAAGCCAGTCCTAGCTACCGTGCACCCCCCTTCCCCTCCCAGTACTCAATAAGATGGGTTTCAAAGTGTACCTTAGTATGTCCTGAGATGTTTAAGCCATGTTCTCCTAAAATCTTTAGGAACACACCAGAGATATAGCCGATGACGCAAGGGTACCCCATTCACGCTCTTTGTTGATGCTAAAATGAGATTGAGAAACATTTTCCTCTAAAGAAATCAGAATTCATTCCAGAAGCCCAAATCAGGCAATATTATGTTAAGGCACACCTTCTGCACCCTCTGCAAACACAGAACGAAAAAATATTGAATCTCTGGCTCACAGTGAAGGTATTTGTGCACCCAATAAAGGGTCAAATTTCAAAAAAAGACAAAAATAATGTGTCAGATGCCTTCAGACATTTTCTATAGCACTGGCAGTCCATTTTCAGGCTTACATTATTACAACAGGATGTCACAATTATTATAAACTTGACTAGGTGATTTTGTGATTACTGTGAGTGCCACAGTGGTTTATTTTGTATCCCTATCCCCAAGTTTTAAAAATACACTAAATTAATTAGAAACAAATTAATAAAGTTATTCCATTTCATTTTGACCTCTCTTTACCTATTAAGTTTCTATAATGTGAGCTTAAAATGCAAGAAAATAAGAAAGTCGGCACCATGTACGGTACATTCGAGGTGAATGATAGATTTTTCCCATTTAAAATTGCCGAATTGGGAAACGTACAATGTTTCCGATGCCCTCAGAAATTTTGTATACAACTGATAGGTCTTTTTTTAAGGTTTTATTGGTTAGGATAGTGTACCACAGTTACTCCCAACCTAATTTTATGATGCTGTGATGCATTTAGGGGCCACAGTGGCTAAATCTGCTGCCCTACCCCCATTTTACCAGTATGAAAAGGAACGCAAAATGATCACAACAATTGATTATGTGATACTCCTCTGTTTAAATATTTTTGTTGCCAGTTTTCTTAACAAAGTATGCATAGTAAGCATAACATTTGTGATCATTTCATTAATTTCAATGTGACCCATCAATTTAATTGGAACTATACTGACTACCATTAAAAACGTGAAAAGTGTCTGTAAGTGTACCCGCAAACAAAGAGCCACCCGACAGCCGAAAACAAGAACATTTTATTTGTTGCTTACTTCAGATGTTCGGCCTACTGTCTGAGCTACCTTCGCAAAAAAATTGGATGAGTTATCGCCCATAGCTACCTTGGAGGACACAGGGTTTCAATAGTGGTGAAAATAAGCAAAACTGGACACACTCTGTGAAGCAAGTTTCCTGTGATATGTTTTAACACAAAAGTTGTGTGGATTGCTTATAATGTTATTAACTGCCTTAAACGAAATTTGACTCGAAAAATTCATTAGAGAACCAGAACTTCAGTTGCACATCATTTTCTTAATAAATTTTATTTGATTTAATGTGAATTACTTTCAAACTCTTTTTATGCTCAAGTGACTGACGCAGAGATAAAGAACACACCCATGTCCATTTGATCAGGTAAATATGGCCGCTAACCTAAAAATAAAGAGCTTTTTGGTTTTCATGTTTGTAGGTCATGTTGATTATTTAGGTGCCTTTGACAAACGAAAAGTAGGTCAAGACCAAACAGGCCTGATTGTCATGCACACGGACCCTAGTGACACTGCACATTGGTTGGCTTTCAGCTGTGTCCTCTGCAGATACTCCCCATTTCACTTTCAATATCCTGTGATGGTAGTGTCACTGATGACGTCATAAGTCATCGATGTGAGATTTTTAAGACTAAACATTCTATTTGCACATGACATAACAAACTCTTCATAACATTTTCTAATAAATGACGTCAAAATAACCCAGATTAAAGCATATTTACGAAGAAAAGCGCTATGGTGAAAAATTTGCGTTTCCTTTGTTGATCAGTATATTTTTCACTGCCTGGTCTTTTAGGTGATATTTTACCTAGCGTAAGGCGGGTCTAGTAAGGTCTCTCCTTTTCTTTTCATTTATTTTTATCTAGAAATGTGTATATTTGAATATGCGTAATAAAGTTTCATGGTTCCTAACAGCCAAAACAATGTTATCAAAATACTTAGTTTCCACATGTCCACCACGAGATCACCACTTCCACCCCCATTTTTGGCCTTCTTCTTCTGCAACGTTCAACTCCTTGATGGCCATCTTTAAATCTTATATTGTTCTGGCGGCCAATAAGTGAGCTGTCAAGAGCTCGGCAACATGTTTTCAGAGTTTGGTGTACAGGGGCGTGTCTTCTGGTCAGAACTGCCAGGGGACCGCTTCTCTGTATGGACAGGTCTGGAGAATGTGCTAAGAAGACTGATTTTCTACGCCACGTTGGCATAGGGCTGTTTCCTTATGACCCAGTCTCACGAGGTGAGTCCAGAGTGATCAGTGCGTAGATGAAAGATGGTGGCCTGGCTCTCCCTGTTAAGCTTGTTGATGTCGTCTGCCCATGGGCTGCAGCCGCAGTTCTGCTGTTGCCAATCACTTTGTTGCTGTAGTGTCTTGGTTTCTTTACAGGAGGTCGTGATCTTGAGGTAGTCTAGCGCCTGCTTTGGCCAGGCTGTCAGCCTCTCCATTCCCAGCTCCAGAATGCACTGGAATCCACTGCAGCACTATTTTGTGGACAGGGCATCCAGTCTATCTTGAAGCTTCCTGGTGAGGAGATCAGTGGATCAAGCTGCTGCCTTACACTAGCTAGTGCGTTGGAGCTGCTGTCGCCAGCTGGTAAGGAGAGGGAGGTAGTAGTGCGGTCTGAACAACAGATGTACACGCCACTTCCTTCATTCCGCATGGCGTCTTGTGCGGACCCGCCTGTGTAGATGTGAGCACAGTTGCTTGTGCATAATCTCCAGCGAGATGGTTTTGTGCACTGCCACGACCTTTGGCAAAGAGTCCTGGAACATCGTTTATGTTGTCTAGAAGCTCTTTCGAGATGTCCAGGTATCTGAAGGGAGCTCTTCACACATCTTTGGGCTTGGTTCCAGGACGTCAGTTTTAGCCCTTTGCAGGAGCTTCAGTTGGCGGTTCAGACTTGGGCATTTCTGACGGTTTTTGGTCTGCTCCTGTAGTATACAATACAATACAATACAATACAATACAATACAATACAATACAATACAATACAATACAATACAATACAACTTTATTGTCTGTTCGAGTCCAGGCACGACAGAAATTTGCCTTTCGGCTCGTCATGAAACAACAATATAAGACATTAACAAACGCTGCAAAAGCATATCATGAAAAATTATCATTGCAGCATCCTATCACAAGCAATCTGTCACAAGACAGTGTATCCAGTGCTGTCGGTGTTTAGTAAGTCTCTTCATCGTGTGTGCTGTTCTGCGTTCCAGTGGCTCCAATGTCCTCCATTTCCTAAATTGGGGTGCTCCAAATGGCTTTAAGAATGTCACTGTATCATGAGAATGACCCATGTTCTGCATCTTGTCAAGCCTGGCTTTTTTGGTTTTGCAGGCTGTGTTTCATGTTGTCGATGTATCTTGGTACCACACTACTGGTCTGACCGAGCTGATGTTTGCTTGTGCCAGGATGCTGTAATTTGCGCCAATGTGGTCCCCACCAGTTTCTTCATCAGAGACTTTTTTCACAGCTCTAGCTTTCATGGCTTCGATGTGAGTCCTCCACGTGAATCTAGTAATTTATTTGTTGCCAGTAAAGTTGGCCTGTCTGTCTTTGCTACTGGAAGGTCTCCAGTTTCAAGGTGACCTCTTCCATCTGATTTAAAGAGATGGCATAGCTCAGTTTGAGTGGCCATCTTTCAGTCCAGCTGCTGACTCCATTGGAAACATCCTCGATTCTGCAGGATGCTATTTCTTTATGTTTTGCTGCGTCAACACTTCAAAGTCACCCGCTTGGAGTATGTTTGAGACGAACCTTGGTACTGCTGTACTGATGTCATTAATGTAGACCAAGAACAGCATCAGACACAACATCTCCCTGAGGTACACCTTCCCCGAGTTTGACAAGACTGCTGAATGTGCAGACGGTAGAAGCTTTAGAGGCAGTCCCTGCTAAACATGCCTTAACTAAAAAAAAATTACAATTAAATTGATGGGTCACATTGAAATTAATGAAATGATCACAAATTTGTATGCTCAATATGCATACTTTGTTAAGAAAACTGGCAAGAAAAATATTTAAACAGAGGAGTATGACATAAGCAATTATTATGATCATTTTGCGTTCCTTTGGGTACTGGTGAAATGGGGTAGGGCAGCAGATTTAGCCACGGTGGCCCCGAAATGCATCACAGCATCATAAAATCATGTTTGGAGTAACTGTGGTACTCTATCCTAACCAATAAATCCTTAAAAAAAACAACAACTATCCGTTGTATACAATATTTCTGAGGCCATCGGAAACAACATATGTTTCCCAATTTGGCAATTTTAAATGGGAAAAAGCTATCACTCACCACGAACGTACCGTAAAGGATGAAGACTTTCCTTATTTTCTTCACTTTATGCTCACATTATTGAAACGTAATAGGTAAAGAGAGGTCGAAATGAAATGGAATAACTTTAGTATTTTTTCTAATTGATTTGTGTATTTTTAAAACTTGGGGTAGGGATACAAAATCAAACACTGTGGCACTCACAGTAATCACAGCATCACTTAGTCAAGTTTATAATAATTGTGACATCCTGTTGTGATGATGTAAGCCTGAAAATGGACTGCCAGTGCTATAGAAAATGTCTGAAGGCATCTGACACATTATTTTTGTCTTTTTTTTTCGCTTTTGTGGAAATGACTGTTTACTGGGTGCACAAATAACTTCACTGTGAGCCAAAGATTCAATATTTTTTATTCTGTGTTTTGCAGAGGATGCAGAAGGTGTGCCTTAACATAATATTGCGTGATTTGGGCTTCTGGAATGAATTCTGATTTTTTTAGAGGAAAATGTTTCTCAACCTCATTTTAGCATCCGCGAAGAGCGTGAATGGGGTACCCTTGCGCCATCGGCTATAACTCTGGTGTGTTCCTAAGGATTTTAGGGGAACATGGCTTAAACATCTCAGGACATACTAAGGTACACTTTGAAACCCATCTTATTGAGTACTGGGGGTGGGGGTGGGGGGTGGGGGTGGGTGCACGATAGACTGGGCTAGCTTATGGACTACTTGGAAGCCATCGTTTTGGTCAGCATTTCAACCACAGACAAGTCGAAATGCTTGGCCACGACAGCCACTATTTTGGTCTGGACTCCAAACGTTTGTTGAAACACAAGTTTGGTAACACCAAAGATCCTACATAGAAATACTATTTAGGATCTTTGGTAACATTTCCTATGTTCCAATAATTGGGGCGCAGGTACAATTAGTATTTAAAAGTATCACGTACACTCATGGCACGAAAAATAAGTTACAAACTTCGTATCATAAAAAAAATTGGCCTTACGTGCACATGGCCGCGAAGTCCTTGGGTTTGGGGAAGCGCGGGTGGTTACAGACGAAGTAGCTGATGACGACCAGGAGACAGAGAAAGTTGTGAGCGCCGCCCATGATCTTCAGCGCGATGAAGTAGTCAGCCTCTGGCATGACGGTGATGACGGGCACAGGGCTGCGGAGACCAACGGTAACGGTACTGATTAACCCTTCGGCTGTCGGCAGCACTTTTTGTCGCGATGATTCCTGCAGGAATCATCGCGACAAAAAGCACTACCGACAGCCAAAGGGTTAATGTCAAGTTTGTATTTGAAGAAGTACTGAAACCACGTGCGTAACAATCGCCACTACCGCAGAATGGGTCAACTTCTATTCGCTATATTTTGGCGGCGTACTCCTACCCAACTCGAATGTATCAGCATGAATCCACCTAAACGTGAATCCACACAGGATAGATTTAACTGTGCTTATATCTATTTCATAAAGATTAAAAAAAAAAAAAATTGGATGGCTTCACGCTGGGCGTTAGGTAGATAGCTTTTTGTGCAGATTTGCACTGCCACGATTTTATCGATTTCAGACATGAATCTACCCAGGGTAAATCTCTCAAGCAAGTGTGGAGTCCTTGTATGAACAGCGTGTGGTGAGAAAGGGTAGGCCGGCGGATAGCTTCAGACAGATCCCATGAACTCCTCCCCTCTGGCCGCAGACTCCGCACGTACAAAGCTAGGACACTCAGACTACAGAACAGTTTCATCCCCAAATCCATCACTCTAAGCAAGCTGTAGGTACATCCACGCATACCCAAAACTAACTCCTCCCCCTATCCCCCTTTACCTGTTCAATCAGTAGGAATGGAGCTTGTTGATTTTAGAGAAGTGATTATATTGTGTTTTATTTGGTGGTGTACATGGACATATTGGATTTTGGTTACTGTTTGTTTACCCACTAATTATCTTACAAAGGTAGATTTTAATTATGCAGCTTATGTAATAATGTGTAATAATGTATTGGTGACGTTTATATAATAAGCAGTAAGGGTTAGGATTAGGGTGAAATAGGCGTATTATGTATGCATGTGTAGAGGTGGGCGTGAATGTATAAGTGCCCCTCAGTTCAGTTCATAAACGATGTTTATGTGTGAGATGTTTAAAAGTTATGTGTACAGATTTTGTAGTGTATACTTATGTCCATTTGGAATTTGTAGTTGTGCAAGTGCAGGGAGAAAAATGTTCATAATTATGTTATACTGTTTTCATGTCTTGTTTGTACTATTTGTTAATGTACCACAAAAGAATTTCTCTTTTCGAGATAATAAAGTACTCTTATTCTTATTCTTAGCTCTATGTCTGAATCGCGGCAGCGCAAATCTGCGCAAGATGGATTCACAGCCAGGTAAGTTTATGTCTGCATATGGAATCGCGTTAGCTCCAATCTGCTTTGAGTACATTCACACCTAGGTGCATTTGCACCAGATGGGTAGATTCACGCTGTGTAGATACACAGTAAGCAAAGGTCCACGGGCCCACGACGGCCGCAGTAGGCCCGCGCACGGCTGTGCGCGGGCCTACTGCGGCCGTCGTGGGCCCGAATACGTGTTGCTACTGGGGTATACGCCTAAATATAGCAATGTTGACCCAATCAGTGTAACTATACGGGCACCACTATGATATATCGTCACACAGACAGATGCCCTACTCTCGCAGTTTGGTGGGGATGCCCGTAGAGTTGCCCATGATGCCCGGCGTTTCCAGGGACCCCTCGGCTTTCCACGTGACCAGCATGAGGATGTTGATGGCAAAACTCAGCACGGTCACCAAGTGGTTCCAGATCAACCTGGCACACAGCGACAGAAGTTGTATGAGACAGCAAGTTAACACAACTGAACCCTTTGGCTGTCGGTAGCGCGTTTGTGAACAGAAATATGCACACACGAAAATAATAAATGATCCTACTTTAGACAACTACTATGAACTAACTATAGGTCCAGACTACAATCATTCTATGTAAATGTCTTTGGTTACAACACACTCGGACATAACAACAAATAAATTTGGGTCCCCTGGCAGTTTGCTACGTCCATTACTCAATACTGCTCACCATCCCTTTGTAAGCAAGATGGCGACAGGGTTGCTGAGGATTTTCTGCTGGTAGGCGATGTCCTTCATGATGTCCTTGGTCCAGTCCATAAGGTCCCGGATCTTGTTGCTAGGCGACGAGCGGTCCACGTTCCATTTCAGTTTTTCCTTCACCTCTTCGCGAAGGACACGCTGTTGAAACAGACAGTGTAATAAACATTTAATTTCAGACTGTGATAGCCGAAAACTAGTGTCTGATTAGCTCTTCTCTTGTCGGTAGCGCTTCTTGTCGCGATGATTCATACAAGAATCCTCGCGACAAAAACCGCTACCGAGACGTAAAGGGTCAGCTTAGCTTCGAGAACAAATTCCATCTGCAAGAGGCAAAGATTCTCATGAGCTCCCGCTTATTAAACAAACAAGGTAATATAGCGTTCTAGAAAACCTATGAGACACTCATATTTAGAAAAAATATCTGTGTCACGCTTTATCTAAAAGAGCATTTGAAAACAATTCCTGGCTTTCTATACTGATGATCCATTTCGTCATGTTATTTTCATCTTTGACAAAGTGCAGCGCAGCATAACAAAAATTATGATAATTCTTTCTGACCTTGTTTTTCACCCGGAAGTTGATCTTCTGCAGGGTGTCGTCCTTAACAACCTCAATGGACAGGGAGTTTTTCTTGTAGAAGGTGAAGGCCTTCTGCTGCAAGGGAGTCATGCGGACCGCTAGGATGGAAAAATAGGATCAATCATATGAAGACTGACTTTGAAAGCAAAACATTATTTGCGTCCACACATTTAACTGATTCAGCCCGGCGCACGTATTTCCCAAATATTGGAGGCATCATCTAACGACTATGCACCTATTGCAGGAGATGGATCGAACATGATAATTCCAGGGCAGTGCCAGATTAGCTTGGCACTACCCTTGAATTATCATGGTCGACCCATCTCCTGCTGTAGTGCGTCAAGGATGAATGGTTTAAACTAGAAGAGGTAGTCACGCATTTATCCAAATGTAGTTTATAAAAGACAAATAAATTCATGAAAAACACGCAAAAAGCGTTGTCAGAAAAAAGACATTAAAAACGAGTAGAATATGTCATTGTTATTAAATATATACGTGCGTTGGTCTGTGAGTGTGGCTCTTATGACTCAAGGCCGTAAGATCCAAAATCATAGACAAGCACACATTAACGTCATGTTTCAACTGCCCTAACGGTATTTCACTAGTTTTAAAATATACACGCAACAACAACAAAAAGTTGGATGGGAATGGAGACTTTAATACTCGAAAATAAGCATTTAGAACAATTCAGAAAGCAAAAGGTCATCAGGTCAACGTCGGCCTGCGTACAACCCCATTGCATACTGTGTCTGTAAAGCAATTTTCGATCAAGAAACAGATTTGTGTTGAACGCGACTCACTGTACTCGAGGAGCTTTGGATCAATGTCACACATCCTGGCCAGAATGAGGTACAGACTGAAGCCCACGTCCATGTAGGCGTCGGCATGCTCGTTCTTCTCCTTCTTCTGTAACACATACAGACACAGCAGTGAGGTTCCGTTTTCGACGAACGACTCCTAACAACGAACCAGAACGAAGTCATGGTGGATAACCAGCGTGTCCCAGAAGCAAAAACAACACTCCGAACATCTCCAAGAGGCATAGATCCTCATGAGCCCGCAGGGCTCATGAGGATCTATGCCTCTTGGAGATGTTCGGAGTGTTGCCTATGCTTATAACATAAGCTAGTTATCCGCTGTCGTTTGTTGTTGGAAGTCGTTTGTTACAAACGAAACTTCGCTAGTAACGAGAAGGCGCTAAACCAATCTGGCGCTACTACTTTCACGGGGACGTAGCAGTTGGCTCAGAATTGGGGTTATCACTAATTCAGGAGTAGATCATGTATTTCACGGACTTCAAACATTCCGTGGATTCGTCCTCAGTGTTCGCTCCATCTGCAAGAGGCGGGTATCCTCATGAGCCTGTGTTAGCCGCAGAGGCTCAAGAGACATGTGAGGTTACGTCTGCAATGAACGACTCCCAACAAAGAACGAGAGCTGACAACTACCTTGTGCCATAAGCAAAGATAACACTTCAAACATCTCCAAGAGGCATAGATCCTCATAAGCCCTCCGGGCTCATGAGGATCTGTGCCTCTTGGAGTTGTTTGCAGTGTTGTCTATGCTTATGGTAGAAGGTGCTCACCTGTTTTCGGTCTAGAGGAGCGTAACCTACTATCTTTCCTTACTATAAAGGGGCTCAACCTACACTGACGTGATTCTGTTTTGAGATTAACTCCTACTGGTTCTGCCAAACAGGAGGGGTGCGAGGAAGCCCTAGTAACAGAAACTGACTGAAAGACCGATACAATAAAGAACAAATTACACACCAAAATAATATTTTGCATAGATCACTAGCAGTGAGGAAGCTTGAAATTGGCCCGCTTGGCACAACGATTATACTCAGGCTCATTTCATATTGTGTCAGGGCTGTGAACGGGTTATAATAAAGAGTGGAAACTGTTTTAAAGATTGTCTATTACTTTCAAGAAAAAAAGCGGTGACTGTGCTCTCTCAAGAGAAGTCTTGCAGGGCAACAAGTGTCACCTGCCATTAACCCCATCACTGCCAAGACGATGCGACTGTGGGGGCTCATGAGGATCTATGCCTCTTGCTGAAACCTATTGGGTATCCATGTTTCTTGGACGGTCTTTGCTTTTGGACGTTGAATGAACAACGATTTCAAACACAAAAATGTGCATACAGGGTTTAAAGGCCATCATTTAGGTGGCTATACCACCTAAATAATGGTCTTTAATGACAAGGATAGTCGCTCAAAACAGGTTCTGAAACAACGCCTACCAGAAAAGTGCCGCGTGCCATGGCGAAGGTCCGAGCGGCGGTGAGGGCTGAGGTGGAGCCCGTGGGTAGGGGCGTGACCCCCGGGATAACGGGCTCGGCGAGGGCTTTCAGCTCCTCGATCTTGGTCTTGTCCGTCTGGTGCTGCTCGTAGCACTCCGCCATCAGCTGCAACACGACCTTCTTGTCCAGGGTGTCTTTAACCTCCTGTATGGCCAAGTAGAATGCATCTTGTTAACCCTTTGGGTGTCGGTAGTGGGTTTTGTCGCGATGATTCCGACAAGAATCATCGCGACAAAAACCGCTACCGACACCTAAAGGGCTAAAACAGGGCCTCACTCCTTCGTCGAAGCAGTGACGGTCATGGTTTAACAGGATGCAGACATTTTTTGTGCGGAAAGAGAGATGAAGATCCTTTTTTTAAAAACAAAAATTGACTTAATGTCTTTTGCCTTCACAAGTGACAGGGCCGATTGGACTGGACTACTTCTCAGCCCAGAGCGCCTTTTCAAATATGCAACTGGGACTTAGCGAAAAACGGAGCGAGGCAGGTATATCCATAAACTGCTGAAAAGTTAACTTGATGCCTTGACTGCCGCTGAAGACACCGTTCAGCAGAAAAGACGCGTAACCAAGCGCCTTTTTCGCCCAGCAGTATCGTCAGTTGCAGTAAAAGAGTTAACCCCTTGACGACCAGTTGACTTAGATTGCGTTTATGCAATGTCCGTTAATTCGATGCCAAAGAGCTTAAGTCTTGTCTTAAAACCCTTCTTTTAGTCTGGCTGGCCAGATTCTTCCCGCTGTGAGATGGTCTTAGTCGCCTGCTCGGCGTTAAACCCAAATAAATAAACAAATAACTAAGCCAAAGAGCTCAAACAATGGATTCAAAGTGATTTCAGCAAGAGGCATCGATCCTCGTGAGCCCCCGCAACTGCGGGGGATCATGAGGATTAATGTCTCCTGCGGTTTGGTCGGCCTTCACTGTTTCTCGGGAGTCAAGGGTTTAAATAATCATTCGCGTAACTTCAGCAGAATTGTCAGCCATCCAGGCCAAAGGGTGTCGACAACACAAGAAACCAATACTTACCAGGGCCACTTCTGTTGCTCCTGGTCCGTTTTCTTCAATCAGCGACATGACCAGGTTGGCGATACTCATGCGCAGCTCCAGGACCTGAAATATCGATGGATCAGTCACGAGTAATAGAGACTGGGCATTTCCCGGGAAAGGGAAAGGAACCAGAAAAATGCACGTGAAACTTGAATACGTACACGGGTCAAGGGAACGTTAACCCAGAAAGTTTGATCGAGACGCAACTGCGAGAGGCAAAGAACTTCATGAGCCACGGCAGATGCGGGGGCTCACGAGGTCCTTTGCCTCTGGCTGGCACCATTCCTGTCGTGTTCCTTGGATTGGTGGGGTTACTTGGCGTCAAATTTGCCATGGTCTCAAAGAAATAATTTGGGTGTGCTGCCAAGGATGGTGTTAGGTCGCCTGGTGAGTCACACTCGTATGTGGGAGGTTATCATCTCCAACACTGACAGCCACTGTCATGGGGCTTTGTCCGGCGTTCCCTGGAATTGTGATACGCGGCTTTTCTTGATCATGTGATACACAAAAATATGATGTAAGTACAAACCTTTTCTGTGGAACACTCGGCGAAATCCGCCGCCCGCATGATGAAGTTGATGTAGTCGATGATTTTGTTGTCGTAGATGACGATACGGTTGTCTTGGTTACCCTGAAACAACATTGGTGAAGTTCTTGGATACGATGACGGACGACCATGACCAAACATCCACTCATAAATAGGTTGATAATAATGGTATAACTTGGCCATAGATTCTTTCTCTTTTGGCCAAGCAAAAAACAAAACAATAAATAACGACAAAAACAACAACAACTTAGCCACAGATTCTTTCTCCTTCGCCCAGGCCGTCCAGGTGACAAAACAAATGGAAAGAACAACGACCGAACGTTGTATACCTAACGTCTCTTGCCACCACTAAACGTGATTTGAAAAGACAAAGCACCGAACAGAATGATCAACTTTTGACTCCACTAGGTTTGGAGCCTACGACCTTTCAGACGAGAGTAAAAGCTTTCCCACCTGATATTCATCGAGACAATAAAAAATCAAAGTAGAGATTCGTTCGTTTTCTTTTTCTTTTCTTCCGATTATCAATATTTGTGATGGTCTCTGATTTTGGACCTTACGGATTAAAGGGTAAGTTCCAAATCACAGACTAGCACACATAATCGCAGACACTCACCGCAGTGAACTCGTTCATGGTCTCAAACAGCTGGATGACGAGGTCGATGTTCTTGCCGTTGATGTTGGAATAGACCACGTTCAGGAACCGCGTCACCTCCGCAATGATGTCAAACGATTTCACGTTGTCTGGTTGCTCTCGCAGGTAGTCCTGATATATACATATGTTGTTAATGGAGAGAATTGTTAATGGACAGACTCAACATTTTCGTGTTTTGTTTTGTTTTGTTGTTTTGGTCCAAACGTTCAATGAAATGTAATGCAAAATTTATTTCGCATGTGCATTATCTGCAAAAAGAGACAATTCAAAATTAGCTGATGTTAAACAAATATGATTCAGATGCGGTTTGCTGTAGGATGTTAATATGCCTATTACGTGCATCTCAATTGTAAACAACAATTCTGAATAGAAATACGACCACAAAAAATTACCGCTTGACCGCTAGGGTTGTCGTGGATGAAAGAAAGAAAAAAAGATGTTATTTATTCATTCATTTTTTATGAGGAACACACAGAAAACACGATGACTTTTTGGATCACAGATCATTTTACTTTTTGGTGAAAGGATGTTGTCTTGTGAAGGTAAATGGTGGTATGTGCATTTTTGTGAAAAGCGAGATTTTCATTCTATTAAAATGATAACCTTACTTTTCACAAAATGGACTAACTGTCTTGTGCCTTCACAAATGTTTTATGATCTTTATATTGTTATATTTTACCTGGAGGAGTTTGTTCTGGCCGTCGCACATCCTGGCCATAACTTTCAGCACCAGCTCTATGTAGCCGTCATTACGGTACTCAAACACCGCCGTGTCCGCTGATGATGACTCGGGCTCCGGCTCCTGCAAAAAACAGAGACCAACGATAAACCCATCGACAACTACTGACGATACCGTTTGGCAGAAAGACACGTGGTTACGCGCCTTTTTTTCCGAGCGGTATCGTCAGTAGTAGTGAAGGGGTTAGTAAAGTAGTACAACCTAAGCTTTTCTGGGTGGTCCTTTGCGTCCATTGGCGCCACCTTGATTAGCTTGGCGCCTCTCGGCGCCAAGCTAATATGGCACTGCCCTTGAATTATCATGGTCGATCCATCTCCAAAATTTGGGAAATACGGCCGTCGGGCTGAATGAGTTAACTCATTACATCCTGAAGATGAAGTTATCACTTTAAAAAAAAATCCTTTGACTTGTCACATCCTTCAGTTGCCACATTCCTTCTTCGCTGATGAGATAAGTAGCGACTGAATTCTATACTTGCTTGTTTAGCTATTTTTTAAAAGGGTATTTTAGTATTAATAAATCGTGTTGTAACTATCTTTTCTAAGCGTGTTTCTTTCTCTGTTGGGTTCTTCTCTGCATTTACACGCTTGGCAGTCACCTTTATAGTCTGGACTTATCTGGACTCACTTATTGTGACTTATGTGCCACAATTCTGGAGATAGATTAACCATTATAGGTGAAGGGTGGTGTCAGAATAGCTTGGCGCCTCCGGGCGACAAGCTATGCTGACACCACCATTGAACTATCATGGTCGATTCACATCTTGTTGCAGCATGTCAGGACTTAATGGGTTAAACCGAATCTCTTCTTTGACGCCGGCCACCCTAACCCCAAAAGAAATGGATACACTTTTGAGGTCAGTTGTTTGAGTGAGCTTAAATCCTGCACAAGCCAACTGCGAGCAAAGAGCTCCGTTATAGCAAAGCACCTTGCTTGGTGGCTTGCGCAGAAAAAAACTCACTCATCAGACATCTGGGTATACAGTCTTTTGCCACCACGAAGGTGGTGTCAAGGAAGGGACACCAAACACGGTCGGTACAAAATGTTCACCCCACCCAGGATCCGCGACTTTTGGGGGCAAGAATCCTGAGCTGTCCGCCGCCGCCCCCCCCCCCTCTTCCCCCACTCTACACAAAAAGTAAAGAATTCAAAACATAAAGCAAGCTAAAACCTACTATACCTCAACTTTCACGGAGATCTCCATTTCGGCGTACTCTTCCGCGTCCATGAGCGCCATGTCTTCCTTCACCAGCGGGTTGTTGAACTGAACCTCCTTCTTCGCTGCGCCGTTCAGTGCCTGCTGCTCCTTCTCTTTGGCCTTCTTGTTGGCCTTGACCTTCTTCCCGTCCTTGAACCCGACTTTGGGATCTTTGCCGTCCGTGACCCCGGCTGCAGGGTTATTGACCTTCTTTGGGGCGGGCTTTTTGTTCTTCTTCTTGGGGGCCGCTTTTACGCAGCTTTCCACTCGTTTTCTTGTCTGGTGAAAAAGATGCGATTAGGAAGGTTAATTATGTCCTGGTCTGTGATTTTGGACCTTGCGGCTTGAAGCCGTAAGGTCCAAAATCACAGACCAGCACACATTTCTCATAAGTGACCAATTGGCTAAAATGTGCATTGCCTTTCTTTTGGAAATAGTCTGGTTTATTTCAACAATACATTTTAAATGCTGGGTTCATCGAGCAAACGTGCGAGTACCGAGCAACTTTGTAAATAAAATAATCATATAGTAAAGCATGTCCATACAAATGAAGTAGTCTCACATATGCCTACCTACAAACAATTTTATTCACTGACCGTTTAACCCTTTAATGACGAGGTAAACTAAACACAAACTACAGAGACATAGATCCTCATGAGGCCCCGCAGTCGCGGGGCCTCACGAGGATCTATGCCTCTGGCTGACACTAGTTTATATTCTTCTTCCTTGGACGGCTGGATTAATAAAGATCATGTTTCTGAAACGTAATCTGCGTTCACTGGCAGTAAAGGGGTTAACTTTCTTATCCTTACCACTTCCAGACAAGATTAATTGCCGCAGATACAAATTTTACACAAGGAACCATTGGAGAACTCACCCAGCCGCTCAGTCGCTGCTGTCTCATGGCGTCTTCGTACGCTTGAATTTGCTGAAATCAAAATGTAGGCGGCGTGCAGAAAATAGATGACAAATTTACTCTCGACTTTTCTCTCAGATTGGCTTTGATTCACCAGTAACTACTATCTTTTCAAGAACATGACAAAAGGGAACTCAAACCATTAACCCTTTGCGTGTCGGTAGCGGTTTTTGTCGCGACGATTCCTACGAGAATCATCGTTACAAAAACCGCTACCGACACGCAAAGGGTTAGATGTACTTTTCTTCCGATTCCAGCATTACACAGCATTACACGCCACACCCCACCCCCATTACGCTTCAGATGGATGTGCCACACAATCAAAAGTTGTTTGTAAGTGCCGATTTGATTCCTCGTTAGAATGCCTCTTTCGCACTCCATACAAATCAAAGATCACATACCATACTGAGGCAATGTTGTGATTGCGTGAATTAGATCTACATTGAATTTACCTTGAGTGCCATGAGGGTTACAAGGAAAGTACTCTGTGCTTTCTTGCTGTTAGAGGAATCTTTCAATTTGGCCTCGTGCTGAGCCTGCAGCGAACGTCTGCAACAGACAGACACAGGGAAACAACACACTTTACATATTTTTGTACACAAACCTAACATGAGATGAGATGAGATGAGAGGAGATGAGATGAGATGAAAAATGAGATGAGATTAGATGAGATGACATAAAACACGATAAACGTAATTAGAAATTCGATCGTTCTGGTATGATATTACAGCTGCTTAAAACGTACGACGAAAAACAGAACAGTTAGGAGGCAATTCTTTATTTGAAAAGACCACGCCAGAACGATTCGCCGGAGCAGTGTCCTTTATTTGTATTATTTTATTTTTATTTATAAATATATATATATATATATATATATATATATATATATATATATATATATATATATATATATATATATATATATATATATATATATATACCAAATAACACTGAGGAGCTTTCCCCCTCTATGATCAACGCAATATGACTAAATGTGAAATTTTGCAAAACCTTCCATTGAAATTTTGTAGCGTGAAAAAAACAAAAGAAAACAAAACAAAAAAAAAAAAAAAAAAAAAAAAAAAAACACTAGGCGTTAGAAAATTGCGTTTGAGGGTTGGGCCTGTTAACTCACTTTTCCTTGATGGAGTTTGTGGAGAGTGCCATTCGGTCCCTGACTGCCATAAAGAACACCTCCTCTCGTGTGGAGAAGAAGTACGTCAACATGGATTGCTGAAAGGACAAATCAGCGATTAGTTACACCCCTTGGCATGGAGCTGTTGCCAAAGATTATTTTCGCGAGTATGTCAGTGCACAAAGCTTGCGCGCTACTTAAGTATCTGCGTGTCTGATGGTATGTGCGTTGTATTTGTAATTGTGGTGGTGTTTTTGTGTAGTTATACTTGACGGTGTAAAGAGGACTTTTTGTATTTGGGCGCAGGCGAGTGTGTGAGTGAAAGAGTGACCCAGAACACGCATAATTTATTTCTCTCCCTTTGTAGAGAAGAACCCGGAGAAAAAACAAAAAACAAAAAAAACAAAACAAACAACAACAACAACAAAAAACAAAAACAAAAACAAACAAACAAACAAAAAAAACAAACAAACAAAAAAAAAAAACCACGCTTACAAAAGACAGTTACAACACAATTTATTAATATTTCGGGTAAATACCCTTCTTTAAAATAGACAAACTTCCTTCTTCGCTCATAAGAAAAGTAACAACTGATCTCTATACTTGTTTGTTTGTCTATTTTAAAGAAATATTAAATATTAATAAACTGTGGTGTAACTGTCTTTTCTAAGAAGTACCCAACGGAGAAAGAAATACGCTTAGAAAAGACGGGTACAACACAATTTATTAATATTTCGGGTAAATACCCTTTGTCAAAATAGACAAACAAACAGAGAGATCAGCCGCTACTTATCTTCATTCACATTCCTTCTGCGAATGAAGATAAGTAGCGGCTGATCTCTCTCTTTGTTTGTCTATTTTGACAAATGGTATTTACCCGAAATATTAATAAAGTGTGTTACTGTTATACCCGTCTTTTCTAAGCGTGTTTCTTTCTCCGTTGGGTACTTCTTTGCATTTTACACGCTCGGCAGTCCCCTTTTTGGTCTGGATTGCGTATTTTACTCCCTTTGTGTATATGCAGCCACCGGTATTTGTAATCAGTAAAATGTGGCTGCGTTTGCGCAAACCAGTAACCAAAAGACGCTCGGACCGACGCCGGCCGCAGTGGGCCCGCGCAGCGCGCGGGCCCACTGTGGCCGACGTCGGTCCGAGGACCTTAGTTTACTGGGCAGAGGGATTCAAGCCATAATATGTACACAATTCTCACACGCCGACACTGACCTGCACTTGACTGTTGGCGTTGAAGAGCATGATGCACAGGAAGGCGAGGACCTCCTTGGCGATCTCGTCGTTGCGCGAGGCCAGGTGGGGAAGAGATTTCTTCATGGAGCCTGTCCGGTCAAACAGGTTCTGGATCTCGCTGATCACCTTCAGACCTCTACGGGGGGAGAGAGAAAGACGGCGGGCATGTACATCATTAACCCATCACCGCCAGTGGACGCAAACTGTGTTTCTGAAATCTTTGTTAATTCAAACCCGCGAGTTCAAGGAACGTGGACACAGAGAGAAGTCAGCAAGAGGCATAGATCCTCATGAGCCCCGCACCTGCGGGGGCTCATGAGGATCTATATCTCTTTATCTATGTCTCTTGTAGTGGGATCGTTTTACTTTTTTTTCTCGGCAATCATGAGGACTGCCGAGAAAAAAGTAAAACGATCCCACAACAAGAGACATAGATAGACTAAAGAGACAGATTCTCACTGCCAGTGGACCCAAAATCACGTCTTTGAAAAAGCAGGGCAAATTCAACACCGAGAAGAATCCCATCAATCCAAGGCACGCGGAAATGAACAAAGTCAGCAAGAGGCAAAGAACTTCATGTGCCTCCATACAAGTCCATTTTCGTCAAAGCGAGATTTTCTTTGTACACAGTAAACGTCGAATATAAAAATAGACAGGCGACCCACGTTTTCTTGTTGTTATATCGAAAGTTTGTTATAAGCGAAGTAATTCACATAGAAAAAGTGATGTCGGGACCTCTGAATATGTGCAGTTATATCCGAATTTTGTTATACCTGATCTTGTTATATGCGGAGTAGACTGTAAATCAAAAATGGATTTATTGTCTTTTCATTTCATAGGACAGATATGCAAGACTCACTTCATGATCTTATGCTCTGTGGTTCTGGTGGCCCAGTCCTCCGGCAGACGTCGCTCCTCGTTGTGAACCAGGGCCCGCAACACCTGGAAACACTTGATGTTCAGCTCGTCCATCTCCATGCGGGCGCCCTCCGACATCCGCTTGTACTCCAGCGAGATCCTATGGCGATGGAAAAATCCACATCAAACTGCTGACTGCCAAGAGTATGAAATGCCCCCCCCCCACCCCCAAAGAAGAAAACAAATTCCAACAAAGACAGCGACACGCAGCATACAAAGGACAATTATAAAACAATTTATTCAATTTATTACAACACGATTTATTAAATTTTCGGGTTAAAACACAAAACTTTAATAAAACGTGTTGTAATTGTTAATGATATAATAATGCATAGCATTTATATGGCGCATTTCTCATATTTATAATATAACTCAATGCGCAGAATGTAGCCGCGAACTGAACCCAACAAGCACGCTCACGTGAATCACACGCATTCACTCACACACTGTACGTAAACACAGAACATTCACGTGGTGCTAAGGGCAAGCTCAAGCGAGCTACTGACGGTATATGGAAATCGTTTTGTATTTGAAATTTTATTAAGTTGGCTGAAACTGATACCAAAGTGGAGGGGGAGGAAGAGCCGGAGTACCCGGAGAAAGAACCCCCGACGGTCCGCCCGAATTAACGGTGACACTTACTAGAGGAGAAAAATCCGACGCCGGAACCCGGAATCGAACCTCGCACCTTTAGCATTGGTGGCAGGCGCCTTAACCACTGCGCCACGGACCGCCCCTAATTGTCCTTTCAAAGCGTCTTTATTTCTTTCTTTTATTAAAATAAAAGCTTTTTATCCACACGAAGCATCATCAGCCAGCCAGGCCCGGACCAACCTATGCCCACATCATTCATTAACTCATTGTGCCCGAGGTACGAAATACCCACATTTTGGAGTTATCCTCTGAGGACTGCATTACAATTCAGGAGACAGATCGACCATGATCGTTCAAGGGTGGTGGCAGAATAGCTTGGCGCCTATAAGCGCCAAGCTATTCTGCCACCACCCTTGAACGATCATGGTCGAGCCGTATCGTGCTGTGGTGTGTCGCGGGCAGAATGAGTTAAACGTTATTAATTATATTTTAAGTAATTTGTCCATTTTGAAGAAAACCGTACTGCGTGTATTTTGTAGTATAATGTCTTTACTGAGTGCTCGATGACCGGCAAAAAACCTCACAGTTTATTGTTTGGTTTTAGCTGTTCTTGATGTTTTGATTGGCATTTACTGATGAAATCAATGTAGTTTCAGTCTTTGCGTGTTTTTGTCGCAATGGCACATGTAGGAATCATCACGACAAAAAACGTTACCGTAACGTAAAGGGATAAACAAAGCATAATGTACATGCCATTCCCGCAAGACTTACGAGAGCTGTTCGAGAAGTTTTGCGGCAGGCGCGTATCGCTTGTCGGGTTTCTTCTCGTGAAGATCCAGAAAGCAGCGAACCATACTTTGAAACTCTTCACCCAGAGGTAATTCCTCGTCTGACCCGATGATGGTGTACGCTGGAGAGGCAAAATGTGAAGATGCAGGAGTAGTCCCCAGACAGACCCACTCGGGGAGTTCGCCAGAAGTACACTTCTATTCAAATGAGATGCGAAGCATCTCATTTGAATAGAAGTGTACTTGTGGCGTACTCCCCGAGTACTGCTGCAAAAAGTGCGGGGGTTATCAAATAGATTTTGACCAAATTTGTAGCCTCGCTGGCGGAATGTAATAAAAGCACCAACAAAGAACAACACTCGTTACATGTCACGTTACACCCTGAAAAATAACACTGAAAAGATAAACAGAGCTATTCGATAAAGTGTTGTGCACTATGAAACAGTTTCCACCAAAAAGTATATTTTGTAAACTGAAGTTTGTACTTCATTTTCGTTTTTGTTTGGTTTTGTTGGTTTCTTTCATACCCTGGCAAATAAATGAGATATATCTTGATGAGGTCAATGTTGAAAATCAGTGATCTGAAAATAATTATAGATCAAGTCATTTAAATGGATCTGGAGGAATGAGGAGTTTCGAAACACAGGCCATTGAATGCATATAACGATTACTTGAAGATTCAAAATAATGTTCCGAACGCTTTATAGACCTTTGTCAGGCAATGGTACACAATAAATGGATGTAATATGAATATGTGCAGAGTCGTTCAACCCATTGTGTCCCAGTTACGAAATACCCACATTTTGGAGTTGTCCTCTGCATTACAATTTAGGAGACAGATCGACTATGATAGTTCAAGGGTGGTGGCAGAATAGCTTGGCGCCTATAGGCGCCAAGCTGTTCTGGCACAACCCTTGAACTATTATGGTCCATCCACATCTTGCTGTGGTGTGTCGGGACTGAATCAGTTAAGTAATGAACACACACTCTCTCTCTCTATCTCTCTCTCTCTCTCTCTCTCTCTCACACACACACACACACACACACACACACACACACACACACACACAGAGACACACACACACACACACGCACGCACGCAGACACACACACACACACACACACACACACACACACACACACACACACACACACACACACACACACACACACACACAGGTGTAGCATTTTAAATGAATATGATGCACCAAGTTCACAATAGTTCACAGAACATATACTGTCTACAATATGAGAAGCCCACGCTGGGGTACTCCAACAAGTTATGCACTGCAAGCCGGAGAACGACGGCATTACAGACAGCAGACCGAACTGAACCATGTATTTCATGCAGCAAATGTAAACCCTGTGGCTGCCGGTAATGTGTTTTGTCCAGGTACTTCCTGCAGGAATCACCTCGCCAAAAAGGGCTACCCACAGCTAACGGGTTGAGATGTATGCTGATCTGTAACTTTTGGACCGTGCGGCCGGGAGCCGTAAGTTCCAAAATCACAGACCAGCGCCCACGTTGAAGAATTAGTATTAACTTATTTGAAGGCGTCCCGCATCAATAGCCGCAGAAGTGTCGTATAGGGTTGCCGGTGGCAATTCTATACGACACTTCCGCAGCTATTGATGAGCGGAGCCTCGACTGAGTAAAAATGTGCATGTGGAAACACACAGATGTGCCAGTCTGTGATTTACGGCCTTATTCTTCTTGACCGTAGGGGCCAAAATCACAGACCAGGGCATATATTTTGTCAGAAAATGTTGTGAATACTAACGCTATATGACAAAAGGCACCATGTCCATTTTTGTGAAAAGCTAGTTTCACTGCATAGCAATGACAGTGTCACTTTTCTTAGCAATGGACATACTGACTTTTGACATAGAACCAAACGGCCGAATGTGTGTCGATTGTTATTCTCAAAGGACATTCATCAAATACGTCAACTGCAAAATCTATTTATCAAATATTATTAACCCTTTGGGTGTCGGTATCGGTTTTAGTCGCGATGATTCCTTCAGGGATCATCGCGACTAAAACCGATACCGACACCCAAAGGGTTAACCCAGCATGCGAAGTATGTAGTTGTTAGTATTACTATTAGTAAAAGAAAGACAACGAAAAGAAGAGCAAACTGAAATCTCCCACCTTAGTCATACGCTATCCGAAACATGCACGTAACAAAATTCTTCAACATAGAGCAGGATTCTTTCTAGAAATTTAAACGTGCATTTTGCCGTTTTCACGTCTAGTCCAAACACCATGGCATTAAGCGAAACGTGCATTTATGTATGAGTGGTAAAAAGTCAAACTTTCTACGTAAACAAAGTATTATTTAGTTGAATTTGAATGTTTAAATTTGAAGAAAAAAATACAGAAAAGGAATGCGTCAGACATGCATTTTATATCTATACAAATCCATGTAAAGGTCCCACCTCCTGGCGATTTTTGCGAAGCAGAGATACACAGGAAATAAAAATCTTAAGCATGTGTTTACATTTGTGTAGCAACAAAAACAACATAGCAAAAGCACAAGACGTTTTCTGCAGTTTCCGACCTAAAAATGGAAGCTCGAAGCCCACGTTTATAAACCTGTAAAAATCTTTCACCAAGCGGGTGTCACAGCTTAACTCATTCAGCCCAGAAACACCACATCAAGACATGGATTCAGCATGATAGCTCAAGGGTGATGCCAGAATAGCTTGGCGCCCATAGGCGCCAAGCTATTCTGGCACCACCTTTGAACTATCACGCTCATTCTGCCTCTAAAATTGCAATACAGTCCTTCAGAGGGCAACTTCAAAATTTGGGGATTTCGGTTCTGGGGATGAATGAGTTAACTGCTGCCTTAACAAATACCTCTTCCAAACAGACGATTTCCGGAAATAAGAAGTTGGTATAAAAAAGCTCGTCTTTTGACGCAAACATTTGGACTACCCCGTTCAGTGCCGGCTGACACGGACCGTGTTTCTGCAGTCTTCGTTCATTCAACACAAAAATCCCCAGCTGTCCCAGGAACACGGATTCAAAGTTGTGTCAGTGGGAGGTACAGATCCTCATGAGCCCCCGCAACTGCGGGGGCTCATGAGGATCTATGCCTTTTGCAGTTGGTTGGTGTACATGTTTTCTCCGCACTGAACGGGTTAAAACCCCGATAACGCATGTTTGTCCGAGTTTTGAATCCACCGCGTCGAACACGTTTGCAATTTTGACCTACAGTGGGTTAAAAGCCCAGACAAACATGCGATATCGTAGGTTTTTTCTTTCTTTCTTTTTTTCTTGGCTTTTAAACCTATTTGCGCCGAAACATGTGCAGTTTTGATCTTCCTATGATTTCCGATATTCCGTCTGTTGGAAAAAAAAAATCATTATGATTTAAGAGATCAAGGGAAATAAATCACGTGAGTCTGACCGTCAGCTGAAGTGAAAAGAGTGAAAATCAGTGAGATTTATTTTTTTCACGTGTATACAATGTACTGGTCCTGTATATTATCTTCAAAGATAATACTTAACCCTTTGGCTGTCGATAGCGGGTTTTGTGGAGATGATTCCTTGCAGGAATCACCTCGACAAAAACCGCTACCGAGAGCCAAATAGTTAAACACATATTTTCCCTTTGGTAATAGTCTAAAAAAAAAAAATTAAACAAAAAAAACAAAAAACAAAAAGTATTTGAGTTTCGGTCTGCCCCTTGATGATGGCAATGATGATCTTGATAGCTCGCCGTATACAGCGTGACATCTTGCGACTATAGCGCTTCTCAGTTTCTCCGGTGAGCTTTAACCATTTCACTGTCGGAACAAAACGGACGATACCCAGGTGCAAGAGGCATAGATCCTCATGAGCCCCCGCAGTCGCGAGGGCTCATGAGGATCCATGCCTCTTGTTATGAAGGCATGTTCCTTGAAAGGATTATTATTATTATTATTATTATTATTATTATTATTATTATTATTATTATTATTATTATTATTATTATTATATTTTATTTTACTTTTATTTATTTATTTATTTACTTTTTTTGGGGGGTGGGGGGTGGGGGAAGGGGGGCGGGGGTTGGGGGAGTGGGGAGGTGGGCCGGGGACGTTGAATTAACCCTTATCATTCGGAATACACCAGTGTGTGAAATAAGTTTGACTAAAATAGTCCAAGGGTGGTGCCAGAATAGTTTGGCGCCTCTAGGCGCCAAGCTATTCTGGCACCACCCTTGAACTAAAGCCATTGGTCTATATCCTTATCTGTAAGTACTATAATGTAGCTTGCATCTGTCAGTGTACAAATGTGAAGCTTTTAGCCTCAGTATGATATGGGATAACACCGATTTCAGAAACGTAATCTCCGACTGGTGGCATGGAGGGCGATGAAAATGCCAATCCCAATGCGCAAAAGGCCATCGGGCCGACGTCGGATTTGACGCATTGGAATTCGACGTGGATTTTTAAATCTCTATTTATTATTAAACAGCACCATCTTGCCATACTGCTCTTCACAAAAGTCCCTGTTCGAATTTCAGTGTTGCCTTGACGGATATTCTTAAGTACTCATTCGCGGCCAGCCGCATCCGGATGCGGCTGGCCGAGAATGAATTAACTCATTCTACCCCAACAACGAATTCCTTAGATCTTGCCATTGTCCTCTGAAGACTGCATTGCAGTGCAGGACACATATCGACCATGACAGTTCAAGGGTGATGGCAGAATAGCTTGGCGCCCATAGGCGCCAAGCTATTCTGGCATCACTCTTAAACCATCATGGTCGATCCTTATCTTCCTGTGGTGTGTCTGGGGTAGAATGAGTTAAGCTCCTGATGAAGCTTCCCGGTGAGTCAACGCAGTCTGGAAGCGTCAACTGCGATACTGTTTAGCTTTGATACTAAATCAGGAGACGGCTAGACCACGAATGTTCAAGGGTGGTGCCCCAAGCTAATCAAAAACTACCCATGACCTTTCACAGTCCATCCATCTCATTGTAAGTCACCTGAATTTGAGAACGACAAAATAGACTGCTCAGTTATTTGGCTGTGACAAGCCGGAGTGTCCGAGGAAAACTAGATTTTCATTATCATAATGAAAATGGGCATATTGGCTTTAGCAACATAACGGCAGACTGAAAGTGCTCACTCTTGTGAGGATTTACGATAGTTTAGAATTCATCTTATTATTATCATCGTCGTCATCGTCGTCGTCGTCGTCACTAATGTTATTATTTATCATTTATCTTCGTGGTATAGTTAGTAGTAGTAGTAGCAGCAGTAAGAGGGGGATGAGTACATACTGAAAGCAGCTTACCTCGCTTAGATTTCATCTTGAGTTGCGCGGAAACGGTGTTGTGACCGGCGAAAACGATGGCACAATTCTTGGCGAACACGCGAAACTTGGCGTTTAGCTCCACCTCAGTGGAGTAATACTCGATGTTGCCCTAACAAATAACAATAGCAAACCAACAATCGTGTACAAAATGTAAAGGAATGAATATATGCGAATGATGTCTACGTTGCTACCGACAGGCAAAGGGTGTGACGTCATTATTTATTAGATAAAGGCTTTTAATCCCATTGACTACTGTTGACGAAACCGTTTGGAGGAAACGTTTCGCCGCGCGGTATCTTTAGTAGCAATCAAGGGGTTGAACAATTTCTGCAACCATTAATCCCTTGACTGGCATTGCGGGACGCGGATGTCGCGTCTGAAACCACTGCACACTGACCGACTGGACATTCGCGTGAAGAACACACATGAAATGGGACCAAACTCCTGGGCACAAAGAACACAGGACTAACAAGCGACATAATCCTCGTGAGCTCCAGTGAAGGCGGTGGCTCATGATGATTTGTGTCTCTTGCAGATGGGTGGTTTGCGACTGTTAAGGGGTTAAAACTGACACATTATGTTCCACAAGCCCGCCGTACTTACCCGTCTGATGGCGCTGGATGTGTCCTCCACAGTGATGCCAGACGCAAACCTCTCCATGATGTGTTCCAGATTCTGAGAGAAAACAAGACAAAGTTTACACGTGAGAAAACTGCGAAACTACAAGGACACTTTAACTCAGTCAGCCCGATGGCCGTATTTCCCAAATTTTGGAAGCGTCATCTAATGAATATGCACCAGTTAAGGAGATGGATCAACCATGATAATTCAAGGGCAGTGCCAGATTAGCTTGGCGCCGACAGGCGCCAAGCTAACCTGGCACTACCCTTGAATTATCATGGTCGACCCATCTCCTGCTGAAGTGCGTCAGGGCTGAATGGGTTAAACATTTGACTGTCGGTAGCGGCTTTTGTCGGGAATCATCTCAACAAAAGTTGCTACCAACAGCCACAGGGTTAATTTTTTTCTGATACGCGCAACTTGTTAACCCATTGAGCCCTGACGCAGTACAGCAGGAGATGGGTCGACCATGATAATTCAAGGGTAGTGCCAGATTAGCTTGGCGCCTGTCGGCGCCAAGCTAATCTGGCACTACCCTTGAATTATCATGGTCGATCCATCTCCTGCAACTGCTGCATAGTCATTAGATGACACCTCCAAAATTTGGGAAATACGGCCGTCGATAAGGTGGCCGCCAAAATGTAATGAACATGGGGTTGTTTTACGACAGCCATTCCAGGCAAGTGTGATAGGAGATACATATCTTTGGGACGACGGCACCTGAAGGCTGAAGCAGGATTTTATACCCACATCATTATCAGGGTAAGAAAAGTACATGCGGCTCAAAGTGTGTAGCGCCTTAGAAAGCGCATCGAAAATGGCAAGTGGAAACCCAGCCCGTGCCTCGCCGCGATCGCTAAAGGTCGTTCATAAATAATAATCTTAATAATAATAACAATGATATTTCAATGATGATAATAATAATAATAATAATAATAATAATAATAATAATAATAATAATGAGGATAAATAATAATGATAATGAAACCTAAAATAACAACAATAATAATAATAATAATAATAATAATAATAATAATAATAATAATAATAATAATAATAATAATAATAATAATAATAATAATAATAATAATAATAATAATAATGAAACCTTACCGAATTGGGCATGTTGGAGACAGGCACGATGACCGACAGGCAGTTCACCATGTTCTTCATGTGGTGAGGCTTGAACAGCAGCGGACCGACAATTTCACTGAACATCTGCACACAAATACCACCACATCAGCAAGCACACATTTTATCGTATTACTCTAACTCTGTAATGTTAGTTAACGTCAACACGAAATCTGATTTTAACTCATTCGCGGCTCGCCGCATCTGGATTCGCGGCTTCAAGCCGCGAATCTGGATGCGGTGAGCCGCGAATGAGTTGAGAGCTGATTTCCATTCCTTTCCTTTGAAAAAAAATATTGTTTACCTCACCCCCACCCCCCTTTCACTCAAGTCTTTCCTCCAAACGCTGTATCGCCATAACTACAAAATCCCCCAAGAAGGTCTTATAAGATGTGTGTTGCATTTTGCCCCCTTCACAGCCAGTGGACGCCGTCTGTGTTTCGGAAATCAACGTCAACGACCACTAGCCGTCGAAGGAACATGGATACAAAGCGGTTCCAGCAAGAGGCATAGATCCTCATGAGCCCCCGCAACTGCGGGGGCTCATGAGGATCTATACCTCTTGCAGTTTGGGTGGCGTTAAGATTTTCTCGGCAGTGAAGGGTTTGAAGTAGCTGACTGCTAGAGTGTAAACTTTGATTTCACTCGCTGCATGCATCATTTTGTAGCATTAAAAACCCCAATGCAGACTGAACAACGGGCGTACGAATCCAGATAAGGCAAGAGGCATAGATCCTCATGAACCCCCGCAGGCTGCGGGGGCTCATGAAGATCTATGCCTCTTGCAGATGGCCCTCTTCCACCCAGCAGTGTGGAGGCTACTCACCACGCAGGCCTTGGCAAGGTGGTCTGTCTCGTCCATCTCTTGGCCGTGAGCCTGCTGGTCCGGAAAGTAGAAGTCTCGGTAGAAGGTCTCCAGGAAAGGGAAGACGCCCTCAAGGATGTACAGAACGGTGCCATAGGCTGAGGACTCGAAGTCTGGAGCCGCTGCTGAGCCGCTGTAAAAAAAAATAAATTTTTTTTGTCTCTGGTTGGAAAATAGAAGGCACTGTAAAAAGGTCTCTCACGTACGTTTTCCTCTTTTCGTCGTTGTTGTTGTTGGGGGGCTGGGTGAGGCTGGGAGAGAGGGCACAGCTACAACCTAAGATCACGTTTTAAAAGTGCTTTCCCCCTCTTGTTTTCAGCTACAGCATAAGGTGATTTTCACACAAGATTTATACCTGATATTAACCGTGGAAGGTGGATCGGCCACGATAGTTCAAGGGTAGCGCCAGATGCTGATGTATTTCCGTTCCGTTACCCTTGAACTAGCATGCAGTCAACCCTTTGGTTTCGTTTATCATGTAATGTGTTGAAGTACTCTTGAACTATCACAGAGTCGAGAGTCAAATTCTTTATTCAGGGTAGGCCAGCGGCTCATAACCCAAACATTTGGGCTGAACAACAACCCACAATAACAATAAACACATCAACGCAGAGTTAACATTCAACATATGAAATAAATAAATAACGACGTTATCTTGGAAGGCCCTTGACATATTTAAACTAGCCTGGGAATGGCTGAAGAAAATCACTGATAAAGCAGATAAACTTATTTTCACGTTTAAAACAATGTGTTTTCCCAAAAATTGAATTTCTTTCTTTGTGCCGCTGTTACGTTTGTGGTTGTGTTATTCTTTTGAGAGCATGTGTGTGTTGATCATAGGAAATATCTGATATTAATTTGAGCTATTTTGGATAAGAATTACGTACCTTTTTAGTAGGATTCATTTTCTTTTGCCTGGAGAATTGCGATCGATTTCTGTTTAGCCAGAATGTTGCATAATGTTTTCGCTACTTTGTTGAAGTCGGACCTAGAAGTTCTCGAAACGGCGCGATTATTCTTGACCTCAAATATGACGTCAAAGTTGTTGTCTACATTACGTAACATGTTATCGAATGCGCCTAGATGGTAGTGGAAATTTGTAGTCTGATCTAAGGTTTCTTTTTCATGAATATTAATAAGTTTTAGTTAAGTTTTCTTTCTGATTGGTTGAGTTGTGTAATTTTCTAGATTGTTCTGGAAATCTGTAATAGTATAAAAGAGGGTGTTAGGCAATATGTGTGTACTTTGTATGAGAGACGCAGTGAGTCAAAAGTGCATTGTAGAGGAGACAGTGTATCAGTGTTGGTGCATTTGTGGATGCATTGTGCTGAGATTGCATCGCTGCAATAAAATATTGTTGGAACTGTTACTCCAGTGTGGTCTACAACCTTGTGCCACGTGTGACGAGTTGCAGCTGAGTGAAGGTATTTTTTTTACAAGAACCCTACGTGTGTGCGTCTGGTGTGATTGTATCATACTACGATTACAACTACCACGTAACAGCCGCACATGAACAAACGCCACCAGTCTTGTCTATTTTCCACAGCTGTGATGCATGCTTTATTTGTTACGTTTTGTCAGGCCAAATCGAAGCCAACCCAAGTTAGACTGTTAGGATTGATTAGTCTGGCCAAAACGTCTCTGCGCACATCCGTCTTCATTCAATGACACCTAAGACTGACGTCTCAACTTTTGGGGAGGGGTGGGTGGGATCATCAGTTAACCAATTCACTGCCGAAAATAATGAAACACCACAAAACTGCAAGAGGCATAGATCCACATGAGCGCCGCAGTTGCGGGGGCTCATGAGGATCTATACCTTGCTGAAAGCAATTTGTATCCATCGGACTGCAGTGGCTCTTTGACGCTGAATGAACAAAGAGTTCAGAAACACAATATGCGTCCACCGACAGTGACTGTACCAGCTGTAGGAGACGCATAGACCATGATAGTTCCATGGTAGTGCAATTAAGATTAGTTGTGGTCCCTTCCCAGGCGTCGAGCTAATCTGACATTACCTTTAAACTATTACTGGTGATCCAACAACAGCTGCGGTCAATGCATGAGTTTTTCCTGGGAGTTGTAGACAGGACGCCACTGAAATCAACTCAGTCTGCTAGGGAACACAGACGTTAACCCTTTGGCTGTCGGTGGCGCTTTTTTGTCGCGATGATTCCTGCAGGAATCGTCGCGACAAAAAGCGCTACCGACAGTCAAAGGGTTAACTAGGTGAGCACGAGATGTACAGAAACTGCTGAGCCCGTACAGGCCGCTGGGTTCATGAGGATTGACGTTCCTTGCAGACGAACACCATTGGTTATTGACAGGTTCGGTGCATTGGCGTTCTGTGTAAATACATATTTTCTCTCCATGTGCTGATCTGTGATTTTGGACCTTACGGCTCTAAGCTCTAAGTCCAAAATTACAGACCGGCTCCCTCGACCTTCTGGAATGTTTGTCAGGCACCTCCAAGACGACGGCTGGAAGATTCGTTCTTTAGTGCCACCGACATATCCATGAAAAGTAATACATTTTAGCATAGAAAACTTGGCTTATAACAAGGTCGGCTATAACGAAAGTCGTATATATCAGGCGGCTTATTCGAGGAACCCTACTACACTTTTTCTATGTGATTTATTTCGTTTATAACAAACTTCGGATTGAACAACAAATAGCCGGTTTGGGTTCCCAGGCACTTCGATATATCCGAAGTTTACTGTACTTTTCGGGAATGGATTATTCTTTAGAAATCTATCTACCAAGCATGGTCGACTAATTTCGCCACAGTTAGCGCTGGTATTTAATGAGAGTCAGTAGCTGATTGCCCCGGTTCAATGCTGCCCCCAGGTCACGGCCCGGGCCAGTAGCGCTGAAAGACGGCAATCAGTAACTTGCACTGTATGTCAGTGTACACTTCATGGCGCACAGCACAGAGACGATCGGAACTGCATAAGGAATGCCCATGCAACTGCGTCCTTGTCTGTGAGTTGGGGCCGTATGCGGACTATCTGCAGTCAAAGATTGCTAGCTTCAGGTGCATGGACAAAGTGTGTGTGCTGCTCTGTTATTTTGGACCTTACGGCTTTCAGCCGTAATGTCCAAAATCACAGACCAGCATAAACGTTTTGACATCTTTGAGGAGTTTTTTTTTTCCCATTGGTACCTCAGGTGATGTGTACGTCTTTTGACATTTGAATGAAAGGCCCAAAAATTGTGATTTCATCAAACCACACTAAGAAAAGTGACATAAAATAACAACTACACTTTTTCGACCAGTTAACAGCAACATTTTTACTTCAAACAGCAGTGCTGAATTTGTGTGTGTGTGTGTGTGTGTGTGTGTGTGTGTGTGTGTGTGTGTGTGTGTGTGTGTGTGTGTGTGTGTGAGAGAGAGAGAGAGAGAGAGAGAGAGAGAGAGAGAGAGAGAGAGAGAGAGAGAGAGAGAGAGAGAGAGAGAGAAAGAGAGAGAGAGAGAGAGAGAGAGAGAGAGAGAGAGAGAGAGAGAGAGAGAGAGAGAGAGAGAGACTGACTGACTGACAAACTTTATTTATCAAGGATTGAGATATTAGGCGCACAGGCCTTTCTTCCAATCTGTCCTTGCTACATCTACTGACATATAATAACAGGCAAAGCTACATTAAACTCACAAACAACATCGAACTGAAATTAATGCGAATTACGACAACACTACAAACTGCAACAATGATTTAACAAAACACACAGGTACCCATACGAAGATGTTTGCACGTGTCATAATATCCGTTTGCGGGAGCCCTCCCCAGACACTCCCACCCGGGGGGCACGCCACAAATATACTTTCACTCGAATGACATACTAAGCACATCGTTTGAATAAACTGTGCACCGGCACTGCATCCCCTGACCAGGTCTATACGGGAAGCACCCTCACAAACGGCACGTGAACGCAAATGGTATAATAAAAATAATAGTTGCATAAAAAGAAATAAAAATATATTATGGTTAGACAACACGAGATAATTAAATTTATGTTGCCTTGGATAAGTGCTTGAACAGTTTTGCTTTAAAAGCAGCTAGGGAATTAACTTGTTGTAGATGCAGAGGAATAGAATTCCACAGGAAACCACCTGAGTATGACAAACTGGATTTATACAAATCAATGCGGGGCCGTTTTATGCTCAGGTTGCTCCGAGAGGTGCTGTATCTCTTCTCAGTAAGAGTAAAAAGTTCCGATAAGTAGCCGGGGGCCTTACCCTTAAGAGCTTTGTGCACTAGTACGCACTTGTTAAATACTAAGTGTTTGTCAAGAGGAAGGAGTCCAACTGCCTCGAGCCTCGCCTCAGTGGGTAGAGATGAGCTAGGAATAATGAGTTTGGCTGCTCTTCTGTATAGCGAATTTATTTTCTTGAACTGAACCTCGCTACAGCCATCCCAAACTGTTGAGGCATAATCAATGTGGGGCTTGATGTATCCATTGAAAAATAGTTTATGCGTGTTCAGATTAATGACCGCTTTCAGTTTAGACAGTAAAAATAATTTCTTTGAAATTGTCTTTCCGATGTGTATGAGATGAGGCTGCCAACTAAGTTGGTTATCTACAACTACCCCTAGTAAACGGTGCTGCTGTACTTGCTCTATGGGGACAGCTTCAAATGAGAGGTTTAGAGGCGCGGGTTGCAGCTGATGTTTCTGACGTGTTGTGACTAACATGCTTTTTGTTTTAGTTGGATTGACTATCATTCTATTTCTACTGCACCATTTAGAGACTTCTTGTAGGCTCTGCTGGAGGCTGTTGGTTATGTCAGCTACAGTTTTACCGGATGCATGTAGCGTCGAATCGTCAGCAAACATGTCACACTCGGCACTAGCACATGTGATGTGTAGTGGTAAATCATTAATAAAGATACAAAATAACAATGGGCCCAGAACCGAACCCTGAAGAACACCAAGCTCTGCCTTACCCTCTGAGGAATAGTTACCATTTACATAGACAGCTTGTGTTCTCGCAGAAAGATACGAATTAAAAAATGAAAGGGCTGACGGGCTGTTGTTGTTGAAATAAACATTAAGTTTCCTCAGCAAGATTTCATGATTTATCAGATCGAACGCTTTTTTCAGGTCCAAGAATACCGTGCCAGTCATTTTGTTATTGTTGATGTTATCTAGCCATGAATCAACCATACGTACTAATGCTGAGTGGCATGAGTGTTTGGGTCTAAAACCGGACTGGAACTTATTTAACAAGGACCGTTCTTCGAGGTACTGGAGGAGATGCTTTTGAATATGCTTCTCAAGTGGCTTTGATAAAACAGACAGAAGAGAAATGGGACGAAGGTCATTTACATCAGTAGTATCTTTGGTCTTGGGTATAGGAACAACTTTTGCTTTTTTAAACGCCACAGGAAAAGTATTGTACTGTATGCATAAGTTAAAAATGTAAGTGAGGGGTTCAACAATATAAGGCAGTGATATGTGGAGTATATAACCATTTATACCGTCCACACCAGCAGATGTCTTGTTCTTAAGGCACGTAATATAACGCCCGACTTCGTGAACAGCGATAAAGGGGATACCAAACGTATCATCGGACGATAATCGTTCCTGGCAAAACATGGACAGTTGATCCGATATTACATACGCTGACGGATCAGGGCTGTTGGAAGTAAGTAGCTGTTCTGGAGTTGAGAGAAAGCAATTGTTTATGCTTTCCGCAGAGAATTCGTGTGGAATGATATGAGTCTGCCTGCGCGTGTTGCTTGTTAGAGTATTCAAAGCAGTCCAAACAGAAGCAGGAGATTTTTCGTTCTCAATTGTCTTTTCAACAAATAACTTTTGAGCTTCTCGAACTAAGTACTTAACTTTGTTACGCAAACGTTTAAACTCAGCGAAGTTCTTTTCTCGTTTAGCACACTCGGTCACTTACGCGGTAGACTGAGAGTTTTTCGGTAAGGAGGGTGTAGTGTGTTGCAAGATTGTGGCTACGATACGTATTTACGTTCCACCTTTCATGCACACACCAAATGACATGTAAACAGTTAGTGTTTACTGTTTAGTGTTGGCCACCATCTTTTACTTTTTGACCGGCCCGTGCGAACACTCCCGTGTGAACCCCGTACCTATGATACGTCAGAGTTCTGTGGGTACGCAGATTCTCATTACATCTTCCCCTTTTAGATGGACAACTCAAACGCACTCGAGTGTGCGAACATTATTCTTTAGAGTCTTTTCACAATAACCGAGGGGGGTGTAATATTTCGATCGATCACAGCTGGTAATCCTTGAAACGGGCTGGGACCTTCACAGCGCGTCCGCAGCGGGTTGTTGTCGCTGATGTAGACCTCGGGCTGGGAGGCACAGGCAGTGGAGCTGGTTGGACTGCCCCCGAAGGTTGAATAGGGCTGAAATGAGGTTGGCCCCGTTTACTTCCCGGAGTGTAAGGAAGGTCGGTTGCTGCCGCCTCAGTCGTCATCGGCAGATCCGCTGGAGGGAGATTTTGGATGACGTTGGGATTGGAGGCAGAAGGAGGAAGGGACAAAAGGGGAACAGGTGTGTGAGCAGAGGGTGGTTGGAAGCATCTGGTGGGTTTCAGATGTCGTCGATTACGTCTGAACAAACCAGAAGCTGTCTCGATGATGTACGAGCGCGAGTTTGTTTGGCTCTGTACTGTTGCTGGATTTGCCCATTCCTTTTCATGATCCAGTTTCTGAAGAACGACATCGCCAGGTCGAAGATCAGGTAGATCTCTGGTCCCGTTGCGACGATCGTAGTAGAACTTGTTCACCTCCTTCTTCTGAATGTCCCGGTTGTTGAATTCTGCCTTGCTAGCAATTTTTGGTTCCAAGTTCTCCGGCAGAGTGGGAAGTGTGTTTCGGATGCGACGACCCATGAGGATCTCTGCTGGACTGAACCCGGTAGCTGTCGTAGGCGATGATCTGTGGACGAGTAGTGCTAAGAAAGGATCCTTCTGAGCTAGGATTTTCTTCGCCTCTCTTACTGCACGCTCCGCTTCTCCATTGGCTTGAGGGAAGTAAGGACTGCTGGTTACATGATGGATTCCCCAATAGTCAGTGAAGGTACGGAAATCTGCAGCGGTGAACTGAGGTCCATTGTCGGTTACTAGGGTTTCTGGTACACCATGATGAGCGAAAATGTTCTTCATTTTCTTGATGGTTACCTCAGACGTAGCTCTCGGAAGATGTGCAATCTCCAGATATCTCGAGTAGTAGTCTATCACCACTAAGTATTGTTCCTTGTTATACTCGCACAAATCAGCAGCCACTTGCTGCCATGGTCTGTCAGGAAGTGGTGTTGGTAGTAGTGGTTCTTTCACTTGTGTTGGTTGCTTGGCTTCACATGGAGGACAATTTTTTACTATCTTGGCTATGTCTTCGCTAATGCCTGGCCACCAAACAGACTGTGCCGCACGCTCCCGACATTTTGTTATGCCGAGATGTCCCTCATGTATCCGGCTCAGAATGTTCTTCCGCATAGTCAGTGGAATCACGATCCGACTACCCTTGGTCAGCATGCCGTTGTTGACACTTAGGTCACCTCTGACTGCAAAGAGTTCTCTGAGAGTAGGGCTGACCTTGCTAATGTGATCCGGCCACCCTTCTGCTGTGTAGAGCAGTGCTGAACTCAGAATCGTGTCCTGGCTAGTCTCCTTCGCGATCTCTTCAAGAAGTTTGTCTGTGGAAGGCCATGACGCTCTAACCATGTCCAGATGAGCTGTAACGTCGTCTTCAGTTGTCGAAATTTCGTCGACGACGTGCTGTTCCAGTGGACTTCGTGACAGCGTGTCAGCCACGATGAGATGTTTCCCTGGGCAGAATTCGGCTTTGGCGTTGAAGCGCATAAGACGAATGAGTAGTCGCTGACATCTCAGTGGCGTCTCGTGTAGATCTTTGGTGTTGATCAGCGGGACTAATGGTTTGTGGTCAGTCTGTAGCCTGAACGATTCGAGACCGACGAGGTATCTTTCGAATTTTTCGCATGCCCACACCGCTCCTAGGCACTCTTCTCTATCTGCGCGTACCCCCTTTCCGCCGAAGTGAGAGTACGAGAACAGTACGCGACCGGACGTTCGACGCCGTCGTGATCCTGTAGCAGAACTGCCCCTATGCCGTAGCTACTGGCATCAGAGCTGACAGTTGTCTTCTTTGACAGATCGAAGAATGCGAGTGTGGGAGCAGTAGACAGACTCTCCTTGACCTTGGCTAGTGCCTCCACTTGAGGCTGGCCCCAGGTCCACTCCTTGTCGTTCTCCAGTAGTTCTGTGACAGGGCGCAGAGTAGATGACATGTGTGCGATGTACCGACCCAGGAAGTTGATCATTCCCAGAATACGCTTGAGTTCTGTGACGTTTGTAGGATCTGCCATGTTCCGTATGGCTTCCACCTTCTTGTCGTCGGGTCGGACACCTTGTGCGCTGATTCTGTGCCCTAGGAACTCTATTTCTGACTTGCGAAATTCTGACTTCTCGCGATTCATCTTCATTCCAGCCTCGGAAAGTTTCTTCATGACTCTGGTCAAGTGTTCTTCGTGTTCGCTGGGACAGGCGGAATGAATCACGACATCGTCGAAGAAACAGATTACGTTGCTTTCTCCAAGGAGGATTTCTTCCATGGTTCGCTGAAAAATTTCTGGAGCAGATGAAATGCCGAATGGAAGACGTTTGAAGAAAAATCGTCCGAAGGGAGTGATGAACGTGGTATACTTGGCGGACTCCCGCTCGAGAGGAATCTGATAAAACCCCGATGTTGCGTCTAGCTTGCTGAAGATCTTCGAACCTTGGAGTTTGTGAAGAGTATCTTCAATTGTCGGGATCATGTAGCGCTCCCGTTTCACTGCAACGTTCAACTTTTTCAGATCACAGCAGATCCTGACAGCTCCCGTCTTCTTCTTCAAGACCGGTACCATTCCAGCGCACCAATCCGTTGGCTCTGTGATTTCCTGGATGATGTTTGCCTTCTTCATTCTTTCCAACTCGAGTCGCACCTTTTCCATCAGCGGTATGGGGACCCTTCTTGCCGTGTGTAGACTGTAAGGCTCAGCGTTATCTTTAAGCTTGATCTTGACAGGCGTGCACCTTACGGGGTTACCGTCAAGGTCGCCGAAGATTTCCAGAGGACTCTGCACCGCGTCGAGTCGCTGGATGAGGCCCATTCTGGTTGAAGCTGCGCGCCCCAACAGATTGTCGGATTTTGTTTCAACGACAAAGAAACGCAGCTGTAAATTGTCGACATGGACCCTGAAAGCACCCTTACAGCTCAGCACACCCTTGGGACAAAGGAGTATTGCGCGAGTGCGCTGGAGAGGGGGTGGGAAATGGAGTTTTTGGTACTGCTCATAGGACATCATGTTAACATCAGCACCTGTGTCGATTTTGAACCGAGTGGGCGTACCGCAAATGTTCAGCTCTTTATACCAAGCTGGCTCCGTAACATCACCTTCTACTGAACCCAGAAAGTATGTTCCATCATCCTCGACATCGTACACTGCATTCACTGAATCGGTGCTTTTGCTTTGTCGGCAAACAGAAGAAAAATGATTGTACATACCACAGTTTCCGCACTTCTTGCCCCTTGCCGGACAGTTTTGTCTGCCTTGATGTCTTTTACCGCAGTATCCACAGGCACTACCACCGTCGCCGTGGTGAGCACCGCCGTATCGAGCACCACCGCCGCGATGAGCGCCGCCAACGTGGTGAGAGCTGCCGCCGTGATGCGCGCCACCGCCGTGATGTTGAGTGCCTCCACGTCCTCCTCCTTGAGGATAGGAGCCACCGCGATCACTCTGACCGCTGTAGCCCTGAGAACCACCTCTGGAACGCTGGAAGGAGTTGCCGCGACCGCCGCGACGTCGTCCCTGACCGCGGGACACCGCATCCAACGAAGATCCATGTGCCGAGGGCTGGTAGAGAAGTGCGTCAACGCCAGCTGTACTGGACCGTTGCTCTGCGATCTGGCATTTTGTCAGTTCAGATTGGCGGGTTTGTTGAATAGCTTCGTCGAGAGTAAGAGTTGCCTGTAGCTGTAACTTCTCTGACAGCTCTTTGTCTAGTATGCCTAACACTAATTTGTCTCTAATACTTTCATCGCGATCTTTGAAAGCTGCATTCTTGGATAAGTCATACAAACTGCGTACAAATGTTTCCACATTTTCCCCTTGAAGTTGATTTCGGCCAAAGAACTTTGCGCGTTCATGCATGACATTCACCCTAGGCACAAAATAAGCGTCAAACTTTTCAATCACTTGATCAAGAGTTGTGTTGTTGTCAATACCCGTAAACTGACTGAAAACGTTCTCAGACTCATTCCCCATAATATAGATCAGGCTATCAATCTGGGCTGCCTTTGGCCTCTTAGAAAGTTCTTCTGCGTTAAAATACCTTTGGAATCGTAGTTTCCAAGCCGGCCATCCGCTGGGCTTGGTAAAGTCAAACTGGTCCGGCGGTTTGAAAGGCATGGTGAAGACGAGAAACGTCCTTTGCACAAAACGAAGAAAAAAGTCAAGTACGTACAGGGCTAGGAAAGCTGTGAGTTCCTACTACCGCTGCCACCATGTAGTGTGTTGCAAGATTGTGGCTACGATACGTATTTACGTTCCACCTTTCATGCACACACCAAATGACATGTAAACAGTTAGTGTTTACTGTTTAGTGTTGGCCACCATCTTTTACTTTTTGACCGGCCCGTGCGAACACTCCCGTGTGAACCCCGTACCCATGATACGTCAGAGTTCTGTGGGTACGCAGATTCTCATTACAGAGGGTATGGTTAACTAAGTCGAAGGCTTTGGTAAAGTCTAAAAAGATCACTCCAGTCAACAATGCTTTATTTATTGATGTGAGCCAACGATCCGTTAAATGTGAGAGAGCTGTTTGACAAGGCGGATGAATAAGGTCGTGTGTGTCAAGAAAGTGCTGTAAGTGTTTGTGTATGTGCTTTTCTATGGGTTTTGAAAGTGAAGACAAGATAGAAATTGGAATGAATTTATTGGGATCTGTAAGATCTTTGTTCTTAGGAAGCGGAATAACTTTGGCTTTTTTCAGATCAGAGGGGAATTCGCCACGCTCGATACAACGGTTGTAGATGTACGTTAAAGATTCTACTATGAAAGGTAGTGATAGTTTTAACACAGCAGTACTAATTTCATCATGTACTGAAGTGCGCTTACTTTTGAGACATTCAATCGCTTTACCGACATCGTGCACTGTCATGCAAGGTATGTGGAATGATGAACGAGAAGAAAATTTGCCATCACAATATTTGACAAGGATTAGGGATACAAACGGTGCTTTGGACGTAGTGTTTTGCAGCAACGACTGGGCGGCAGAAAGAAAATGATTATTAAAAGTTTCTGCAGAAATAGAGGTATGTGTAGGGCTATAGTTAGATTTTGTAAGGGCATTAAGCGCTCTCCAAACAGAGACTGTATCCTTTTGTCATTCATTATTCGTTTAAAGAGTGACTTTTTGGCATCAAGAACTAATTTTTTAACGCGGTTGCGTTGCTTACGGTAAGCAGGGAAATCTTTTTTCTGTTTTAATTCATCTCTCAGTTGCATGGCATCGACCAAACCTTTGTTTAGCCGAGGCGGCAGTTGCGGGTTTTTTACTCGTTTTTCCCTAATCGGGGCGTGCCTATCAAGAACACTGAGGAACAATCTGTACCACTCAGACAACGCACCGTCAGGCTCGCAATGATGATAAACAGTATCAAAAGAAACGGAACTAAGATCAAACAAAAAAAGCCTCTTTGTTAAAATGTTTAAGCGATCTATACTTGATGGTAGTGTGCTGGTGTTTACGGATAGGTTTATCTGCTTTCACGGTCCAGTTACAGCACACAGGGTAATGGTCGCTGATTCCAACTTGTAGTACTTCCGTCTCCAACACTCGGCTCTTGTTCGTTGTATATATATGATCAATGAGTGTAGAGGACGTAGACGTAACACGAGTTGGAGATGTTATCAGCTGTTTGAGCCCAAAAAGAGTAATAGTGGACTCCCATGTAGGGTTAGCGGAAAACATGTTAATGTTAAAGTCCCCTAACAAAAGCACATCTGATGTACAGTTTTTAACTTGATCTAGCATGTCAGTGAAATCATCAAGCCATACATTTGGTGCAGAGGGGTTCCTGTAAATAAAACCAACTAATACAGGGTTTGACTTGTTTTTTATTTCAACCCAAACACTTTCCACTGTGTCTGATTCAAGGTCCGGTCTTCTACGGGTGATGTCTTTTATAGAATCATGAATATACACCGCAATGCCGGTATGTGTGGGGCCTTGTGGGTTACGGCGTATAAGGGAAAAATCAGGTATAGAAATGACGTCATCGCTGATATTGGAGTTAAGACGGGTTTCCGTGAAACCAAACAAGTGGAAAGGGTTGGGTTGACTCAAAAGAACACACACATCGGGAATCTTGTTGCATAGATGATAGATATTGAGATGACCTATATGAATATTAGAGGAGTCTGACATGTTGAAAAGAGAAATACTGTAAACAAAACAGTTCCGAAACAGGTAATACCAACTGAGCTGCACAGGCAATAAACCTAATAAGGATCATAAGGACTGGCAGTGACGCCAAATGTTTGTCACAGTAAAGCACTATCGTGTAATTTAAAAACAATGACAAGAAAATCATCGAGTTGAAACTGGATCAGTGTCCACGCAGTTTCGCAGTCTAACACCTGAAAGAGAGAGAGAGAGAGAGAGAGAGAGAGAGAGAGAGAGAGAGAGAGAGAGAGAGAGAGAGAGAGAGAGAGAGAGAGAGAGAGATTGATTGATTGATTGATTGTACATTGCTTAACGTCCCGACAGCAACAAGGCTTTCTCAGGACGTGCCTGCACTGCTTGTGAAAAAAAACAACCAACTAAACAGAACATTGAATGTATGTCGCCAGCCGGTCAAACACATTAAATAAACCTAACACATGGGGCCTAAATAAAGCTAAGACCATTTAGCAACACACATCCAATATCAAGAGCTACAGGCAGTGCAGACAGTAGGGAGAGTTTAAAAAAGGCAAATACAGGTGAATGGACCTCGGGTAGACAGAAACACATGCCCCAGAATAGAGAGAAAACCCCACCCTGTGGGGCTGACCAGGGTGACCCTGGGAACTAAAAAATACCTAACCCCACCCAAGTCCCCCAGGGCAGACCCGGGTGGGGTAGAGAGAGAGAGAGGAGAGAGAGAGAGAGAGAGAGAGAGAGAGAGAGAGAGAGAGAGAGAGAGAGAGAGAGAGAGAGAGAGAGAGAGAGAGAGAGAGAGAGAGATCATCTGAACAGATCGACCCGAAATAAAACCTTTAATTGAATGCCCGGATCCGTCGTATGATAAATGGAGTGGTTTCTCCTTTACTCCAAACAGGCAGGCATTTCTCCTCCCCCCCCCCCCCCCCCACCAAAAAAAAAAAAGAAAAAAGAAAAAAAAAAAAGTGACAGCCTAGATCCTTATGAACCCCTGCATTGAAACCGCGTCTGAAAAAGGCATAGAACATCATGCCCCCTGCAACTGCAGTGGGTCATGAAATTCTGTCTTTTGTTTTTTTGCAGGTGTACTTTCATCCTATACCCCAAACTGTCCGAAATGAAAAACACCCTCGACAGAAAGACATCCTGAAAAAGAGGCAAAACTTCATAAGCCCTTGAAATAAAGCAGCGGCTCATGAATATCTTTCTCTTACCCATCATTTAAATGGGTTTCCTCCAACGGAGAATTTATTAGGTCTTCAGCTCTCGGCATAAAAACGCAACAAAACTCTTTTCAATAATCATCCCCAAATCCCTGCCTAGGCATGGAGTGCCGTCAGCCACAGCAGCTTCTGTTTGAATGGAAGGTGTACATCTATCGACTGCAACGCATCCCCTACGATGGACGAGGTAATCGAGGCTTTACCCTGCATCCTACAAACGCGTCCAAATTCTCTATTCAATAAAGCCAGACCTCTCCAAACCGTGTTAGGATCTGACGGCTTGGCCCATGTTGCAATCATTGTGGTGCCTGGCAGTGATTTATGGTATCACCCGCCTAATACTTTTTACAGCCATTTTTTATAGGTTTTCTTTTCCCCCTTGCAGTCAACCTTTTTTTAGGGTCATTTTTTTCAGTTAAAAAAAAATGGTGGCTTTTATGCGACTCTTTCACGGCAATTTTTTTCTGCGCTTTTTTTTTAAAGGAAAGGTTGGTGTACTTCCCTCGTGTCAAATGATGATGAACTCAGGAAGCAATAAGTAATCGGACCGAAGTCGGCTGTGTGATAGACTGTGGTAGAGTGAACTAGGCAGTGATAGTATGTATGAAATGAATAACAGCAATGTGATTTGTAAACTGTGAATGCATTGATTTTATGTGTGGATATATGACATTTATGTTTATTTGTTTTAATTATTTTCCTGCTCACAGTAAAAGACGATGCAATTTCTCATTTAATGGAATTATTACATTTTTAAAATCTTGAATCTTATTTCGACTCGTTTTGTAAAAGCTTGTGGTGACGACATTGGCGTGTTTTTTGTTTGTTTGTTTGTTTGTTTGTTGTTGTTCTTTTTACGTCAGTGGAGACATTTATCGTCTTCTTCATCAACGTTAGTCCCCACACTGGTAGCGAATCTAAGTAAACAACCAGTGTAGTTAGCCCCATTAACATTGACAATGAATTGTTTGAAAAAATTTCAAAAGTGTCTCAAGAAGAGGTGTCGTCGTCTTAACTTGATAATATGAGGTTAACCCTTTCACCACCACTGGACGCAGATTGAGTTTTTCATTTAAACTCATTGTTAAGTCAACGTCCAAAATCCCCGGCCGTCCAAGGAACATGGCGACAAAGTGGTGTGAGCAAAAGGTATAGATCCTCCTGAGCCCCCGCAACTGCGAGGGCTTACGAGGATCTATACCTCTTGCAGCTGGGTTGTGTTCAATTTTTCTAGGCAGTAGTTAGCGCGTTGATCCTGTCCGCATGACTATCGTCCGCCTGCCACGAAGTGAATAAAGTGAAGGAGGATGATAAAATCTACACGCTGTTACTCTTCCCCCTGCCTCTTGAAGGTCAGACGCCGCTGACTGGCTTTTGACATGAAACGTTGATGGATGATACGCGAGGTACAGTGGAAATTCCATCACCTCTGATTTATTTTTCTTATGGTATGGGTGTAATCAGCGCGCATAAACCTGTGAGCAACAGGACAAGAATCAGATTGATTCAACGTGAGATGGTGTGTTATTTTGGAGATTACGTGATGGAAACGTTAGGTCTTGCCTCGAGGAAGATATTTCATCCTGAAAGGATCAATATGTCACAGAAATTGTGACGTCATCGAAAAGTCTGTATTAAAGAGTCACTGACCTTTTCTCTGGAGCTGTTTTGAGGTGTATACCGATCTTCTCCGGGTCTTCCCGAATGCTGTCCGTCAGACGGTTCATCTCGATAGACAATGATGCCAGGTATTCCCACAGCTCGCTGAGCACAGAAACACAGCCTGTTAAACTCACAATTTAATAACAATGTCAAAATTTAAACTGCACCGTGACTGACAAATAATACGAGATGCAGAAAATATTAGTATATGTACCATGTTTACCTTTATATATGTGTGTGTTGGTCTGTGATTCAAACCTTACGGCTGCATAAAAATGCCCCTTTTTGTTCCAGAGAAGCAGAAACAAAAGTCCATAATAAAAATCACAAAGGACTACACATAATCATAAGAAATAGCACTTAACTCTTAAACTCCCGGAACTAAACGACGTCCATTCTATGGCATGGAAGTCCTTAAGTTCGAGGATTTAAAGACTGAAGGTAAAAATATGGGTAATAAAGTCTTTTTCTTATTTATACATACGTATGGCCGGCCTACACTACAGAACAGCTGTTTCACAAAGTTGTGTTCTGTATTTTGTTGCTGTTGTTGTTGTTGTTGGTTGTTACAGACATTGTTGCATGCACATATTTTAGCCTGTTTGTCAACTGTTTGAAAACTACGTCAATGAAAAACGGTGACACCTGTGTATGCGTTCTCGCCCACAACTAAAAACACCAACTTTATTAGAGGCCGAAAGCTGTGCACGGCTTCTTGACGTGTTAATTACAGCATGCAACTGTCACATTTTCACAAAGCTCACAGACGTATGGCAAGCTCTTACAATGCAATTTTCAGCACAGGATAAAAAAGACAATCATGTCTCCTGACAAAGGGCTCCCAGTAAGCAAAAGGTTCACGCGCCCACGAAGGCCGTAGTGGGCTCGCGCACCCGGCTGCTGTGCCCGGGCCCATTGCGGCCGTTTTGTGCCCGAAGACGTTTTGCTACTGAGGAACGTCTACAGACATATGCGCAAAATAGGTCTACCGTGTTTGACTCTCGCAACCTGTCAGAGGGGACATTGTGGCTGAGGCAGTAGAGTGTCGGACTCTCGATCGCAAAGTCCTGGGTTTGATCCCCGTTGGGGTCATAATTTGTTCAGACCCTTTTGTCGGTGCCCCATCTTGGAAATCAACTTTGTGGTGGACAGAAGACGTTAAGTCCTAAACGTTTATCTTTTTCGGAATCTGTCAGGGGCACATAACTCATGGATATCCTCGCCCCTGTGATTTCAGCATAAACAGATTGTTGTCCTGTCCGCCGCTAATAAGAAGACTTATCACGTGCCAATGCTTGCGAACGTGTGATAGTCATTCAAACATTTATCCCAACAAAGAAAGAAACACGCTTAAAAAGGGCAAGTTACAACGCAAATCTCCAGGTCGAATGGGTCAAAAATGGTGGAGCAAACGTATCGAACTAATACGCTGGCACGAGTGACCTACCCAACAATACCCCCAACATCCCACCTATATGTTTCATGACTCAATTACTGAAACAAGATGACAGGAAAATGTGGAACAAGATGACAGGAAAAAGACAGTAAGCTCATTTATTTTTTGGGGGAAACGATTTTTTTGGGGGTGTAATATCATAACAAATCAATACCACTTTTCACAAAAATGGACGTAGGTCCATTTTTGTGAAAAGCGGTATAGATTTTTTTTATATAGCCTATTACAAATGACAACCTCGTCTTTTACCTTCATAGTTCAGTATTGCGTGGTGTAGGACAGAGAGTGTATGGTTTGATACTATGCAAATCCCGATCTTCTTGAGCTAATATAAAAAAAGACAAGCGTGCTGCATCTATCAACAATGATCTAATCTAAATATTTCTTCCTGAAAACGCTGTCTGTCACAAAATGCTAAGACATGCACCACTACATACTACTTGCACTGAAAGCGCGATTTGGGGCTGTTCACGTCTTAACTCATTCATCTCCGACAGACCACAGCAAGACATGGATCGAGCACGATATTTGAAGGGTGGGGCCAGAATAGCTTGGCGCCCATAGGCGCCAAGCTATTCTGGCGCCACCCTTGAGCTATCATGCTCGATCTGTCTCTGGAATTGTAATACAGTCCTTCAGAGGCCACCTTCAAAATATGGAGATTTCGGCCCTGGAGTAGAACGTGTTAATTTCATAAGAGGAGCATTATTTTGCCTCTCAACAAACTGATGAAAAGACAATTATATATAATTAAATTATTGAATTGAATTAAATTGAACAAAATTTATTGTCTATTAAACGACGTGCGTTTTTTTTTCACTCTAAATTTTGTCAGCAACCAAAGTGAAATCTATTTTTCATCGTTAACCCTTCCTGCGTAGAAGACTGAACACAATCCAGCTGCAAGAGACACAGATCCTCATGAGCCCCCGCAGTTGCGGGGGCTCGTGAGGATCTATGTCTCTTGTTGACACCACTTTGTATCCATGTTACTTGGACGGCTGGCCTTAGTTAACAAATATTTCACAGGCGGCGTCCAATGGCAGTGAAGGAGTTAACTCTTTCGAGACGTGCCGCATCCAGATTCGCGGCTTTACGCCGCGAATCCGGATGCGGCAGGTCTCGAAAGAGTTAAACCTCTTGTGCGTGCAGCCGTCGGTACGGTGAATCGGTGGATGCACGCGCAAGGGGGTTAAAATGTCCGGTGAGTACAACGCATGATTTATACATATGAACAAATGGCATGCACGATTTAATCACTTAATTAATGCATTTCTAACATCGCAGTCTTCAGCACAACGTTAATAGTGAGTTTTCGTGTTGCAACGAAGGACGAGCGACAACGAGCGAGAGCGAAACCACGGAGGACAGACAACACTCCAAACATACAGCTGGTTATCCGCCGTCACTTACAGCTGGTTATCCGCCGTCACTTCGCTCTCGTTCGTTGTTGGGAGTCGTTCGTTGCGATCGAAACCTCACTATTGTGGGTTCACAATGATTGTGTTTTTACTCTAAATTAAAGAGTGAATATTCGTCACCAAAACTTTACATCGGGGAGGGAGGGAGGGGGCGTGCTACACACTGACAACTGTGTGCAAGGGAGGTCCGAACAGGTCGACATGCACTAGTATATTACACGTAACACACGCTTAAGAGTGTGCTTGTATTTCAAGGTAGTATCCTGGTCCTCAAGAACATGTCTTAGCAGCAATCAGACTATATTAAATAATCTTGGAAATTAGCTGAGTTGTTTTCCTGATGTTGAACAAAGTTGTTTGTTTAAGCAAAGTAAATTAATGCAAAAGTGATACGAATGAAATTCTGTAATAAACCATGTTGTTTTCTAGCAAAAACACATCACTGCCCAATTTCTGATGATGTAACCAATCACATGCGATTGCTTCATCAACACGTGACATGAACATGGGTCTGATCTAGCCAATCACCACGACACAGTATGACGTCATGCAGAAGTAAGTGCGTCATTTTACCCTCGGTAAACGTCATGTACCGGCCGCTCCATCTGGGCGCTGTTTGCACGTGCAGATAAGTGTCAAAGTGAACAAACAGAAGAACAGAAAAGAAAGGTAGTCATGGGCATTGAGAAGGGCCATACCTTGTCTTACAAAACGAGCACCCAAATTCATACACGTTTTCAAACACGATGAAACGAAAATAATTTCAAATAAACAGGACTGGACATATAATTTCTTTGAGAAAAAGATTTGTGTTTTTTCTCTCTCTCTTTACTCCTTCACTGGCAAGAAAACTTCAAAACCACACAACTGCAAGAGGTGTAGATCCTCACGAGCCCCCGCAGTTGCGGAGGCTCATGAAGATCTATGCCTCTTGATAAAACCACTTTGTATCCATGTTTTTTCGACGGCTAGTGATCTTTGAGTTGAATTTACAATAATTTCAAAAACACAGTCCGCGGCGACTGGAATCAATGTAGCGTGCTGAATTTTAAATCAGGTGATACTTTCTGTGCAGAACAATTTAAGAAATTGTCCTTCTTTTCTTTGGTGGATGTGAAAGATTTCACAATCGTTTATATCCAATAAATTTAATTCATTCAAAGCATAGGACTTTATCAATTGCCCACTATGAAGAAAGAAGAAAATACGCTGTTAAACAAAATCCCAGTTTCTGAATATAATGACATCAGAAACATAAACATTCTTGACAGTCGCATAAAACAACCCAATCAAGAAAATATACAAGCAGCATTCCTGAAACGCCACATTCCTTCAAATGAAAAAGACAACAACCCAAATATCATTCGACTAACAATCATTTTTTTTTCATTCTTACATCGGCTGTGAGGGAATAAAAGAATTAATAAAGAAAAAATAGCTGAAATCATTCCTCATTCCGACATTTCGATTTCAACAAACACGACCAATGCCCATTCCAACTTCATTTCAACACCAGGGCCAGCAAAAACATGGGGAGGGAATTCACCCACTTTACGACAGAGAACTCCCTTAAACAAGGGACAGCACTACCAACATTTGATGACAGTGAGTTACTGTTACTTGTACCATTTTCATTTCCGGTACCGAGTGGCTCACCTTCTCATTCATCGCGGGTAACTGATCATCCAGGACAGTTCAAAGGTAGTGCCTGATTAACCATTTGGCTGTCGGTAGCGCTTTTTGTCGCGATGATTCCTGCAGGAGTCATTGCGACTAAAAGCGCTACCGACAGCCAAAGGGTTAATGCGTCGCACGGAAAGGCTCAAAGTTAATAAGACACCACTCGCCAGCTGTCATGGTTAACCCATCTTTCCTAGTCAGCGATGGCAATGAAAATGGTACAAACGAGATCTCGAGCGAGAAGACGTGGATTTGCTGGTGCAAGGACAAGTCATTAACCCTTTGGCTGTCGGCACAGCTTTTTGTCGCGATACTTTCTGCAGGAATCATCGCGCCAAAAAGCGCTGCCGACAGCCAAAGGGTAAAAAAATGATTCTCGCAGCTGTGTGTTTAAAAAAAAAAATTATAGGCAGACATAGAGGGCTGGACATTCGAATGTGGGGCACGGAACACCGACACTCCGCGTAAGTGATAAATGACACGGGGGGTTAGGATGGAGCAGGAAGAAGGATGTAGCCTAGTTTCCCGAGTTTGCCGTCTCATCGAGGTCAATGATTTTTTTTTTCTGGGTCAATGAAGATCAAGACGCAAACACAGCAGATTCCATCCGAGCAGAAAGACCCGGGGCCGGTTGCATGAGTGAGCTTAGTCCTGCGCCCGCTGCTAAGCAAGGGGCTCCACTAACTGGACCCTGCTCCTTGGTTCTTCTGCATTATTGTGAGAGTAGGAGCAACTCACTTTGTTTGAAAGAATGTCAACAACATTACAAAAATCGAGGTCGTAATTTAAAGCGTTTGTTAAGCAAAACAACTCATCTTTACCAGATTAAAACTAACCTTGTTAGTAAAATGCTTAGCTTTACGCGGACACTGCGGCCAGTCAAAGGAAACTTTTCAAACCCATTAACTAGCAACAACTGTCCCTGAGGGAAAGGGGACAAATTGCGTGAGGGACAAACATAGCTCAAAATAAAGCCGCCAGGACCATGAAAAACGGGTATTGGCTATTGGGAATTACGTCCAATTCGATCCAGTGCCTTTTTGTGATCAAAAATGTCCCCTTCTCCGTAACTCTTCTTGTCCTTGCGTTCAAATATTGTATTGTATGTACATCAGATGCTCAGTTTGGTGTCTTGAATCTGGTTCAATCGCTGTCGTCTTAAATGACCCACAAAAACTGCTGCACTGGCTTCGTGAAACTACAGACCCCGGATACTAGGATGGGACGGGTACAGACGGGTACAGACGGAAGGGGAGGAGTGGGGTGGATACTGACAGGAGAAAGGGAAGAGGGGACAGTAGACAGGACGGGGGGAGGTGGATGACCTGACCCTCCTTACCGCTGGTACTCTAACACCAGATGCAAGATCCCGCTTCGAGGTCGGATCTTCTTTCTGGATTTGGTAAATCGCCTAGTGGGCATTCTGGGAAGGAATACACGAACAATGAGATCTAGCGCTGTGCAATCCGTAAAGCATCGCTGTAGCAGTAAAATGAAATGAGAACAGCCCGTGATATGTGTGCTGTAAGATCCAAAATCACGTGTTAGCTCTTTGGCTGTCGGTAGCGGGTTTTTGTCGCGATGATTCCTACAGGAATCATCGCGACAAAAACCGCTACCGACACACAAAGGGTTACGAAAATAACGCTTGAGTTTTTACGCCAGCTGAGCAGTAAGCTTTTGGCGAGTGACGCTATAAGAGAGGCGCAAGAAAAAATTCGAAAATGCATAGTCATGAGACCATAGTGAAAGCTTCAAGAACATGCTTTAACTCATTCGAGACGTGGCTTAAGCCACGTATCCGTAGGCGGCACGTCTCGAAATAGTTATACAACCTCAAAAACGATGCTCCACTCTCTGTATCTTGATTTTTTTTTTTTAAAGGCTACATGAGGCCATGTGCAGTTACAAACAGGGTATGATGATCAACAGTTCGTGGGTGGGGCCATACCTGAGGGACATTGAGCTGCTTCGTTCATATATCAATTTTCTTAACAAGCTTTTAAAGATTATTATTATAAAAAGACAACACAGACAAACATTACTTGATAAAACATATGAATATATATTATGAAAATAAGCAATTCATTTGTGATATATCGCTTGATAAGCATATAATGATATTTGACACAGATATCAAAAATTAAGAAACATACGGATTTGTAAGGGCTTGTCATGCACTACATACAACTGTCTTGATGCGGATTACCTGTAACTAAAAAACAAACAAAAGGACAACGTAAAAGTGTGCAGGTCTGTGATTTTGGACTTTGCGGCTTCAAGCCGCAAAGTCAAAAATCACAGACCTGCACACAATTGAAGACTTTAACTCTAGCTAAACCTTCATTGCATACTATCATCATCAATCATCAATTAAAAATTATGACATGCTGAAAGGCACATCATTCACAAACAAAACTGCAAACCAATGCAAGTAAGCGTTATTTTCGTGGCAGGATGGAGCCTCACCCTTGTTGACTGGACGTAGAATCACAGTTTATGATAGGTAATAGAAGAGAAATACAGAGAAACGAACACAGTAACAGGTAATACGTTGAGCTTTCTGTTAGTCAGCTACAGCCAGTGAAGGTGGAGAGACACATGAGAGTTAGTTTGACAGAGTCTACTACAGCCAGTGAAGGTGGAGAGACACATGAGAGTTAGTTTGACAGAGTCTACTCAACGTGAAGATCCCCGGGGTTAACCCCTTGACAGCTGCTGACTGACAATACCGCTCGGCGGAAAAGACACGTGACTACGTCACTAGCTAACTACGTGACTACGTGCCTTTTCCACCCAGCGATATCATCAGTAGCAGTCAAGGGGTGAAAGTTCTCAGATTACAATTTGAAAAAAAAATAAAAAAACAAAATGACTAAAGAATATATTTATCCTCTAAAGTCTTTTAATAAACCCCCAAAACAAACAAACAAACAAACAAAAAACAAACAAACAAACAAACAAACAAGATACACTCTACCACTATGAAATATGAAAGTCGAAGAGACAAAAGACAGAAAAAAACACGCAGATATACTACACTATGTGATACAAGACCAATACAAAAGATATGTGGCAGATTTCTTACTTGTCGTGCGGTATCTCCGAGTTCTGCATGTCCACGACGTTACCGTTGCTTTTGAGGTAGACGTGGTGCAGGCATCTGAGGAAAGGCTTCTTCATGGCGTTGTCTATGGAAGGGTTGTTCAGCATCGCCAGCAGGTCATCCATGGGCAGTATGGTCTGGCACAGGGACTCGATGAACATGTTTTCACCCTGTGGGGGACAAAGGCAATTAACATAGTCACAAAACGATAAACAGCATTTTAGTAATACGCGTTTACAAATTTCGACGCCTACATACTACAACGGTGGAATAAGATAACAAATTCAATCATTCCCAAATGAAACAGGTCAGTCTCAAAATATCGCGGGAGCCATACATTCATTACGCGCTATTCGCGACCGTGTTAAATTAAACTTCATTGTAGTTCTGAATTTGTGAAGAAAAACCATTTGAGAAGAAAAAGGTCATCGGGCCGAAGTCAGCCTTAGTTGGCCTGCGCACGGGCCAGCTGAGGCTGACTTTGGACCTAGGACCTATTGCTCATCTGGCATCCCCCGTGGGAGCCAGAGACCTGCGCGCGCTATATCAAATACCGCGGTATACTGGAGCGCATGAGCCTGACCGTTACTGACTGTCGCAAAGTTTGGAGGCGTCTCTAAAGACTGTGTCAGACGCAGGAAGACTTTCTAGCCACAAAAATTCAAAGGTAGTGCCAGGTTTAACTTGGCGCCTATCCAGGCGCCATGCTAACCTGGCACTACTTTTGAAATGTCATGACTAATCCATCCCCCACCGTTTTATGGATAATGATAAATATGTCAGATGGTGCAGTTACTTGTAACATGCAATTTCCCTGATATCTATTAAAAAAATGTATACCGTGAGCCTGCTATGCACGATAAAACAAAACGTAATGCACTACCCCCCTGGAGCCCCTATCCAGCGACCTTGGCACGAAATGCAATATTTCAGATGACAGGCCATTTTCTTTTATAGCGCAGAAAATGAAACTCAGCATGGGCACATCATTAAAAAAATATTTTACATTTTTATCACATAATAGTATTGATGCTTAGTTGCAATATTCGTACCGAAAATGCAACTCCGTAAGGGCAATTGGTTTATATTTTTAGCGTTTATGTGCAAAGCCCCCCCTCCCCCGCCCCCACCCCTGTTGTTTATCTGACAGATTATTACGTGTCAATCGCTAAATCCTTGGTAGATGTTACAGGAATAGGACGAGGGCAACGAGATGCACACATTTATTCTAAATCATGTGCATTGTTTTAATTAATGGGGTGCAATGAGAACCATCTATCACAACAACATACACGTGACGGGAGAAAGACTGACCGCGACGTCTCAAGGTTAGTGCCTAATCAGCTTGGCGCCTTTAGGCGCCAAGCTGATCGGGCACTACCCTTGAACTATCACGGCCGGTCGATCCATCTTCCGCGGCAGGTGAAAGAGGTTTAAGGAAATGTTATGCACCTCCGCGCAGGCAGCCAGGAGATCCAGCAAACTGATGTAATAGCGGAGCGTCGACATCTTGGTCGTGTTCGTCAGAATCTTCTCTCTGAAAAACAATGGTGGTTACAGGTGGTGCCAGACTAACTTCGTGCCTATGGGTCCTTTACGATCCTTTAACAACATGAACACGTTTTTTTGGGCGAAAAGTGTTCTTTTTTGGGTTTCATAATTTGAAGGTGTTTCTGATAGTTGAAACTAACCAAACAGCGTCAGCCAACCAAGCAGCCAGATCAATAAGCAAACAAGCAAGCGAACAAACGAACTGTCGCTCGGCCAAGCAACCAACCCAGCCACCCATGCACCAGTCCAACCATTCCACCAACTAACCAACCAACCAACCACCCAACCCAACCAGCCAACCAACACAAACCAACCAAGCTAGCAAGCAAGCAACCAACAAAACAAACAAATAAACTGAAGCTCGATCAAGCACCCAGTCTAGCCACTTATTCACCAACCAACCAACCAACCAACCAACCAACCAACCAACCAACCAACCAACCAACCAACCAACCAACCAACCAAACTGCCGCTTTTCCAAGCACCCAGCCCAGCCACCTATTCACTAACCAATCAACCAAAACAAACTGCCGCTCGATCAAGCACCCAGTCCAGCCACCCATACTCCAGCCCACGGAAAAGAAAACACACCGCTCTTCGCGAGGCAGGTCGAGGACGAAGGCCAGTTTCTTGTAGTTCTGCATGATGTACTTCATGACGTAGGCCTGGTTCCGCTTCAGAGTCAGGCCAGTGCCGGCCACCTTGACAATCATGGACAACAGATCTAAAAACTCCGGCCCGCGGTCCTGTAGCTCTGCTGCCCTGTTGACGATCTTCTGGATCTGACGAGGGTTGATTTTGAGACAGGTGTTCTGATTCCCGTAGAACACCTGCAGAAAGTAAAAAAAAATGCACTAAGAAATCCAGATAAGTATATCTGCAAGAGACATAGGCAGGGGCGCATGTGAATCTATGCCTATTGCTGACTAAACTAAATCAACCACTACGCCTACTTCAACCCATTTCCTGCAGCTGGACGCCTACGCATATTCTTGTTTCTGAAAAAAAAAAATTCATTTAGCGACCAAAAGCTACAACCGTCCAAAGGACATGGACACAAGTTAGTCTCAGCAAGAGGCATAGATCTTCATGAGCCCCCGCATTTGCGGGGGCTCATGAGGATCTATTTCTCTTGCATTTGGATCCGGTTCGCATTTTCCCGGCAGTGACGGGATTAATATCAGGAGTGGATGCAGAGGTTGTTCACAATAGTTTCATTCCGAGTTAGTGGAGGCATTGTTTGCTGGGATTTTCCTGGCATTTTACAAGCTTGGCAGACACCTCTAGGGTCTGGATTTTGATGAAGCATTGTTTAGTGAGTTATTTACGCGGTGAATGTACGTCGAGAACAACAGTACACAGATCAAGAAATCCTATACGAAATACGTTCCCTGGCAGTGCTTTTTTTTTTTTGCGGTTCCCATAGCTTCGTGTAAGGCAGGCACCAGTTCGCCGTTATATGGTACGTGCACGTCCATTTTTAAGGCAAGCAAGATTTTCGTTCTTAACAATATAACCAAATAAAGATCTGTCTCACAGAAAGGCAGCTATCAGGTTGTTGTTATTGACTTCTTTGTTTCTCTCTTTTTTTTTTTTTTTTTTTTTTTTGGGGGGGAGGGAGGGGGGGGGGAGTATATCTGAACCTGGGCTGTGCGAGCTGTCTGTCGTTTGTCAATGTACAGCGGTAGTCTAGAAACCTCAATACCATGATAATTAACTCATTTGAGACGTGACGCATCCGGATGCATTACGTCTCTAATGTGTTAATCTCTTCACTGCCCCGACGGAGATGGCCTTCTCACCTGCCCGACGTTAAACCCCAATAGATAACTATTGACTAACGCTTCAATGCCAGTGCACGTAAAATTATGTGTTTGAATGCACTGCAAATTCAACACAGAACAATTTCATTAATCCAAGGAAAACAGATATGAAGAAAGTCAGCAATAGGCATTGGAGCTCATGAGCCCTCGCAACTGCGCGGGCTCGGGAGGTTCTTTGCTTCCTGCAGTTAGGCGGTGGTTCGCTTTTTTTCCGGCAGTGACTGGGTTACAGGCAAAAACGACATATATAAACAGCTCTACAGCCGAGCGCACAATTTGATGACTGGCAAAAAGCGTGTAAGCATCGAGCGGCCAACGCAGCGTGTTTACCCTACAGTAGACTGTCGTGCCTTTAAAACACATGCACGTATGCTGACCTCTGTCAGGGCGATGGCAAGGTCGCTCTCCACGACCCTGACCTCCAGCAGGATGTCCAGGCGCTCAAAGATGTGAAACTGCACTGCTTCGTTCTCTCGAGCCAGCAGCTTCAGCAGGTACAGGGTCTTCTTGAAGATGTCCGTCATGCCAGCGTACTGTTCCTGTTGGGTGAAGAAAAGTATACGGTTTCTCTTAACCATTTGGCTGTCGGTAGCGGTTTGTGTCGAGGTGATTCCTGTCAGAATCTCCTCGACAAAAACCGCTACCGACAGCAAAAGAGTTACTCCCTTGACTGCTGCCAAATACCATGCATGATAAGCTTCATGTGCGAGGTCTTTGTTGTGACTGATGATGCCACTGGGCGGAAGTGACGTGTGGTGACACGTCACTTCCGCCGAGCGGTATAAGCAGTAGCAGGTTGAGTTAACTCATTCTACCCCAACACCGAAATCCCCAAGTTTTGCCCTTGTCCTCTGAAGACTGCACTCTAGTGCAGGACACAGATCGACCATGATAGTTCAAGGGTGATGCCAGAATAGCTTGGCGCCCATAGGCGCCAAGTTATTCTGGCATCACCCTTGAACTATCATGGTTGATCCTTATCTTGCTGTGGTGTGTCTGGGGTAGAATGAGTTAAAGCATTCAACTTTGAGAGTGGCCCAAATAAGGACTGAAACGCATCCTGTCTATATGCACAGTGCAATAGAAGGTGTCTTGACCTTCACAGCTTAATCCATTCAGCCCTGACGCACTACAGCTAAGCTAATCTGGCACTGCTCTTGAATATCATGGTCGATCTATCTCCTGCAACTGGTGCATAGTCATTAGATGACTCCTCCAAAATTTGGGAAATACGGCCTTCGGGCTGAATGAGTTAATGATGGTGCCAGAATAGCTCTACCCAAAGATAGAAAGTATGTTTTTGCGAAAAGCTAGATTTTCATTGCATTACAATACAAATTTCGCTTTTTCGTAGGGCAGCTGGTAGAGCTCAGGTGATAGAGCGTTCGACTCTCGTCCGAAAGGTCCCGGGTCACGTATGGCGCCAAGCTAATCCGGTACTGCCATTGAATTATCATGGTCGATCCATGTTTTGTTGTAGCGCTTCCGGGCTAAATGGGTTAACGTTTTGATTTTTTTTTAATGGACTTAATACTTTTGGCATTCACAAGGGAGAGCTTGGCGCCTCCAGATATGCGGACGGGCGCACAAAAAGACAGACAGACAGACAGATAGAAGGAATGACAGTCAAGCAAACAACGAGAAATATATTCCAAGTAGCTAAACGTCTTTGGCTCACGACGGCTACAGTGGGCCCGTGCACAGCTGTGCGCGGGCCCACTGCGGCTCTCGTGAGCTCGGGAACCTTTGCAGACTGGGTACCCGGGTGTCCAGGACTTACCAGCAGCTTAGGATCGATTTCCTGAACCAGGATGTCGAAGAGAATAATGAGAATACCTGGAATTGACACACATGCAGCAATAAGACATTCGGAGCAATATTCAGCCTTAAAAAACACAAAATATTTGTTTGCAAAACTTGAATCAGAATCACCATCAAGTAAGCACTATCTGATGCAGGCAGTGGCAGGGGAAGGGGGTGGGGGGGTCGGGGGGGAGAGGGTGAGCCTTGCCCCTTCCTCCCCCTCCCCCTGAGCCAGTGAAAATGTATGGGTGTGGGCCAGAGAATCCTGCCTGCCACCCACCACCCCACCCGACCCCCACCTCACTCTTTCCAGTGAACAAATCTTTTGTGCCAAATGTTTGGGTTGGAGACAAAAAAAATATAAAGATTATTGTGTCTGATTGTTCCCTAGGACTTTGGACTTTAATATTTTGGAGGCTGGAAAGTAACATGTAAGGCACGTTGGCATTCCCCCTCCCCTCTCCCCCCTCCATACTTCAATGAAAAATATCTTCCTACGCTACTGTTTACAGTGAATAATCTCTCTCTCTTGGCTTGACTTCGCGAACGAAGATTTTATAGGAGTTGCCCACGACGTCTGCAAGCTTGTTCGTGGCTGCGGAGGCCAATCCGAGACAGGCAGGTTCGACCGCAGTGGCTGCAGGGGAAGGTATGGCTGGGGTTCTGAGCTGCGGCATCTATGTTTTTTCTCCTGAGCCGCTTGTCCTAAGGCTAGCTCTGTGAGAGTCCTCAAAGGAGACAGCTGCCTTGTAAATGGTGGAGCGCCAGGTGTCACGGTCCGCAGCAAGCGAAGACCACTGGTGGTGGTCGATTTGGCAGGCACTAAGTGACTTCTTGAGACAGTCTTTGTATCTCTTCTTTGGTGCCCCTCTGTCACGGTGTCCAGTAGCAAGCTCGCCGAACAGGGTGATCTTTGGTAGGCGATGATCCTCCATCCTGGAGACATGCCCCGCCCAGCGGAGCTGTGTCCGCAACAGCAAAGCCTCGATGCTCACAGTTTCAGCCTGTTCAAGGACCTCGACGTTGGTGACATAGTCACTCCAGTGAATGCCCAGGATGGTACGCAGGCAGCGCTGGTGGAAGCGTTCGAGGAGTCGTAGTTGGCTGCGGTAGAGGGCCCAGGACTCAGAACCATACAGCAGGGTGGTGAGGACCACAGCTCTGTACACGCTGATCTTGGTGCCTGTTTTCAGCTGTTGATTGTGCCACACCCGCTTGAAAAGTCGCCCGAAAGCGCTGTTCGCTTTTGCCAGCCTGCTGTCAAGCTCCTTGTCCAGCTTGGCGTCCGACGTGATAATGCAGCCAAGGTAAGTAAACTGGTGCACTGACTTTAGTTCAGACTCGCCAATGGTGATGTGAGGAGGGCGATACACTGTCTTGGGTGCCGGCTGATGGAGGACCTCTGTCTTTTTCAGACTGACCTCGAGTCCAAAGAGCTGGGCAGCATCTGCGAAGCAAGACGTGATGCGCTGCAGGGCTCTCTCTGTGTGTGCAACGAGGGCAGCATCATCAGCAAAAAGCAGCTCACGAATCAGTTGGTCTAGGGTTTTCGTGTGGGCCTGCAGTCGTCTGAGGTTGAACAGGCTGCCATCGAGACGATACCTGATGTACACTGCATCGTCATCATCAAGGTCCACTGTGGCCTGCTTCAACATCATGCTAAAAAAGATGGTGAAGAGGGTCGGTGCCAGCACGCAGCCCTGCTTTACGCCGTTGAGAATAGGGAATGGTTCTGAGAGGTCATTGTTGAGTCTGACCTGGCCTTGCTGGTCCTCGTGTAGCTGGACAATCATGTTGAGGAACTTTGGGGGACAGCCAAGTCGCTCCAGGATCTGCCACATGCCTTGCCTGCTCACAGTGTCGAACGCTTTTGTTAGGTCGACAAATGTTACGTACAGCCCTTTGTTCTGCTCGCGGCACTTCTCCTGTAGCTGTCTCAGCACAAAGACCATATCGGTGGTGCTCCTGTTTGCTCTGAAGCCACACTGGCCCTCTGGGAGTTGGTCTTCAGCGATGGCAGGTACCAGCCGATTCAGGAGCAGCCTTGCAAGGATTTTCCCAGCAATGGACAGCAGGGTAATTCCCCGATAGTTGGAACAGTCAGACTTCTCGCCTTTGTTCTTGTACAGGGTGATAACGACTGCATCACGGAGATCTTTTGGTAGTGTTCCTTCCTCCCAGCAGCAGAGAAAGAGGTCATGGAGCTTGTTGTGCAGTGCTGTGCCTCCATGTTTCCAGATCTCTGGCGGTATTCCATCAATGCCTGCTGCTTTGCCACTCTTGAGCTGGTGGATGGCTGTGAGGGTCTCTTCAGCGGTGGGCGGTTCGTCCAATTCAACCTTTACTGGGAGGTGTGGGATTTGTATGACGACTGCTTCTTGAACAGTGCGCTCAGCGCTGAAGAGGCTCTGAAAGTATTCCGACCAGCGGTTCAAGATGGAGGTATTATCTGTGAGGAGTGCCTGGCCATTCGCGCTTCGCAGGGGACTTTGTACCAGGTGCCTGGGGCCATACACTGCTTTCAGTGCTTCGTAGAAGCCCCTGTAGTCACCATTGTCAGCACAAAGCTGGGTCCTCTGTGCAAGTCTGGTCCACCACTCATTCTGGAGATCTCTGAGCTTGCGCTGGAGACTGCTGCAGACGAGGCGGAAGGCAGACTTCTTCACAGGGCAGGAAGGCTGGGCTAGGTGGGCCTGATGGGCGGCTCTTTTTTTTGCTAGGTGTTCCTGGATCTCTACATCGTTTTCGTCAAACCAGTCTTTGTTCTTCTTTCTGGCGAAACCCAAGACTTCTGCAGAGGATTTTGTAATAGCAGTTTTCAGTTGTTCCCAAAGTGTTTCAGGGGAGGAGTCTACTGGGTCCGCTGTGTCTTTGAGCCTGCGCTGTAAATCTGTCTGAAAGGCGGCTTTCACATCGTCACGCTGAAGGCTGGCAACATCAAGCTTTTTCTTGGGGGGCCCCCATTTCTTGGGTTTTGGCCTGAAGTGGAGCCTGAATAATATATCCCCTTTAACTGCAGTTGACGCAGTTTCCGAAATATTTGTGAATTCAGCGCCAAAGAGCCCCAGCCGTCCCTGGCGGAAAGTGGTGTTAGCATGAGACATAGATCCTCATGAGCCCCCGCATATGCAGGGGCTCATGAAGATCTATGTCTCTTGCAGTTGGGCCTTGTTTCCTTTTTTGTCGGCTGTGAAGGGTTTAAAGGCGCGATGATTCGGACAATACGCGAAACGCAGGAACAAAACTGCCGACTGCAAAATGCTGCAGAAACTGTAAGAAAAAATAACTGTTTATAACCAACTGTTTTACCATTGCTGATGAGAATATTCTGATTCATCGGGTGAGGTTCGTCTGGCGTCATGGGAAGATGACAGAACCTGCAACACATAATCATTTTATTTCAGTTTAGCTTTTACTGTTTGGCTGTGGTCTGGGTTTCGCATGCAGTTTGTGTCTGACTGGAAGGGTGCAGTTCCTGTCAGCTCAAGGCATGGATTTTAATGAGCCTTGAAACCAAATACATCTGCAAGAGGCATAGATACTCATACTTGCAGATAATTTAAGGCTTCCATTATTTCCTGTGAAATAATCTCGTACAACCTTCATTCAAAATACGCTGACCGCTATACAACACTCACTCAGCTAAGTCGTCGAGGATGTCGCTCATGAGTTTGACCTGCTGAGCGTCCAGCTTGGCTCGCGCCAGGCGTCGAAGGAGCGGCATGTTCTTCAGGACCTCACGATGCACGCGAGACGAGTCCTGCGTCAGCAAAACCTACACACAAATAGTGACGTATCATGTAGTATAGCGATGAGGTCAAAATGTACTGTATTGGTTAAAATTCAGTAGAGGTTTTCAGAAGTCAGTAAATCAGAAGAAAGTCAAAAAAGATGTAAATCTTTTGTGACTCAAACAGTTGATTAAACGCCTGTTGCATGTTTGTGTCGGCTTTTTATCCACCAATTGCCTAAAAAAAAGCTCGCGGGCAGTTTTTAATTTATTTCTGATTTGCAGAGCACCTCAATTGGAATGATAACGCGTTGTAACTTGTCGATTTTCCAAGGAACGGTCGCTTTTGCTGGATTTAGCGTAACAACTAAAAATAAAAAAGCAAATAAATAAACAAAAAACAACCTTGGATTAGTTCTTTGGCTAACCTGCGCCTTCTCTGAGAGCTTGAACATGTTGGTTTTAGAAGAGTAGACCTTGTTGAGGATGTTGAGCGCCTTGGTGATGAGCTTGTTGTACTTGTACTGCACCAGGTCCTGTGAAGACAGAAACTACAGTCGTTCACACCTCTGTGTTTACGTACAGTGTGTGAGTGAATGCGTGTGATTCACGTGAGCGTGCTTGTTGGGTTCAGTTCGCGGCTACATTCTGCGCATTGAGTTATATTATAAATATGAGAAATGCGCTATATAAATACCATGTAATAATAATAGCACACTTTAGGGAGGCGTCTATGAGGAATGTGGACTGGCTGTGTGAGGCGTGCTGGCCATGACAGTTCAAGGGTAGTGCCAGATCATCCTGTTAAAACAGGATGGTGTCAACTTAGTTTGGTGCAAAGAAAGAAATGTACATGTTGCTCAGATCCGCCATATCCCATTCGTGAGGTTTCGTTTGCAACGAACGACTCCCAAAAACGAACGAGAGCGATGTCAGTGCGAATAACAAGCGTGTTCCATAAGCATAGACAACACTCCATGCATCTCCAAGAGGCATAGATCATCATGAGCCCGGAGGGCTCATGATGATCTTGCCTCTTGGAGATGTTAGGAGTGTTGTCTATGCTTATGGTGCTTTCGCTCTCGTTCGTTGTTGGGATTCGTTCGTTTGAAACGTAACCTGACAATTATCATGAAAATGGTTATCCCCCGAACAAACAAAACAACAACGAACGAACGAACGAACGAATGAACCAACGAACGGACGAAGGGAGAAACGAACAAACGAACAAACGAACAAACGAACAAACAAACAAACAAACAACAGAAATCTGACAAGCTTCGTACATGACAAATCGCCCACGGACCGAACATTTCTCGTTGCTGTATCCGAAGTTTGTGGAACGAAGTAATTCGTAGACAGAAAGTGTTGTATTTGTTATATCCGACCTTGTTATAAGCGAATTCAACTGTGCACATATATTCGCATGTCAGATTTACAATCAGGTGCCTGTACCATACTAATAATAGGCCTATTGATGAAAGAAAAAGAATACGTACTATTTGCCCCTAACCTCCGCAAGTGTGCTGGTCTGTCATTTTGGACCTTACGGCCGTAGGCCATGGCGTCCAAAATCACAGACCAGACCCATCCGTCCCATTACCATTACCAGCTGAATATCAATGTCCGGCGTTATCCCAAAAGACCGTCATTAGTGTTTTGCGGTCCATGACTCTGGTCTAAAATAGCGTGCTGCACGTAATGTTATATGCAACATCTGCCCGCGGTAGCTAAAAGACTGTAAGTCCATTTCCGTGGAAAAGCGAGATTTTCATTGTAGTACTATGAACATCTCGCATTTGGGCATACTGTTTTGGGGCTTTTACTTGGACAGACATGTTGACCCCTTTTCAAGCGCAAAGCCAACTAGTTGCAAGTTCGTGTTTTTCAATCGTCTAAAATTTGAAGTGATGAAAGGAGTGACCGTCTTATGCGATTCGCACGCTTTTCCTGACTAAAGCGTTACAAGGCTGTCTCACTTCACGAGTGGTGATACAGGTTATGCGGTCTCCGTCGCACCATTTGACCGCTTTCGTCGCTTTGCCCCATAACGATCTGCCACTCAGGCGGGGTAAAAGCAAGAGCGACCCAACTGTGGTACCGCACCACTTCGAAGAGAAAAGTATGTCGATTAAGAGATTAAAACCCTTTTAAAATGTCGTATAAATAAATTAAATTATGACTAACATCCCGTGCCGCAAAATATCTCACGCGTACTCAGTTCGACCGATAAAAAGCGCGTTTTATCGGTCGAAGTGAGTACTCGTGATTTATTTGCGTAACAGGACGTCAGGCGTTATTTAATCTCTATTTGTTTTATATGGCACGGTTCGTTTCGTATATTTCATGCTTCCATGCGCCTTGGGAGTAAAATGCTATAAAACTCTTTAACCCATACAGCCCTGACGCACTACAGCAGGAGATGGGTCGACCATGATAATTCAAGGGTAGTGTCAGATTAGCTTGGCGCCTGTCGGCGCCAAGCTAATCTTTCACTACCCTTGAATTATCATGGTCGATCTATCTCCTGCAACTGGTGCATACTCTTTAGATGACACCTCCAAAATTTGGGAAATACGGCCGTCGGGCTGAATGAGTTAATGCAAACCTTGAACATGAATCCTTGCTATTGTGATCGCTTCGTCGTTTGCTGTTGAAGCCGGAATCGAAATGAAATACATAAGGCATGTGTGTTCGACTTTGGAATTTCCTCTTAATTGTTTGACGCAAAATGCCACTGGTTTACTCTATCGCACGAATGCAATTTTCTGTGTTCAAACGATGCTCGACGACATAATTACAAGATCGCGTCCGCACTGGACATGTATAGTAGAGGTTGGAGAGACAAATAATTGAGAGGGAAAAACGCGGACAGTGACATCGGCAAATGTATGAGAACAGAGGTGTGCCTCAGTATATCGCGATATGCGGAAAAATGCCAAAAAGTAAGACCTCGTTATTTACGCTCACTGAGAAAAAAAATGAACCGCAAGAGGTATAGATCTTCATGAGCCCCCGCAGTTGCGGGGGCTCATAAGGATCTATCCCTTCGCCGAAACCACTTTGTATCCATGTTCTTTTGACAGGTAGATATAGTGGGGTCCAAATGGTATGGCTTATTTAATAATGTTTGGCACTTTGATAATGTTTTGGCACTTAATGAGGGCATATTTCCTATTTATTGACGTTTTCAGAGGTACTGTGGTCCAAATCACAAGGTCGAAACACCGCTGGCTTCTTTAATAATTCTCTTTGGCACTCGATGAGCCAGACCAACATTTTAGATTACTGTAGCCTGACAAGTACCAGTCACAGAATGGATCACTCGTTATTTCTAAAAGCACGCGTGAAATCTTTGCGTTATATCATGCTGCAGCCGCCTACTTCCCAAATACTCAGAGTTCAGAGTTTTTGCTTTGCCCTCTGAAGACTACATTACAGTTCAGGGGACAGATAGACCACGATAGTTTTAGGGTGGTGCCAGAATAGCTTGGCGCCTACCGGCGCCAAGCTATTCTGGCACCACCCTTGAACTATCATCGTCGATCCCGTAAGTGGTGTAGTGTGTTGAAAGTGGACGGATGAACATATCAAAATAAAGCAGTTCTGAATTGATCGCTGAAATCTAAGGGCAGGGTACACTAATTTTCCTCATGCACTGCGGAAACGGTTCCCATGTTCGCTGACTCCTGCTATTAATCTGTCAACACGGCACGGACAGATACGGATTATATGTCGATTTCTGGGGTCGTGGAGGGGCGAAACAGTATCGGCACTTTTCGTTGGATATTTTCTGCAAGCCTACCCTCGGGGGGTGGGAGGGGGGAGGGGGGAGGGGGGGAGGGGTGGGGTCCAATTATTTGTTTGGGACCTTCAACCTGTTACAAAAGGCCTCCCCGGGGCTAGACCTTGCTCCCAGCCCCCCCCCTCCCGCCCCCCCCCCCCAAAAAAAAAAAATAAAAAAATAAAAATAAAATAAAATAAATAAATAAATAATGAAAAAATAAATAAAAATAAAATAATAAATAAATAAATACTAAAAATAATAATACAAAAATATAAAAAAATTAAATTAAAAAAAAAATCAAGAAGTGGAGGGGGGAGGTGGTCCGGAACTACTGGAAACCTCCCCCCCCCCGCCACCCCAGATCCGCCCCTGAAGCCCATCCCTGTCACTCGACGAACATTTTTTTTCTTCTGAAATCTGTATTTATTGAAGTATTTCAACTACCATGACCCACAATCGTCCAAGGAACACGGATACCAATTGGTCTCAGCAAGAGACATAGGTCCTCATGAGCCCCCGCAGTCGCGGGTTCATGAGGATCTATGTCTCTTGCACTTGTATCGCGTTTACTTTTTTTTTCGCTTCAGGGAAAGGGTGAAACTTATTTTCTTCGAATTTCATATAATATGACGAATAAAAGGGGGTACAACTTGACGGGATTGCTTGTTTGAGATTACACCGTGCGAGCAGCAAAGGCTATCACACGGGATAGCTTCGTAGGGGTGTAGGGTGTGGGATGGAGGGTGGTCTGGGTTGAATGTACGCGGATAATGAAAAAAAGGATTGTTGCATGTTGTCGGTCGTTTGATTAAAATCGTGGAGGATGTGACTAAAGGACTGAATGATTTTGCTCTCCTGACTAAAGGACTGAATGCTTTTCCTCTCCTGACTAAAGGACTGAATGCTTTTCCTCTCAGAAGTCATGCCTTAACCCTTAAACTCCCAGAACTAAATCACTTCCATTTTATAAAGTGAAAGTCATTTAGTTCTGGGACTTAAGGAGTTAAAAAACGGGTGGGAGCGGGGATGGGGGGGGGGGGGCGGAGGGAGGGGGGGATGGAGGCTGGAGCTGTGGCCGATGTTTGTGTGAGCGTGCGTGCGTGAGTATCGGGCCGACGTCGACTGCAGTTGGCCCCGCGCACAGCTGTGCTCAGGCCAACGGCGGCCAACGTCGGCCCGATGGCCTTTTGCGCATTGGGATATGAAATACATAGATGAAGGCATCGCCCGAAAACCGACGGAGCGTGAATCCACGACGAAAAGTTTCTTCACTCGAATTCAGGATGACGTACAGCCTACTCAACAAACGGTCAGTCAGTCAGACAAGACATGCCCAACAGACCAAATAGACAGACAGGAAAAATCAAACAGAGAGACACAAAACGAGAGAAAAACAATAAACACACCAACAAGCAGCGTTCGATAAATGCTTTTTTTTCACGACGTGTAACGATTTTCATTATCTGTTCTATAAAAGTCGAAACACATAGTGAAAACACATTTCTCGTTGGGCAGAGTGTGGACGTACCATGAGGATCTTGGTAAGGAGCTCAACGTCAAAGATGGCGGATACATTGAACATGTCTCTGAGTTCCTTCGTTACTCCCTTCTGCTTCTTCAAGGCGCGTCTGGCGGGAAAGAGAAAGTGGTCTTCAGTATAACCCGTTTAGTCATGGCGCAATACAACAGGTGACGAACTGACCATTACAGTATAACTGATTAAGCCCTGAGAACAACATTATCAAATTTGGGAGATTTCCTCTGAGGTCCACACCATTGTTGTGAAGCTACTCGACCATGATAGTTCAAGGGTGGTGCCAGAATAGCTTGGCGCCTGTAAGCTATTCTGGCACTAGCATTGAACTATCAGTCCAATCATTTCATGCCATGGTGTACCAGGATGTATAGGGTTAACGAGACAAATGTATCACAACTGAGACTGACTTGGTCTGGTCGTGTGGGTTATAGGAATCATAGAGGAGCGGTGACAGGACGTTCTGGGACTTTCTGGCACTGGCGCCTGTCTCTGCCATCTTGAACTTCCCCATGAAACTCTGCAAAGAAAAGTTTATACACTGACGAGGGAAAGAAATGCGACATTTTTGGAGTCATCGGAAACATTACGGTGCTTCCGATGATTAAAAATATGTCGCATTTCTTTTGCTCGTCAGTGTACATGTAGCTTGACAAACTGCAGTCAACTTCCCTTAACTCATTCTACCCCAGACACACCGCAGCAAGATAAGGATCGACCATGATAGTTCAAGGGTGATGCCAGAATAGCATGGCGCCTATGGGCGCCAAGCTATTCTGGCATCACCCTTGAACTATCATGGTCGGTCTGTGTCCTGCACTGCCACGCAGTTTTCAGAGGACAACGACAACATTTGGGGATTTCGGTGTTGGGGTAGAATGGGTTAAAATAAGGTCGTATGTAAAAGAAGTCTGATATACCAACGCTTTAAAAAAGAGGTCCCGATTATACATGTTCAGTGTACATTACTTCGCTCATAACAAACTCTGGACATAACAACAAAACAGTTTGGGCCCACTCTATCCGAAGCTAACTGAAGTTAATTGACTCACAGAAAGCGAAAGAGAGAAAAGGGAAAATTAAGAACTAACGAACTAGAGTGAGCACCCTTAGAAGATCTAACAAAAGACACACACGAATAAAGAAAAAGAAGACAGAAAAATAAAACTCCAGACCACATAGATGACTGCCAAGCGTGTAAAATGCAGAGAAATCCCCCACGAAGAAAGAAACACGCTTAGAAAGAGAAAGTACATCACGACTGTGTTGTACTTGTCCTTTCTAAGCGTGTTTCTTAGAAATAGCAAAGGAATGGAAGAAAGACATACAGAAGTAGAGAAAGACACACAAAGAAGCGTGGGGGTCTGTAACATGATCTCACCTGTAGACGGAGATTTCGCTGGTAGGTCAACAACAGATCCAGGACTTCTAGAGCCCTAAACACATCACAATGGGAACAATGTCATAGTGTCATCTTATTGCATTTCAACGCAACGAGCAGAGCCCAACTGCAAGAGGCACAGATCCTCATGATCCCCCGCAGTTGCGGGGGCTCATGAGGATCTATGCCTCTTGCTGACTACATTTTGTATCCAGGTTCAAGACGAATGAAAAATTTCGGCACTGAATTAGATTCTGACACTAACAAGGATTTCAGAATCACAATCTGGGTTCAGTGCGAGGAAAGGGACCAACAGTGACCATTTTAACCAAAGACAAGCAAAACACAGCGCCTGACACGAATTGTTTCCTATGCGTGTACATCTAGGGCAAAAGAAAAAAAAATGGACAAAAAGAGAAACGAATTATATCTGTGTGCTAGTCTGTGATTCTGGATCTTTCGGCCCGTGGCGTTAAGGTACAAAATCACTGACCAGCACACACATGGTCTTGCATGGCTTACTGGCATTTTGGGAAATCATAATTGTTTGCTGCTACGTTATTTTAGACTGTACGGCTCTAGACCGTGACGTTAACCAACCAACCAGCCAGCCAGGAAGCCAGCCAACCAAAAAAAAAAAAAACCAAAAAACAAACAACCGACCAACAAACCAACCAGCCAGACAAACACAACAGCAAGAAACACAGACCAGCGCCACACATGACGATTTCTGCCGTTACAATGCAAAAACAAAGCCAGTCTTTCTGAGAAAAGCTAGATTTTCATTATATAACAATGAAAATCTCGCTTTTCACAAAAATGGACTTATTATCTTTGGCCTCCATGGAACTGAGATGACAAAAGCCAGCATGTCCCTTTTTTGAGAAAAACGAGATTTTCATTGTATGACAATGAAAATCTCGCTTTTCTAAAAATAAAAAAATGAAATAAAAAACAAACAAAATGGAGGTACAGCCGTTTGCCATATAATGGCAGGTGTTCTGGCGTATGACTTACTGGAATTTGGCGTTGACGATGGCGGCGGTCTCTGGAGACTTCTCATATCGGTCATGATGCTGGTACTGGTGTACCTGCTTCAGCAGCTCTTTGCTGTAACCTGCAGTGCGAGTGGATAAGAAACCCAGACCGTGTAAAATGCAGAGAAGAACCCGACGAAGAAAGAAACACGCTTAGAAATGTATCAATTTATTAATATTTTGGGTAAAACCCCTTATTGGTAAAACCCCTTATTCAAAACAGACAAACAAACAAGTGTACAAATCAGTCGCTGCTTATCTTGTAACTGAGAAGAAGCAAGGTGGCAAACGGCCCAAGTGGACAAGACATAACTGACTCATTCACGGTCCCCCGCATCAACAGCTGAGAAGTGTCGCATAGCGTTGCCGCCGGCAACGCTATACGACACTTCTGCAGCTATTTGACGCGAGGGCTCCTTCGTGAATTGTGTCTTTGAACCCGAGGCAAACGAACTTCAGAAAACCGCACCCATTCAAGAAACAAAGATGGGGCCAGAAATCGGATAAGAATATCAAGAATATTATTATTTCACGTCAAAACGACGCATCGGAGCTAGTGGCAAGGGTACAGGTGGGGCTAGCCAAGAAGCAAAGGACACCATGAGCTCCAGTTCCAGCAGAGACGGGGTTAACAATAGTGAGGTTTCGTTTGCTATGAACGATTCGCATCAACGAACGAGAGCGAAATCACGGCGGACAAACACTACAAACATCTCCTAGATCCTCATGAGCTCGGAATCGAAATTTGGTGCAGTGGAAGTCCATAGAAAATAAGTGTATGACTAAGCATAACATATAAAGTATTCAATAAAATATAACAATTCATACGCATGTGCATACGCACACTTCCTAATTAAATTATATAAGAAAGTTAACAATCTGATTGACCGATAACGTTTTAAATGCCTATTCATTTCACCACCAGGCGCCATCAAGAAACTATGGCCCGGAAACATTGCAGATTCACTGAGGTATAGAGGTGCGAATGCGACAAGCAAGAGGCGTAGATCCTCATGAGGATCTACGCCTCTTGCAGTTGGGTGGTCTTTACTGTGTCTTATCAGGAACAGCATACACATATTTAGCACAGACACAACAAATGTTCTCAGCTCTTCCTCAAAACATTGGTCTGAAGCTGACCTTTGTCCTTGTCCTTGGGGAAGGGGAAGTCCTTGCGGCCGTCCAGCAGGCTCAGCATGGGAGGTAACAACTGCTGCACGTCCTCCCAGTCCTGGTAGTAGCCGAACTTGACCAGGTGGTACAGCAGTCGAAGCACCTGAAAACGGCGCGGTAAAAGTAAACATTTGAAATTTTCTTATTAGATATAAGATCGGATATAAATACAAGTCCGATATAAAAACGTATATTCCACACATTTTTCTAATAACAAACCCCATATAGTTTATATAAATATGCATGTCAAAATTTTAAACTCCTAACTGTATGTGTTTAAAAAAAAAACTACCTAAAACAGACAGGCTTTTTTTTCCCCGACGTCTAACCTTGCTTTCCAGTCCCCGAAAAATCAAAAAGCGTAGGGAGGGGGAGGGGGGGGGGGGAGGGGGGTGCATTTAAAGAATTTTTGGCCTGAAACCCCCCATCCCCCCAGATCCGCCTCTGAGAACCTTAAGAATTAAAGTCAAGCATGCCGCAAAAGCCGTTTCACGATAGCATTATTATTTGAGAGTGGATGCAGGTAAATCCACACCATGAGGAAGTGCAACAACAAATTTGCTTTCTATCAACTTTTAATGTGCGCTTCGCACATACACCCGCTCCACCGTTAGCTTAGGTGGAGTCGTTTGCAGAGCTAAACCAAGTGAATCCTAAAGCTGCCGGTGACTGACTGTAGTGGTTCAACTTGGAAGATCGTTGAAACAAATTAGGACCGAGTTCTGTTTGAATTGAAAGTGGATACAGAGTTGAATTCAACTCTCGGAGTGGCCATCAACTCCGTTGCAATTCCCGATAGACGCTGTGTCAAGCGTTTCAATCCCAAAAGTTGATTCGTTTGTGAGCACCCTAAGGATGCTCACAGACGAATCAACTTTTGGGATTAAAACGCTTGAAAAAATACGTTTGTTTACCTGTTCAATCAGCATGTTGTGACCGATCTCCGAGCCCACCATGTTGTTGTTTTCCAGCAGAAATTCGGCGATCCAGTCCCTGAGTACAGGGAATATGGCCACCAGCTCCTTCACCACCTGGGTCAAGGTCAAAGACAGATGTACAGACACACGCAAGAAAGAAAGAGACAAGACAGGAAAGACAACAGGAAAGCTAAAAAAAAAAAAAAAAAAAAAAAAAAAAAAAAAAATAGGCAGACAGGAAAGAGAGATCATCAAACACACAATTAATACATGTATCCTTTGGTTGTCCTAACCGTCCTACGATGACTTCTTTTGCCTGCACGCCTCATCTGAGGTAGTTGTTGATTCGAATATGACCGTGGAGTCAAACGCTTAAATGTGCTGGTCTGTGGTTGTGGACGTTACGGCTGTCAAGCCATAAGGCTCGCAATCACAGACAAACAGACCAACAATGTTTTAGGGGGCCGTTTCAAAATCACAACCGGCACAAATAGCGAACGATTTTTTCAAGTCCCCAGAAAGAAAGAAAAAAAAGGTTAACCCGCGCCCGCCCCCCCCCAACCCCCCTAAAAAAAGAAAGAAAAAAAAAGCCATAAGATCCGCAATCACAGATCAACACTTTTTTGATGGCCGTTTCAAAATCACAAACCGGCACATCTAGAGAAAGATTTTTCAAGTAACCAGAAAGTATAAAAATCCCCCCCCCAAAAAAAAAAACAACAACAAACAAACAAACAAAAAAACAACAACAAACAAACAAACAAAACAAAACAAAACAAAACAAAAAAAAACCAACAACAACCCAACAACACCCCAACAACACCCCAACAACAACCCAACAACACCCCAACAACACCCCAACAACACCCCAACAACACCCCAACAACAACCCAACAACACCCCAACAACAACCCAACAACAACCCAACAACACCCCAACAACAACCCAACAACACCCCAACAACAACCCAACAACAACCCAACAACACCCCAACAACACCCCAACAACAACCCAACAACAACCCAACAACACCCCAACAACAACCTAACAACAACCCAACAACACCCCAACAACACCCCAACAACACCCCAACAACACCCCAACAACAACCAAACTTACGAAATCCGCCTGCGACTTCTCCTCATCTTTGGAGCCGACGTAATCGTAGACAAAGCAGATGTTGGGGTGATCCAGTACAGAGTAGTTGTTTCCCACGTCGACAAACAGACCTACAAAGAGATAAACGTACAACTCATTCAGCGCCAGCTGACGCAGATTGTCTCTGCAATCTTCCTTAATCCAACACCAAACTGTCCCAGGAACATGGATTACAAGTGGTGTCAGCAAGAGGCTTAGACCCTCATGAGCCCCCGCAATTGCGGGGGCTCATGAGATCTATACCTCTTGCAGATGGTTGTTGATCAAATTTTCTTGGCACTGAATGGGTTAAGTATATTTAAGAAAATTTCCAGTTGAGCAAATAAATTATGAAACGCGCTTAGAAACGACGTTTACAGTTCTTTGTTGGAATTTTCTATGCATTTTACTCGTTTGAAGTGACGGCCACCTTCTGGTCTGGATTACTGCGATCTGCTCCATGGCAGACTTTGATTGCTGAAATCGCCGATACAACGGGTTGTCTATGTTGTCTTGCCTCAACTAATACTTTCCGCCCTTCTGTTCACAACTGATCCACGTGACTCGTGAGTAGGCGCACGCACCAGAGGATTTCCACAGCCTTTCGAGTTGAGCGTAGCGGAAGGAACTCTCCCGTGTACGAAGGACAAGAACAGCACAAAAGTCATTCACTTTACGACATCCATACTTCTTTTGTCAGCATTATTAGTGTAAGACATACTAACAGCACTTACAAAGGAGATATTGCAAACTATTAACTCGTTCGAGACGTGCCGCCTCGTATGCCGCGTATCCGCAGGCGGCACGTCTCGAACGAGCTAACTACTGCCTGAAGCCGGCGAGTCGCTGTAAGCAGATTTAGGGACAGGCGTCAGTAAGGGAGAGAACTCCGTCGTAGACCCTGGATCCACGTGCTGGCAGTGATCCCTTGTTCTCTGATTAGTGCGTATGATGCTTGGAGACGAAATGCTTCACTAGTAATAATACCGGTTATTATATAGGCGCTTTACCCAATTCTGCAAATCGGCTCAAAGCGCCGCGAACTGAACCAACACGCACGCTCACGTAACACACACGCATTCACTCTGAAGACAAACACAGTACAAGACAAACAAAGGACATTCACATGGTGCGAAAGGTCAGCTCAGCTACTGAGGTTTCGGAAATTTTGACCGCTTGATTTGAAATTTATAAAGTGGCCTGAAACCGGTACCAAAGTGGAGAGGGAGGAAGGGCCGGAGTACCCGGAGAAAGAACCCCCCGACGGTCCGCCCGAATTAACGGCGACACTCACTAGAGGAGAAAAGTCCGACGCCGGAACCCGGAATCGAACCTGGCAACTTTAGCATTGGTGGCAGGCGCCTTAACCACTGCGCCACGGACCGCCCTGTAAGGCGTAAGTCGTCATCGGGCCGACGTCGGCCGCAGTGGGTCGGCAACGCTATATGACGCTTCCGCTGCTATTGATGCTGGGTGCCTTGAATGCGTTTACCCCTTCCCTGCCACTGGTCGTACATCTTTGTTTCTGAAATCTTTGTTCATTCAGCAACCAGAAGCTAAAACCGACCAAGAAACATGGACACAAATTGGTCTCAGCAAAAGGCGTAGATCCTTATGAGCCCCCGCAGTCGCGGGGGCTCATGAAGATCTATGTCTCTTGCAGTTGGATCGTGCAGTGAGGGGTTAAAATATCCAATCGATCCAATTAGAGTTTGACGGGCTGATGAAAAATGATTCATGCTGCAGGAACGCCACAAACAGGAACAACAGACAGTGAGTCAACACACAAAACAACCCACGAACAAAAATAAACAGCCTGGAAAATTATTCCATAATAATATTTCCATTAACCCATTCAGTCCTGCCACACTACAGTAGGAGATGGATCGACCATGCTAATTCAAGGGTAGTGCCAGATTAGCTTGGCGTCTGTCGGTCGATCCATCTCCTGCAACAGGTTAGATGACGCCTCCAAAATTTGGGAGACACGGCCGTCGGGCTGAATGACTTAAACAAGAAATGTATTGCACACTGAAACAGACGTCTACACAGACACAATAACTTTTTGTAGGGTGCGTAGCATCGCGTCAATCAACAGAAACAATCAGCCCCATAACCAAACCTACAGCAACAATAAAATACTTTTATGTTGAAAGTTATGCTGCAGTAAATTAATGTTGATTGTTGTAGTTGCAGTTCTCAAGAATGATTTAACATTTTGGTGATATTGAAACTGGTGGACTTGTTGGACATTTGTTTATGCCGTTCAGTATATGAGAGAGAGATGTAAAGTGAAAGACTTTTCTGCTCTTTTCTGCGAAAGAGAGAGCCTGAGAGAGAGAGAGAGAGAGAGAGAGAGAGAGAGAGAGAGAGAGAGAGAGAGAGAGAGAGAGAGAGAGAGAGAGAGAGAGAGAGAGAGAGAGAGAGAGAGTCAATGAATCAATGAATCAATGAATCTTTATTTTACAACGGCTAAGATATTAACACAGTCAGTGACTATATCATTTTTCGTACCTGCCGTTGCTAAAACTACGACTAACTAAGTACAAAATATACATAAAACAGAGACATCAAAGCACAGTGATAGAAAATATACAGTCCACTAAATACACACACACACACATATACACACACACATACATACACGCGCACATACACATGATAGTTAGAATATACACGTACATTCGTGTGTCTACGTTTAACTAGATATTATTATTTAAGTGATGTCAGGTATCTATAAAGACGTGTCTTGAAACGAGATAATGTCGGCGTGGCTTTAACGTCATGTGGGAGTGAGTTCCACAGTGTGGAACCCGCGAGAGAGAGAGAGAGAGAGAGAGAGAGAGAGAGAGAGAGAGAGAGAGAGAGAGAGAGAGAGAGAGAGAGAGAGAGAGAGAGAGAGAGAGAGAGAGAGAGAGAGAGATGTAATGAAATGAAGTGAAACTTTATTTTCCAAAGATAAAAGAATAGGTGCGCAGCGGACCTGTGTTCAATCTTGTCCTTGTTACACACTACAAAACAGAACGAACGAACGAACGAACGAAACTTTATTTTCCAAGGATTGAGATATTAGGCGCGCAGGCCTTTCTTACAATCTGTCCTTGCTAAGCTACTTAAAAAAAACAAAAAAGGAACACCAACCAAAACAACAAAAATTAACTAATAATAAAGGACACACACACGCATACACACACGCACACATACATACATATACATGTACTCGTGCACATGCGCATTTTTGTACATCCACATACACACGTACGTGCGCACATAATTATCTAACATATAAGTAGGTATGATATTTTGTGTACTATCAGAAACAAGTTAGAAAACAGAACAAACAATTTGGAGGCTAGATGAAAAAAAAAATAGCAAAAATGTAAAAACATGAAGCGTATTATGTCGAGAAAAAAAGAAGAAGAAAGGATCAGCATAACGTTGTCTTAGAAAGGTAATCATGTACTCTACTTTTAAACAGAGAGAGGGACGTGGTTTGTTGAATATTGGGAGGAAGTGAATTCCATAAAAGAGCACCTGAATAAGACAGGCTAGATTTGAACAGGTCTATACGGGGCCTTTTTATAGAGAGACTGTTCCTGCCTAGATAAGTAAGGTGGAGCTTTCTCGTTAAGAATTTTGTGCATCAGTACACATTTGTTTAGTGCGAGGTGCTTAACCAGAGGGAGAAGTCCCATGGCCTACAGCTTGGCATCAGTGGATAAAGACGGATCAGGGAGGATAAGCTTAGCAGCGCGCTTGTATAATGAGTTTATCTTCTTGAAGTGATTTTCACTGCAGCCATCCCATATTGTTGAGGCATAATCAATGTGTGGTTTAATGTAGGCATTAAAAAATAGTTTGCGCGTCTTAAGGTCAATGATCGTTTTAAGTTTGGAAAGTAAAAACAACTTTTTGGACAACTGTTTTCTCATATAGTATAGGTGGTTATGCCAGCTTAGATCATCATCTATTATTACTCCAAGCAGGCGGTGTTGACTGACCTGCTCAATTGGGATGGAGTCCAAAGAAAGGCTGAGTGATGGAGGTTTGAGCTGATGTTTCTGGCGGGTTGTGATAAGCATGCTTTTTGTTTTTGTGGGATTTACAAGCATGCGATTTTCATTACACCACCGAGAGACTTCATGAAGACTCTCTTGAAGATTATTTGCAATTTCAGGCACAGTTTTACAAGCGGAATGTAATGTCGAGTCGTCGGCAAACATGTCACACTCAGCCGCAGTACACGTTACATGTAACGGTAGATCGTTAACGAAGATACAGAACAGTAGTGGGCCTAAAATAGACCCCTGGGGCACTCCATACTCCACAAATTGTTCAGAAGAACATTTTCCATTGACGTAGACTGTTTGTGTTCTTTTTGTAAGATAGGAGTTCAGAAACGAAAGAGCCGAGGGGCTCTTTTTGTTTAAGTAGGTGGCAAGCTTTTTCAATAAGATGGTATGATCGATAAGATCAAACGCTTTTCTTAGATCCAAGAAGACAGCACCAGCCATTTTATTATCATTTATTCTGTTTGACCCACGAATTCACTATTTGTGCGAGTGCAGTGTGGCATGAATGCTTGGGACGAAAACCTGACTGGTAATTATATAATAGGGACCTTTTTTCAAGAAATTCCAGAAGATGTTTGTGAACATGCTTTTCCAGAGGCTTCGAGAGAACTGATAGAAGGGAAATGGGGCGAAAGTTATTAATTTCAGAAGAATCGTTTGCTTTAGGAACAGGCACTATTTTTGATTTTTTGAAAGCTATTGGGAAGACATTTTTTTTTGTATACATAGGTTATAAATATATGTTAGAGGTTCCACTATGTATGGTTGCGACAGGTCAAGGATATATCCATTGATACCATCACTGCCCGAAGATGTTTTCTTTTTTAGGATGGAAATGTATTTGCCTACCTCGTGTACAGCAATATCAGGGATGGCGAAAATATCATCTGAGGACAATATTTGCTTACAGAACTTTGTTAGCTTCTCTGGTGTGGAATATATCGACTGATTGCGATTGTGAGAACTGAGTAAGTCTTTGGGGGCTGATAGAAAGTGGTTATTAAACTCCTCAGCGGAGAGATTTTCTGGAATGGTATTGCACTGTTTACGCTTGTTGTTGGTAAGCGTATTAAGTGCTGTCCAGATAGAGGAAGGGTTTCTGTCTTCTTCAACTGTTTTGGTTATAAAAGATCTCTGCGCCTCTCTAATTAAGTACTTAACTTTATTTCGCAATCTTTTAAATTCATGAAAGTTCTTTTCTTTCTTAGCCTTATTTCTATCATCCATTGCTTGTTTGATTTCGTCGGTTATCCATGAGGGAGGCTGGCGGGATCGGACACGCTTTCTTCTTACTGGCGCATGTTTGTTTAGCACCCCTAGGAACAGATTAAGTAAGACAGAGACAGCCTTATCTGGGTTGGTACAATTGTACACATCATGAAACGGTGTAAGGCTAAGATCGTGTAGAAAAGCATCTTTGTTTAGTTTTTTAAAAGACCTATAGGTAATGTACACATGCTGATCCCTCTTTTGTTTGGGCATCTTACACGACCATGTACAGGTGATGGGAAAATGATCACTGACAGCTAGTGGGGGGACGCTGGTCTCTAGTACTGACTTACAGTTGTTGGTATAGATGTGATCAATGAGTGTAGCGGATGATTGGGTTATTCTAGTAGGAGCTTGGACTAGTTGCTTCAACCCAAAAAGAGTTGTTGTCGATTGCCACGTGGGATTTGTTTTCAGTAAGTCAATGTTAAAATCACCTAACAGCAGTACATCTTTGTCAGTGTCATTCACTTTATCCATCATCTGCACAAAGTTATCATACCACTCGACAGTGGACGATGGATTTCTATATACATAGCCCATTATAATTGGCGATGAGTTATTAATTTTTACTTCTAGCCATACACACTCAATCTCAGTTGACGCCAGATCATCACGTCTGCGTACCATATGTGCAATCGAGTTGTGGACAGAGAGAGAGAGAGAGAGAGAGAGAGAGAGAGAGAGAGAGAGAGAGAGAGAGAGAGAGAGAGAGAGAGAGAGAGAGAGAGAGAGAGAGAGAGAGAGAGAGAGGAGAGAGAGAGAGAGAGAGAGAGAGGAGAGATAGAGAGAGAGAGAGAGAGAGAGAGAGAGAGAGAGAGAGAGTACAAAACAGAGAGAGAGAGAGAGAGAGAGAGAGAGAGAGAGAGAGAGAGAGAGAGAGAGAGAGAGAGAGAGAGAGAGAGAGAGAGAGATGCATCACCATTCTGGTACGTGTGATCACCTATCCTACATTCTAACTTGCTAACGAGCCGACGCATGGCTCCAGCTAATCCAATTAATGAGCCTCTGCCATCAAATAATTCAATTCTCTCGTGTATCGGCCTGCCTCCCTGTGTCCCTCATTCCGTAAAATCACCTGTGTTTTAGGGGGTCTCTGGTCCTCCCATCACAGGGTGTTCTGAAAGTGTGTGTGGGGGACCCTACACGCAAAAGGTCCTCGGGCCGGCGTCGGCCTCTGTTGGCCCGCGCACAGCGCGGGCCAACAGAGGCCGACGCCTGCCCAGCGACCTTTTGGCACACTGGGCTGAGGGAAGAGGGGAAGCGATAGTGGTGTCGAGACAATGTAATTAAATTGGCCTTTCCTGTCCATACCGCTGCGCGTAATGAATATTCCATAAAGCTCCATACTCCGACAGGACTCGCGGCGTGTTTTCAAAGCTTTGAAATCATTAACCCTTTGACTGTCCGTAGCGCTTTTTTGTTGGTGTGTCTTCTCGACAGGAAGCATCCCAACCAAAAAAAAAGCGCTGCCGACAGCCAAAGGGTTGAAACACTGAGCCGTAAGGTCGAAATTCACAAAATTTGAAAGTTGTCCTTTGATGAGTGCTACTACTAAACAAACTTATGTTAAACCCAGAAAAAACAGAGTTACTGCCCGTTGGCTCAGCATCCCGGCTTTAACAAATTCACACTGAGTCTTTACGCATAGATGACACTCCATTTCAATCTTCGGTCAAATATCTTGGTGTCAAGCTCGATAAGACTTTTAGTATGCAGGATTACGTCAGTGAAATCTGTCGTGGTGCTTCATACTCTTTGAGACGCATCGCCTTTGTCCGACACAGTTAGTCTGAATCTGCCACTGCAAAGTTAGTGAATGCTTTAGTCACGAGCCGTCTTGACTACTGCAATTCTCTGCTTTTTGGTCTTCCATCTGAGCAGATTAACCGCCTTCAGCGAGTTCAAACTAATGCCGCAAGGCTTGTGAAGCGCAGGCGAAAACGAGACCACGTAACCCCTATACTGAAAGACCTTCACTGGCTTCCAATCCAATCCCGCATAAAGTTTAAGATAGCGACCCTTGCATACCGCCACTTTGATGGCAGTCTTCCGTCATACCTTTCCTCCAGTCTAATTAATTACCAGCCCTCTCACTCACTACGTACATCGGGAGATAAACTTCTCAAAGTTCCAAAGTTCCATCTCAAATCTGCCGGTGAATGCTCTTACAGATGTAGGCTGCTCCTTTAGTTTGGAATTCCTTACCGACTGAGCTGAGAAATGCGAACACCCTTACGCAGTTCAAAGCAAAGTTAAAAACTTACTTTTTCTCGCAGTCTTTCGTGTAATCTCTACGGTATTTCTGTACACACCCCCTGCAGACTCTCTCTCTCTCTCTCTCTCTGTGTGTGTGTATGTGTGTGTGGTTGTCCACTGCGCATTGAGTTATATTATAAATATGAGAAATGCGCCATATAAATATCATAAATAATAATAATAATAATTACGGTATTTATAATGCGCTTATCTTATAATAATTATAACTCTAAGCGCGCACTCACAACTCGCACACGCATGCGCACGCTTTAGACAATGACTCACGTAACACAAATAGTGAAGATACCTTACGACGGTCAGCTTGGGGTGGGGAGTGTGGTGATACTAGTGCTAGAACTGTTGAAAGAGGTGAGTTTTGAGGGCGGACTGGAAGGAGGAGAGCGAGTGTTTCTGACGGAGAGAGAGTGGGAGAGTGTTCCAGGTATATGGACCGTATTCTGAGAAGGAGCTATGCACCAGTTGCAGGAGATGGATCGAAAATAATAATTCAAGGGCAGTGCCAGATTAGCTTGGCGCCGACAGGCGCCAAGCTAATCTGGCACTACCCTTGAATTATCATGGTCGACCCATCTCCTGCTGTAGCGTGTCACGGCTGAATGGGTTAAAACTGTGTTGATATATCCGACTAGTGATGTGTCCGACCTTGTTATAAGCGGAATAGACTGTAATCTAACCTTTTTTTTTTACATGTAGGTCTATACTGGTTTTGTTGAATACAAATCGCCACGAAAGAATCGTTGATATTGACTCCTTTACTGCACTGTTTTACACTCCCCCCCCTTCCCCAACCCCTCTCCCCCCCCCCACCCCGTCCCCCACCCACCTAAACAATCCCCCCCCCCCACCTCCAGAATGGGGGTACAACCTGGCGGGTTTGTGGAAGGGGGTGGAGGGCAAGGGGTGACGGAGTTGTAGCCGGGCTTGTAAGTTAGACAGTGACTGTAAGGATGGTCCGACAATTATCAAATTGACCATTGCCGCACCATCACCACTGTTCTGTGGCCCGCCGGTCGCAGAGTGCCTTTGTTTTGTTTGCTTTTCGTGGGCCACTTCGCCTCCCTGGCAATGACGTTGATTACAGGGGGTCGTCGTTTGACAGCTGTAATGCAGTTTGCCGCCAGATAGGACACGCTCCAAACACCCGGTAATTACCAATCGTTTTTATTAATCATCAGTCTCAGAGTAATGAATGTGCGTGCTGGTCTGTGATTTTAGACCTTACGGCACACGGCCGTGGGGTCCAAAATCACTTACCAGCACAATTATACAGAGGTCTAGCTTGTTTTGTATTGGATAAAAACAAACGTATAGCACTAACCCATAAAGCCATGACACGCTACAAGATGTGGATCAACCATGATACTTTAAGGGTGATGTCAGAACAGCTTGGCGCTTCCAGGCGCCAAGCTATTCTGACACCACCCTTGAACTATCAGGGTTGATCTGTCACCATAATTGCAACGCAGTTTTCAAAGGATATCTAAAAAAAGTTATAATTTCATCCTCAGGATGTCAGTAATGAGTGATCGAGCGATCATACCTCGAGCCCTGAAAACTAGAGGTAGGACCGCTCTAAAGCGATTTATCGTCGAACACCTGGTGTGTTTTTGCTTGCGCCACCCAATAATTCAGTATCTCCTACTCTAGCTTTTTTTAAAAACAAAAGGCGCCTCTTTGTCCCGTTGCTCTATCAAATCTCCCAGGTGCAATATCATCCCATGTCGCATGTCGCATGCCCCTTTGGGGGGTACAGTTCGGTAATTAGATTGATTCTCTGGCTCAGTCACTTTACATACCAGACTCCGCTCACTCCATAGCCCTTCCACCCCCTCCCTCCTCCCCGCCCCCACCCATCCCACCTCCCGCCCCTCGCCCATCCCGCATAATTCAATCCGTGTTTTTTTTTTTTTGTTTTTTTTTGTTTGTTTTTTTTTACTTCAGCTCAGAGTTTTCCAGTGACTCGAAGGTCTTCCGGCTGCTTGTCGTCGGCTTAACCCTTTCACTGACTCTAACAATTGAACACCACCACCCAGCAGCAAGAGGAATAGATCATCATGAGCCCCCGCAATTGCGGGGGCTCATGAGGATCTATGCCTCTTGCTGAAACCACTTGGTAGCTATGCGCTTTTAGACGGCTGGGAATCTTTGACGTTGAAGTTACAATGATTTCATAAACACTTTGCGCCCACTGGCTGTGAGGTCGGCTGGAGTTGGCGCGCAATCGGCTCCAGCGGTAGTTTGACATTATTCACACCCACTAATGACTTTGAGCAACTTGGAGAAAGGTTTTTCAACCTACTGACTGAAAACTTTCGCTACTTCGGGAGGTGTCTACGAAGACTTTCTACCAGGTGTAGGAGATCTATCGACGACAGTTCAAGGGTAGTGCCAGATTAGTTTGGCGCCTTGACAGGCGCCAAGCTAATCTGGCACTTCTCTTGAAGTATCATGACCCGTGGATCTGCCGCGGCTGTGGCACCCCCCCCCCCCTCACTCCCCAGCAACTACGGACCAGGGCTCACAAAGATCGACGTCCCTCGCAGTTGGATCATGTTCAGTTTTTCTCGGCAGTGAAGGGGTTAATGGAGTCTAAAGCTATTTTGTCGATACCGTTGCATGCTGAAATGAACACTTTAAACTGAGACTGCGCCGACCTTTTCGCCTCCACGGCCAAGGCGATAATGCTCACAGTTTTGTCTGCCACGCGGGTACTAAGCACACTCGGCATTAAACCCTTTCACTGCTTAAAGAAAATGAACGCGATCTAACTGCAAGAGGCATGGATCCTCAGGAGCCCCCGCAACTGCGGGGGCTCCTGAGGATCTATGCCTCTTGCTGAGTCCACTTTGTGTCCATGTTCTTTGGACGGTTGTGGCTGTTGGTCGTTCGGTGAACACAGATTTCAGAAACAAAATGTACGTCCGTTGGCGGTGAAGGGGTTAGCATTTTACGAGGGTTGTGTCGTCCTGTTCCGTCTCCATACGGTAAGACATTCAGGCACGACTTTTGGGGGTACAATGGTCCATACAACTCGGCACACCGTTGGCACAGAAGGTTGCAAGAGCGGGACAACATCGGCATGCCGTCACGGAATTCAAAGCACCGGCGGGCTTTATAATACAATCACATTTGACTTCCACGTAATGCGGCTGTCTGCTGCCAGAGCACTGTGTTGTATCGCAGACATCGTAAATATAGGGAAGGAAGGGCCAGACCTGGGCCGCCGGGATGAAAGTTGTATATTTATATGCATTCTGGTATGGGTTTAGATCGGACCTGTCCAGAATGAGAGAAGCACATTCCATGTAACTGTTCCCTCCAATCACCTAGATGCTCGTACAGTCATGCTCTTTACAAAACGCAACGAAAACAATTTTAAATTTATCCAAAGCATAAGAACCCAAACCTTCTGACGAATACGGATACAAAGGAAGGCAAGCAAGAGGCAACGAACCACATGAGCCCCCGCGACTGCGGGGGCTCATGTGGTTCGTTGCCTCTTGCAGTTGGTTGGTTCTGGCGGTGTCCTCGGCAGTCAAGAGATTAAAACTTGGTACAAAGCAGGACATAACGAATCAAACTTGGCGTGTTTTTACAATGCGTAACTCTACATGTATATAAACGTCTAAACTGTTCCAAAGGCAAAAGGGAATTACAAAATCCAGACCGCCAAGAGGGTGACTGCTAAGCGTGTAAATCTGGAAAAAAAAAAAAAAACAACATTCCCCAGCAGAGAAAGAAGTATACTCTGTGGGTCTCTATACATAATGCACTAACCTCTTCATTGTCAGCGGACAAAATATTTCTTAGCAGCCATGGCAAGAGCAGCGCCAAATAATTAACCCTATCTGTCCAAGGAACACGGGCACGAAAGAAGCCAGCAAGAGGCAAAGAACCTCAAGCGGCTCATGAGGTTTTTTTTTACCTCTGGCCGAGTTGGGTGGTATTCCTATTTAAGTTTCCCATCAGTGTAATGGTTAAAAACAATTAATACAGAACAGAGAAAAACAAAACACAACGAAACTAACTGGAAAAGGTCCCCTAAAAAACTAGCGCGATATGTATCTGTCACTTTTATGACCAGCCAGATATAAGAACAATCAAACGCTGCTCAAAAAGCGATATGCTGTGTCCCCAGGGTGCCCGGCTGATTGCATTAAAACCTAACCTGCCCAAATGGAAACACAATTAACACTGTCCCGTAAAAAACTGCCCATGACGCCAGTGGGAATTGGGGTGCAGGCTCCTAGTTGGATTAACTACACGCGCGCCTTCAGATCCAGGGCCAAACGGCTGACATTGTTAAAACGGATTTTAGGCGCTGTAATAATACACCCCGCAGGCGACGGATCGACCATGATAATTCAAGGGCAGTGCCTGATTACCTTGGCGCCTAGAGGCGCCAAGCTAATCAAGCACTACCCTTGAAAAAACATGGTTAGTCGACACAAGGCGAGAGCCTACTAATCTACCGTGGGGGTGGGGGTGGGGGGGGGGGGTGGTGCCATCATGGACTCATGACGATTTAGTTTGAGATTCACGAATCATACAACCTAAAATATAGCCTTAAGAGATGACGAAGAAAGAAGGTGCCACTTTCATAAACCTTTTTTTCACTGGCCAAAAACTCAAACGAGCGTGAAGCGGGAAAGGAAGGTTCCTGGCTAGAATTAACAGTGTCGCAACAGACCTTTCACGTATCTCGAAATTACCAGGACTTTTTTTTTTAACGGATAACGAACATTGTATTTTGCTAAACTGAAAAAGAAAGACCGCGAATTACGCATCACGATTTTAGAGCATACTTCCACTCATCGCCAATTTATGGGCAGCTTAGATTCTAGCCCTACTGGGCACAATAATGTCATGGTCGATCCATCTTTTGCATAGGCATATGGCGCTCGAGGTGAAAATTTTATCCAGCTTTGCAGAAGGCTTTACTGTGCATCACATCAAACAGTCCATCCTTTGAAGAACTTTTTATATGTCTGTTTTGGGAATCCCTTAAAATTCCTCCAATTTCCAACAGAATATAAAGAAGATTTGCAGAGCGGCAAACAGTGAGCTCATCTCAGTATTAAGTGTGTATTTCTCACGCAAAACACTTAAAAATCGTTAGTGGTTTTAGATGTTTTAAATGAAATAAATCAAAGGCCTGTAACCCTTAGCGTGTCGGTAGCGGTTTAAGTCGCGATGATTCCTAAAGGAATCATCGCGACTAAAGCCGCTACCGACACGCAAAGGGTTAATTTCTGTCCGCATATGTGACCTGACAAGGTTCATCATTCTTCGGAAATCTGCATGACCATCAGCGGCGCCGGTATGGTTAACTACTTGACTGATACTGACGATGGCGTTCGGCGGAAAAGACGCGTAGTTACGCGTCTTTTCCGCCGACCGATATTGCCAGTAGCCGTCAAGGGGTTAACTAGTCCATGTATGGTCATATCATGCACCTCTCTGCAGCCATCACGGTTGAAACAACTCTCGCGATCTGAATGAATACGACACTGAGTAGGTTGTTTTCTGATGGGTAAGGTGACGTATTTTAATATCGATGTAGGAATTGTGATAACCCATGAGTTGTGGTGCTTTATGAGCCGAGACTTGCTTTTGACACACAAACTATGGCTCCGAGACAGTACCTCGGAGACATAATTTGTGTGTCAAAAGCAAGTCTCGGATCGTACATTATCACCATCCATGGTTTAATATATTCATTGTATAAGTGTTTGTTGTATGATTCCTATTTCGTGTCATGCCGGTGTGACGGCTCGGTTTTCTTATAATAGCCCTGAACGGGCTGACACGAAGTTACACAGCTGTGACGTCAACAGTTCTTTATCGAGTTCTACCGTGACGTCAACAATTCTTCATCGCATTCCACTGCATACTGTTTCAAAATTTACGTCCAATATAGCCCTGGTCTACGTGTAGGTCACATGGTCACAAAATGCCGCGACGAAAGAGGCATGGTCGCGGAACACGATAAAGAGCTGTTTTGACGTCATTTAACACATAGGCGACACAAATTGATCAGGCACTACCACCGAACTATCAAGAAAGCGTCACTACTGCTACTACCACTACTACTGTGGTCACTGGAAGTGAAATATAGCTATAATATATTATCTGCATGCGGGAGTTGCACCCAATGGTCGGTGCCGCGCGTCAATTCATCTTAACTGATGGCTTGCTATCTGCACCGGCTATTAATCTAGGACCTGCCTAGAGCGCAATAGGTCACCGGGCCGATCTCGGTTGGCCCGCGCACAGCAGTGGGCGCAACAGCGACCGACGTTCGGTCCCTTGACCTTTTGCTTTCTATGTGCATGGCTGTCCATTCTCACCAGCCCCGTGCCCTCGAGGGTTACAATCGCGAATCGTAAAAAAAAAAAAAAAAAAAAAAAAATCAAACTATCGGCATTACAGGAGAACAGAAGACAAACTCCCAGCGTATCCAATGGCAGTGTGTCAGTCGCCATAACTGTCATAGACAGCAGGCAGAACAACATCAATTGGATGGTGATTGAGTAACTTACAAAACTTACAGCCTACCAAAAACAACCAACCAACAAACAACAAAGAACATCTATCAAAAAAGAAAAAGAAAAAGATGAGCAAATCACTCACTCACTCACTCACTCGCTCACTCGCTCACTCGCTCGCTCACTCGCTCGCTCGCTCGATCGATCGATCGATCGATCAACCAACCAACCAGCCAACCAACCAAACAACCAACCAAACCAGTCATACCATTAGCTAGTCACGCACAGCCAGTAGATTTACAGTATATCATTACGCATGTTCACCAGGTGATGCTAGGCTTCCGGCAGTAAGGTAGACTTGCGACAGGGACATCTATCCAATCAATTAATTCGCCTGTGGGCCCTGCAACTGGCTGTTCCAAACACAACTTTTTATTTTTTGTTCTTTAGTGTCGTGCCAGCCACTCTGGAAGGTTTTCACCTCCCAGAGTAAAAAAACACAAAACAAAAAACAACAACCACACAAACAAACAAACAAACAAACAAACAAACAAACAAACAAACAAACAAACAAACAAACAAACAAATAAACAAACACAACAAGATCAGAACAAAGGCTTGCTGACGGTGATATAGAAGTACTAGTCAAGAATAGCGTCCGAATTCACACACACAGACAAAACAAGAAAAGGGAAAAGGTAACCATTTTACTACAGGTTACAGTTTTTGTCGAAGGGATTCCTGCAGGAATCACCTCGACAAAAACCGCTAATGACATCCCAGGGTGTAAGTAAGTAAAAAAGCACTCACTGGTGGTGAGATCGCAGTACTTGGCGCGGATGGCGTCAGGCAGGATGTCAGACCTGAGGGACAAGAACGTTTCTTCCCAAGTCAGGTAGCGCAGCTCCTTGGTGATGATGTTGATGGCGTAGTCATTGCGGCCCTGGCAAGGCAGATACACATATATATTTGGACCATGCTGCATAGTACATTTGTGTACTCTTCTGTGAATAAACAGTTTCCTTAATATCAAAAGTGAGTATGACAAAATTGCACGTGTTTCGACCAAAACGGTGGATTAACCCTTTTAGCGCCAACAGCTGACAGAAGGAGATTGATTGACCATGGTAATTCAAGGGTAGTGCCAGATTAGCTTGGCGCCTGTCGGCGCCAAGCTAATCTGACACTACCCTTGAATTATCATGGTCAATCCACCGCCTGCAAGTGGTACATAGTCGTTAAGTAACACTTCCAAAATTCGGGAAATGCGCCCATGGAGCTAAAAGGGTTAAAAGCCCATACAAGTATAAAATATGTCTCATGTTTGTAGGGGTTTTGAATCCACTGTTTTCGTCGAAACACGTGCAGTTTTGAGTTATCGCGCGTCAATTTTGACCTACTCCTGATTTCAGAACAAAGTCTGTTAAGTGTGCTAATCTGCGCTGCTATTCTGCGACTGATTTTGATGGCCCGTGATTGTGTGTGTAGGTCTGTGATATTGGACCTGACGACTGTACGCCGTAAGGTCCAAAATCTCAGACAAGCATACATTTACTGACATTTCCCCCCAGCCCCCACCCCCCAAAAAAAAAACAAAAACAAAACAAAAAAACAAAACAAAACAAAACTAAAAAAAAAAAATGCTTGAGTAATTTCGTCTAGGATATGAAATAAGAAATTTACCCCGTATATATTGCGTCACACATCTTCCTGAATGGGACGCTAAATATTCTTGACTTAGTGCAATATCCATACAGTTTCAAATCCACAAGAATGTAGTGAACAAAATGAATGTAGGCAACAAAAAGAAGCGACTCGAAGTGTATGGTACAACGGCCACAGAACATTTGTTTCTGAAAATCAAATACGTGTAAAGTACGTACATCAACAAATACACTGAGGAGCAAAAGAAATGCGCAATTTTTGAAATCATGGGATACACGTCAGTGTTCCCGATGATTCAGAAAATGGTGCATTTCTTTTGCTCGTCAGTATACTTACAAAGCACAGCGCCTTGTAGAGATCCAGCTGATGTTGCAAGAAGTCATGCTTGTCTTTCTCGTAATCTGCTGTGCTGTCCTGTAACAGTTTTTTTTCATCAAAAGTAGGTCAAAAGAATGCACGAATTTGACACAATCATTGAATAAGAAGGTCGGACAGACATGCAATATAATTATCAGCATGTTTGTCCGCTTTTTTAATTCAATGATTGTGTCCAGTTCAATCATTGCTTTGACCTATTTCTCATTCACATAAATCGTCTGTTAAGTAACATTGTTAGTGAATACTAGGATAATAGTGTTTTGTTTGGTATCATGTTTAAAAAAGGCTTCAAAGTTAACCCCTACTGTACGTACATTTTGTCTCTGAAATCTGTGTTCACTGAACGACCAAAAGCCACAACTGTTCAAAGAACACGGACACAAAGTGGTCTCAGCAAGAGAGCCCCCGCATTCGCGGGGGCTCATGAGGATCTACACCTCTTGCAGTGAGATCGCGTTCACTTTTCATCTCTAGTTTCAAATATGAGCGATCAGCTTTTGTGAATCTGTAATCGCTGCGCTGATCCCTGCATCGCAAGAGTGCACTGTGTTTGTCTTCAGTTCATCCGCTATGAGATGAGTCAGAGACTTACGTCGACAAACTCGTGCAGTGCCTGCCAGGATCCCCCGTTGTTGGTGGAGATGTAGAGGATGTTGGGCTGTCGGTTGATGTCTTGGCCTCTGGCCGTCAGGTACACGCCTTTCTGTATGTCCAGAAATCAGACGAAAAATTATTCTTTCCCCCTGAAACCTACTGATGATACCGCTCGGCAAAAAAAGACGCGTAAATACGTCACTAGCTAACTACGTAACTACGCGTCTTGTCCACCGGACGGTGTCGTCAATAGCAGTCGAGGGGCTATTCACGAACACGCGCTGAGACCAACCTCCTATTTGCAACTATCCAACCTTGGCACACTAGAAAACTATGAATCGACCATAACAGTTCAAAAGTGGTGACCAAATACTTAAACGAAAAGCTTTTCTAGTATCCCCAAGTTTAGAAATTTAGAAAATAAGGCTGAAGTTCTTGACCCGAGCATCATTCATTTACAGTATTTGTAAATGTGTAGATTTGTTCCTTAGGTATACGAAAAGAACACATCTGAATCTTTCCCTGTTCGAATCTTTCGAACTTTCCCCCTGGGGAATAATACAGGAACATGAGAAGAATGTCAAAATATGCACGAATCGGACACAATCATTGAATTAAAAGAGCGGAAACACATGCGATAAAGCGCATATTTTTTCCGCCAATTTAATTCAATGATTGTGTCAAATTCCATGTCGCATGTTTGTCGGCCATTATAGTTTAATGACTGTGTCACATTCGTGCATCTTTTGACATACTTCTCATTTACGGAGATCGTATAAACAGAGTTGTATTTCATACATTTTCTTTCATAATGGCAAAGTAAATGAAGAGCAATAGATAAATAAGGAAAAAATAACTTGCTTTAAAGACTCTTTCTCTTCTGTTACATAGTTCTTTCACTCAGTAAGAGGTCATTTCTGTCGGTAGATAATACAACTAGCCGACACTCTTTCATCCTTGATCAGATCAAACAAAATATTCTTAACTCATTGTGCCCGAGGCACGAAATACCCATATTTTGTAGTTATCGTCTGGGGACTGCATTGCAATTCAAGAGACAGATCGTCCATGATAGTTCAAGGGTGGTGGCAGAATAGCTTGGCGCCTTTAGGTGTTCTGCCACCACCCTTGAACTATCATAGTCGAGCCATATCTTGCTGTGGTGTGTCGCGGGCAGAATGAGTTAAAATGAGAAAGCTAATACACATAAATTAACACTCATTCGACACGTGCCGCATACGAATACGCGTGTTTTCTTTTTATTTGTTGTTGGGTTTTTTTCACCGCGTATCCGGATGCGGTCCATCTCGACTGTGTAAGTATACACTAGTTAACTCATTCGAGACGAACGGCATCCGGATACGCGGCTGAAGACGCCTATCCGGATGACATTCGTCTGGAATAAATTAAAGAATGGAAAGATTAAATCTAAATATTACAAGTAAATATTTTACCCGAAATAACGAAACATACTTAAGAAGATCAAAGTGCATTCACTCCAATGTGGAAAAATATCACCCAGCAGATCAATCGGAGAAAGGAAGAAAGTCGTGTCTGCGCTGCGAACGACAGTAAGTAGTTTTCGTGAAAAGCGAGAGTATTCATTTTCTTTATAACGAAAATGTTGCTTTTCACAAAAATGAATGGACTTAACCCATTCAGCCCTGACGCACTACAGCAATAGATGGGTCGACCATGAAAATTCAAGGGTAGTGCCAGATTAGTTTGGCGCCTGTCGGCGCCAAGCTAATCTGGCACTGCCCTTGAATTATCATGGTCGATCCATCTCCTGCAACTGGTGCAGAGTCGTTAGATGACGCCTCCAAAATTTGGGAAATACGGTCGTCGGGCTGAATGAGTTAATGTATCTTGCCTTCACAGGACAGACGTGGTAATGCCGTAAGCCAGTCAGCATGCAGCAATTAATTCGCATTTTATACCGACGAGCAAAAGAAATGCGACATTTTTGGGTTCCAAAAATGTCGCACTTCTTTTGCTCGTCAGTATACATCAAGTTTGATAAAACAGCACACATTACAATGGCAGTGTTAAAACTTGTATTTAGCAATTCATATGCTTCATGCTGGAGACCATGTTTAATGATCGAGGCCGAATGTATATGACCAGATAAAGTATTTCGGTTCAAACCGAAGTGAATTCTCTGAAAGTGTAAGTTTCAAAGTTAGTTGTAATTATCCTGACGAGCAAAAGAAATGCAACCTCTTCGGAATCATCGGAACAACTTTTATGATTCCGGTGATTCCGACGAGGTTGCGTTTCTTTTGCTCGTCAGTATAAAATACAGAAGATCAGGTTATTTCTCAGGAACTTACACTTAAACATTAAAAGCAGATTTTCTCAGCCCAGAGAAAATGAATTCAACATGCATATTGAAAACCGTACTTCACTAAACATATTTTGCTGTTTCAAAATGGCTTATGTTGTATACAATCAGACCCCAAATTGTTACTCTGTATTAGTATATACATGTGTGTGTGTGTGTGTGTGTGTGTGTGTGTGTGTGTGTGTGTGTGTGTGTGTGTGTGGTGTGTGTGTGTGTGTGTGGTGTGTGGTGTGTGTGTGTGTGTGTGTGTGTGTGTGTGTGTGTGTGTGTGTGTGTGAAAATATACACACCGGATGGTCAAACAATTGCAGCATACCGCATGCTAAAACTCACCAAAAACCATGCTTTGTCTACTGATGTGCACTGGTCTGTTTTAGGTTTAAAAAAAAAAAAAACCAAAACCAAAATACCCGACGAAGAGAGAAACACGCTTAGAAAGGACAAGTACAACACTGCAAAACTGAGTTGTAGGAATGCATGTCCGTACTGAGCTTGTTTCTTTCTTTGCTATGTATTTCTTGGGATTTCACCCGCTTGTCCCCTTTCGGTCGGGGATTTTAACTCATTCAGCCCGACGCAGGTATTTCCCAAATTTTGGAGGCGTCATCTAACGACTATGCACCTGTTGCAGGAGATGGGTCGACCATGATAATTCAAGAGTAGTGCCAGATTAGCTTGGCGCCTGTCGGCGCCAAGCTAATCTGGCACTACTCTTGAATTATCATGGTCGACCCATCTCCTGCTGTAGTGCGTCAGGGCTGGGTGGGTTAAAAGCCTTTGGATGTCGTCAGCGCATTTTTGTCGCATCATTCCGGCAGGAATCCCCGCACTAATAAGCGCTACCGACAGCCAAAGGGTTAAACCTTTCGGTCACAGGCCGCAAGGTTCAAATTCACAGACAGGCACACACACACACACACACTTTACAGTCAATATTCCATCACCATGATGCAACACTGCAAAGGGAACTAAATTATGTATTAGAAGAGCAACACGTCTAACGGCAAAGATTAGTTCATTCGCGACGTGTCGCTTCCGGGTACGCGGCATTTTCGGCCGCGTATCCGGATGCGGCACGTCTCGAATGTATTGATTACACTCCTTGTCAACCATTTACCGGATAGCTCGGCATAATGCGTCCGCTGACCACGGCCTGTGGAAAATGAAAAATGATTTTTTTCCTGAGTACATGGTACAAAAAAATGATCCTTTAACCCTTTTAGCCCCAAGGTCCCATTTCTAAAATTTTGGAGGTGTTGCCTATCGACTATGTACCAGTTGTAGGAGATGGATTGATCATGATAAGTCAAGGGTAGTGCCAGATGAACTTGGCGCCTGAAGGCGCCAAGCTCACCTGGCACTACCCTTGAATTATCATGATCAATCCATCTCCTGCTGCAGGGTCCTGGGACTAAAAGGGTTAAACTATTTTACTGAACTCACACGCTGCACAGTAACAAAGAGATTCAGTTTGACTCGAATGGTCGAACAGGAATTTGAAATTGTCCTGCGTAACAAGTGAAATATCAAGACATTTCAACATAATCTGTATGAGAGATAACCTTGTCATTAAAATACCATCATTTAGCTGGCTGTAGCTGTGACTGTCGCTGTAGCCACCTACATGATGGTCTTTTAATGACAGATGACACTTTTTGCCCTGCGAGACTTCTCTTGAGAAAGCGCGTCTTCTAAGACTACCCTTTCGTCTTTCAAACAAGGTAGTTGCTTAAAACATGTACTATTGCATTTAGAACTTTTACATGCTGCTCTTATCTACAACAGGTTGATCAAATCCGACCGACACCACCCCCCCCCCCCCACCTCCCCCGTTTCCACCACCACCCAAGCACGAAGCGATCTGAGTCAATTATCCGGCATGATAGTCCAGGCCAGCAGGATGATCAAATAAAGGATATAGTTTCGTACAAAGCGAGAACCAGCTTCTTCACAACTTCACCTAAACACCAACCAATTGTCTGGCCAACCAAGAAACTACCAAATGAATCACTCTCCCAGTCTTAAAACCAATCAGCTAGCCAACCAACCAACCAAACGGCCAATCAACCAACCAACCAACCACGCAACCAGTGGACGCCTCAGTACTGACCTGTTCACACTGGAGCCACCTCTGCACGATATATGACTGGTTGTTGGGGATGGCTACGTCATCACACACACACAGCACGTGCAACAGGTCCAGAAAACGGTAGTTCTGTCACCAGACAAACAGATGTTGCTAAAGATTGCAAAACAGTTCTGTATCAATTAATGAAATGGTATTCTAGCCTACGGTGTGTAATATTTTGTACAGAGATATATGTAGCTTGATTTAACCCCTTCACTGCCGAGATAACTTGAACTGCAAAAGACATAGATCCTCATGAGCCCCAGCGACTGCGGGGGCTCATGAGGATATATGTCATGTCCTGAGGCCAATTCGTTTCCATGTCCCTTGGAGGGTTGTAGCTTTTGTTCGTTGAATGTACAAAGATTTTAGAAAAAAAAAATATATACATCAAGTGGCAGGGAAAGGGTTAAATCTTTTACTGTCAGAGGACGCAGATTGTGTTTTTAAAATCATAGTCAAGTCAACGTCAAAGATCCCCAGCCTTCAGTGGAACATGGATACAAGAGGCAGTCGAGGGGACTCATGAGGATCTGTATCTTATCGGCAATGAAGGGTTCAGCAGCCTAGGTCAGGCTTCTAAGGTTTAATTCGTAACTGACGCAACTGTGGCATAACAGAATCTGGATGATGCACAGAAAAAAAGACAATCGTTGTGGGAATCTTTTTAACTTCTTTCAGATCTCACACTTCAGACTCCCGCAAAAAAACAGCTTGTCTACCTGCGATTGTTATACTCCTTTCACGCAGTTTCACACTCTATACCAGCTGAACTAGATACATACCTGCGAAGTCTGCAGCAGGCCGACAAAGGTGTCTATCTGTTGGTGGGTGATGCGGTCCACGATCTTCCGCTTGTCTCGGATCAGCTCCACGATCATCTGAGCCACGTTGATCCCGATGCCACCCTGTAGCAAATTCAAACAGACGTCATGATTTCAATGATGGGGCACGTACATGTATACAGACGACAACATCCGAATGCAAGAGGTATAGATCTTCATGGGCCCCCGCGTTTGCGGGGGCCCACGAAGATCTATACCTCTTGCTGGAATCAGTCATATCATCTGTGTGCCTCAGGCTGAGAGGTTGTACTGTATTATATCTGGCAGTGAAAGTGCGATAGTTTTAGAGGCATCATCTCCATAAGATGGAAGCGGATGATTAGTTAATGATTAGACTTGAACGCCTCGCAGGCGATTAAGACTGTCCCAAGGCCGCTGGAAGTGGAGGGATTTATATTCGAGGCCAAATGAAATCAGTCATGTGCGTAATATTTTACTGAACGTTTCAAAAAGTAATTTTTCTCGAAAATTTCTGGAATCGCCAAGAAAGCATAAAAATCCACAACAAACAAACAAACAACAACAAAAAACGACAACAAGCAAAAAACCAACCAACAAACAGCAAAAACAACAACAAAAATCATAAAGAACGCTAATCCGTTTTTCTTTTACTAACCTTTTGGTTGAACTGCGTTTGGAAGAATTCGATGTACTTGGCGAAGTAGAGAGCGTTCTTGCGGGATTTCCCGATCATGTAAGTGTACAGGATCTCGTAAGCCTCCTTGAAGACCTGGATGAGGTTTTGCTCGTCTGTGACGCCGTCCAGCTGACACTGCAGGATGCGCACCAGCAGGTCGATCACCTATGGCCATACAAGGACGATTTTAACTCTAAGAATCATCACGGGGGTTGCTGTTTTTCGTCGTCGTTGGGTTTACCTTGACTGCCGAGAAAAGCTGAACTGACACGATCCAAGTGCCAGAGACATAGATCCTCATGAGCTCCCGCAGTTGCGGGGGCTCATGAAGATCTATGCCTCTTGCTGACACGGCTTTGAATCCATGTTCTGGGACGGCTGGTGTTCTTTGGCGAAGAATTAAAAGAAGATTGCAGAAACGCTGTCAAGTGTCTGTGAAGGGGTTAATAGCGCAGAATCAGCACAATCGTCAAAATAGTTGTCATCATCGTCGTTGTCGTCAGCATCTTCACCACCATCATCGTCGATTGCAGATCTAAAATTCACACCCTACCGCTTGCTCACTTTACCATTTTATTACGAACTTCGCTCTATGTACAATGTCAGCAGTAACAAAGGACCGCATTGTAACTGCAAAAACTGAACTGACTGTTTTGGAAGTTAAATTCACACTAGCTGGAGGTTAAACGCACACTGGTTGTTTCCTTCGATTCGCTACCGCTAGCGGTAGCGAATAGAAGGAGACAACCAGTGTGGGTCACATCTTGAGCAAGCAGCACGGGGCATTCCGAGGCATAAACAAACAAGAAGATGCCGCAGTGGAGTTTTATTATGGCATGAGGTTGCACTTCATTTTTATTATTGCCCACGATTTGTCTCATCAAAGAAACACTTAGTGTTGAACCCAATCACCGGCTTTCATAAACCTTTCCATGCACTAAACCAATCATGTCGACCACTGAAACAACTCTTGGGAAATTCAAAGAAATTGAACACAATCGATATATTATATTACAGGGAATCAATAACAAAACCTCATAACAAGTAATAAATGCAGTGGCAATCGTCCATTCTGGACGATTGCCAATGCGTTCATTACTTATAATGTCCTTTGTGGCCAAGATTCCAGTCAGACTCTTCCTACAGAGGACAGAAGACCGCGTTGGGAACGATCTCTCTCAGAGCATATCACGCTACAGACATAGTTGGGTGCCCGGAAGTGGGTTACTGCCCTTATTTTCTGTGACAAAACGTGGGTACTACCCAAAATATCAGAACTCCGTGTCTGTCTGTCTGATACACACACACACACACACACACACACACACACACACACACACACACACACACACACACACACACACACACACACACACACACACTCACGCACGCACACACTCCCCCCCCCCCCCACACACACACGCAAGAACAGCTGGCACAAGCACACACACACACACACACACACACACACACACACACACACACACACACACACACTCACGCACGCACACACTCCCCCCCCCCACACACACACGCAAGAACAGCTGGCACAAGCACACACACACACACACACACACACACACACACACACACACACACACACACACACACACGCACGCGCGCGCGCGTACAAACACGCACACACACACATACACACACGCACATACACCACAACACACATTCACTACTTACACATTCAGCCCCGCAACCACCCACCCCACCCACCCCCATCTCCGCCCCCTTCCATATCCCATTTGCCCTCCTTCGTGGGCGGCCGGGCGAAACGCTAAACTATATGTCTATTCACCAAAAGATCCCAGTTTGTTACTGTACAGTGTATGTGGCATGATCTTTCTGGTTACAAACTGATCACTCCAATAAATAATGCATATTTATGTGTACCAATACAGAACAATGTACCCAAGAGGGTATCAAATATGACCTTGTTTCATTTACCGATTCCAACGATATAAACGCCTGTAAGTCCCGGGGCACCGACAACACCCAACTGCAAGAAGCATAGATCCTCATGAACTCCCGCAGATGCGGGGGCTCATGAAGATCTATACCTCTTGCTGACACCATTTTTGTCTAACTACGTCAACATTTGCTGTTCGGGTGCAGGGATTCATGAAGCTACATAGGTCTTGCTGTACCAGTTACATCCGTGTTGATTAAGATTGAGCAATGGAAGCAGAGTTGGTCTTTCAACGTCTACTAGTGTCCGCAGAAGTACTAAGAATTCACTCGAAAATATCTTACCCTTAGATTGCGCATGAGTTTTTGTCTGTTCTTGACCGGAGCTCCTAGATGCAACAGGAACTTTCGCAGTTCTTCCATGGCCTGAAAAAAAGAAGAATAAATGAATGTAGTTTTATGAAGTGACCGATCGATCGACCGATCGTTGAAAATTTTGCCAGAAACTAACCGCCTGGTGCACACACACACAAAAAAAGTGCGGTTGCCCCAGGTTTTCTTTGCGGAATCTGAGAGCAAAAATGGTGTAGATTGCCTGAACAAAAATTCGTGTGGCGTTTTCCATGAAAATGTTGTAATATTAATACAGAAACATTCTATTAAAGGATACGAACAGATCTAGTCCATCACTGACAGCAAAAGACATAGATTCTCATAAGCCTCCATGCGACTGCACGGAGCTTTTGAGAACCTATGCCTCTTGCAGATGGAAACAGAATGCCTGTCGGAATGGGTAAAGACTGCTGACGGCCCAGAATAACACGAATCCACACATGTAATGCACTATGCTGAGACAAAAATGTTGTGCTGGCCAAAAGAAGACACTGTACTTGTTTGTTGTTGTTTTTGTTTCTCAAAGAGATGACCACTAATTCTAACAAGTGAAAGATACGCAGTGAAATGTTGTGTTGTCTGTATGTTCAAAATTAAAAAAAAAACTGTGTTTTAATTGCCCGTCCTAAGCGTGTTCCTTTTTTTTTTATTGGGTTTTTCATTGCAGGCATTATCATGATTTAGTCTCAACTTACCGTGAGGGTTGTGTGCGTCTTTTTTGCGTTCAGGTAGTGGGCTTCCTCTCGCTATATTAAATGAGAAAAAAAAAATTAAAACGCGTCAAATTTTGAATTACTTTGGAATTGATGATAAAACAACAAACGATATCGCTATTAGTCTTTAAAAGTTAATTATTATCTAAACAGACTCAATAGCCTGAACTATTCATTTATTTTTTTTCAAATTTGTATTTTATTTTCACAGAATTATATTAGTCATTTTTTTCTAATTATTTTCTAGTTGATTAAAAACAACTCAGTAAGTCACTTACGTTACAATGCCCCAAACCAAAGAATTTTACAAAGTCGAAACCCCGTACTCATTAAGAATGCCCCAAAATAAAGAATTATAGACTAACGGGCAAAAGAAATGCGACATTATTTCATTAATCATCGCAAACGCATTATCACAAGCAAAGGAAATGCGACATTTTTAGAATCATCAGAAACACGAAAGTGTTTCCGAAGATTCCAAAAAAAAAAAAAAAATGTAGCATTTCTTGTGCTTCGCCAGTATACTAAAACTGCCGAAACTGAAGTGAAAGCCGCGTACGTCCTTAATAAGGCTGAGCAGGAAGGGCACCATCCCGGCCACGTAGTTGAAGTCGTCCACAAACTGTTTCTCCACGTGCTGAATGGTGAACGCATCGTCGTACATACTTTCTCCGCTAGCTGCCACCTGTGTGGATACGCGTATGTTTTTGATAATATGAAGAGCATAGACCGAATTAGATTTAACTCAATTCGAAAATTGCCGCATCCGGATACGCAGCTGCTCAGCGTATCCGGATGCGGCACGTCTCAAATGTGTTAAATGAGTGATCGGACATCTGACGAACTTAAGGGCACGCTAGGCATATATAAACAATTCGAGATTTTAGAAAATGTCCTGAAGACTATATACACTGGATGAGCGTTGACTCATTCGAGACGTGCCGCGTCCGGATACGCGGCATAAAGCCGCGTATTCGGATGCGGCAGGTTTCGAATGACGTAGTGATTGGTCTGACATCTGACGAACTTAAAGGCACAATAGGTATATAAGCAGTGCGCCGGCCCAGCGCGGCATTTGATGCCTAGCTGTCAGCGTGTAGCATCGCACTGCTGGCGCTGCGTTTTTACTCTAAAGTCGACTGCCGGATGCTGTGCCTTTATTAAAGAGGCTCTCGTGATGCTTTTTTTATATAGTCTAGTCTCCAAATACGGAAGAGGGACTGGGTAACTAAGGTCGTACAGCGATGGGCCCTCGTCAGAGAGGTTGCAGATTCGAACCAGGATAGAGTCAAAATTTGTTCAGACCCACTTCTGTGCAGTGTTGTCGAAATTACCTGCGAAATTTATACGGACAAGAGACTTTCAAGTCGATATATTTAACTTTCTTCTTTCTGGGAGAACGATGAATCTGGAGACCTTTGGTGTACTGAGATAGAAAAAATGTTTAACACACCTGTCTGACTTGAGCACCGTCCCACCTGAGTCCCCGCATGCTCTGATCTTCCATGTCGTCAATGGAGCGGAACTGTTTCCTGATGTAATCCTCATCTGCAAGAAAATAATTCTTCTTACAGTAAACTTTTTCTTGTTGTAATATCCAAAGTTTGTTATAATCGTAAAACTCGAAATTTGAGAACTCTGATAACTACATTACTGTCGAGAAGACAAATCGACCATGATAGTTTAAGGGTGGTGACAGAATAGCTTGGCGCCTCAGGCGCCAAGCTATTCTGGCACCACACTTGAACCATCAAGGTCGATCCAAATCTTGTTGCAGTATTTCTGAACAGTGCAGCAGCGTGAGTGGAAAAAAAGCCTGCAAGCGCAAAGCTATATAGGCACTACCCTTGGACTATCATGGTCGATGCAAATCTTGTTGCCGTGTGTCTGAATAGTGTAGCAGCGTGAGTGAAAACGAAAGCCTGCAGGCGTCAAACTGTTCTGACACCACCATTGGACTGTCATGGTAGAATATCCAATTCTTGTTGTCGTGTGTCTGAATAGTGTAGCAGTGTGTGAGAAAAAAGAAGCACGCGCTCACCTTTTAGAGCATGAAGCCAGAAGCCAGTCAGCACGTGCTCAATTCTGGCGTAACTCTCGAAGTGAATCTCGTCTCTTTCCTACAACAAGAAAGAAAATTGATGCAGATCATCTGAATCTTAACCATTTTAAAAATAATTGAACGAGTGCCATGGCGACCCGGATGTAACAACAGAAAATATTAGTGGTCGATAAGACAAATAGGATGAATTTGATAGAAACTGCAAGGAAGAAACTGATTTTTGATTGTTTAGTCTCTTGCTTGATTGGCTGATAGATTGATGGATTAACTGATTGATTGATTGACTGACGGTTTGGTTGAATCATTGATTAATTTTATTGATTGGTTGATTGATTGATTGATTGATTGATTGATACACTGACTGACTGACAAATTAACTGAATGATTCATTCACTAATTGACTCACCATTCTTTTAGTTGATTAGTCGATTGATTTAACTATCTTTGAGGATACTGCTTATTATGTAGAGCGATAAGCACATGAACTGCGATTGAATCAAAAATTCACACACAGCCTACTTAACTTATAACTTATATATAGCAAAACATATTACCCCTCTGCGTGGCGGTAGCGGTTTTAGTCGCGACGGTTACGCTAGAAATCATCGCGACTAGAACCGCTACCTACACGCAAAGGGTAAGAAATAAATAAATTAGAAAAAAAAATCCTAATATAACAACACTTTTCCAGAGATCATCACAACACTTTTTCTATGTAAATTACTTAGGTTATAGCGAACTTGGGATATAATATCAAGACAGACAGGGTCCCCTGGTGATTTGTTGTATCCGGAGTTTACTGTACATGGTATCATGTAGATGCACGTCCTAGTGTGTGGTTTGAGCACCGGCACAAAGACGAACTCACACTGAGGACAGAGTGGAGACGAAAGACAGTCCTGGGGTCCTCATTGTCTTCAGTCATGATGATGTCATGCTTCTCGTCAATACACAAGTACTTCCGGGTCGTCATGTGGCGCAGGCGCACTTGCTGCTCCCACCGGATAATGTCCCCTGGAAAAATAAAAAAAATTAGATATACTCAATTTTTTAAATTTTTTAAATTTTATTTATTCATTTATTATTATTATTATTATTATTATTATTATTATTAATTAATCATTATTATATTATTATATTATTTATTTATTATTTTTATTTATTTATTTATTTATTATTATTATTTTATTTTATTATTATTTTATTTATTTATTTATTTATTTATTATTTATTTTATTATTATTATTATTATTTATTTATTTATTTATTTATTTTTTTTTTTTTTTTGGGGGGGTATTAGTTTAAACACGTGAGACTGTTAGCCTGCACGTGAACAATCTCCAAGCAGCATATGACTTTGTCGCCTGTTTAAAGTTCTACCTCAGTACGCGAAATGGCATCGGGCCCTACGTCGGCCGCAGTCGGCCCGCGCACAGTGTGCGCGGGCCGACTGCGGTCGACGTAGGGCCCGATTCTCTTTTGCTTACTTGGACTGTTGTGTGTGTGTGTGTGTGTGTGTGTGTGTGTGTGTGTGTGTGTGTGTGTGTGTGTGTGTGTGTGTGTGTGTGTGTGTGTGTGTGTGTGTGTGCATGTCTGTGTTTGTACTCACCATACAAGACGCCGGTTTCAGCTTCTATTTGCCAGAAGGTGTTGCCGGAGGAAGGAGGGGACAGGGTGCGCGGTTTGTGTTGGTCCATCACTCGAATACGGAAGTGTACTGCCATCAAACAACACACCAAGATCGCGTCAAGTAATGGGTTCTGCGCTTTAGCTATTATCCGTAAAGATTAATCCTTGCACTGTGCACCAGTTGATGCAGGTAAGGTTTTTGAATCTTGGTTTATTCAGCGTCAAAGATCCCCAGCCGTACAAGGACCATGAATACAAATTGGTCTCAACAAGAGGCATAGATCCTCATGAGCCCCGCAATCGCGGGGGCTCATGAGGATCTATGTCTCTTGCAGTTGGATCTTGCTGACGTTTTCTTGGCAGTAAAGGGCTAAGTAGATGTCTAAAGCAAACAAAATCACTGAGCTAATAAAACAATACCAACTCAACTCCAGATCGACACAAGCCAGGGTTACCTAAAACAACCCATCATCCCAATCAAAGAACCTACCAACCAGCCCAGCCAACCCCTCCAAAGAACCAACCAACCAGCCAACCAACCAACCAACCAACCAAACAACAACCACAAATTCAAGCAATCAATCAACAAACTAACCACACATTAATCGTACTCAACCCAGCCTACCCAGTTCAGCAAAATAGTCATGTATTGCCAGACAAATATCTTGAAAGCTAAACCTCCGATCAGCGCTAATCAACCATGAAAGCCTTAATCGCAATACGAATCTCACATTTAGGGGGAAAAAAAGCGATGACAAACAAACAAAACAGTTACATGAAGAGGTAGACGCCATGAATTTTAACGCTTGTCAGATCGCTTCGTGTAGCGTTCGATCTTGTACAAATGAGAATCAAACATCAGCAATGAATCGCTATGTCAGGGTAACTTGACACAGACGCAAAATTTACGATGATGTTTACCACTCGAGATGCTAAACGATTGCGTCGTAAATCTATACACCGCGGTATAACCAGTACTTCTGTAGAGCACAGGCGAAAGTTGATGCAAGAATTGATTTGAAATTCACTTACCTCATTAGTCTACTGTATGAGGTACAGTGAATTTCAAATGATTCTTGTGTCAACCTAGGTGTTACTTGTGTTCTGAACAAGTCTACTGTATAAGGTAATATGAATTTAAAATAATTCGTGCGTCGACCTTGGCCTTTGCTTGTTTTCTGAATAAGGTTACTTTATGAGGAAAAAGTGAATTTCAAATGATTCTTGTGACAAACTAGGCCTTTGCTTGTGTTCTGAACAAGTCCTGCAATATGATTTGTAAAGTGAGTTTCAATAATTGTTGCGCCCACTTAGGCCTTAGCTTGTGTTCTCTTAATAAGTCTACTCTGTGGGGAAAAGTGAATTCAGACAATTTTTACATTGATCTAGGCTTCAAGTGTTCTGAACAAGGTAAAGGGAAATTTCAAATAATTCTTGCGTAGGCCGTTGCTTGTGCTCTGAACACATCTACTTATGAGGTAAAGTGGGTTTCAAACGATTCTCGTGTCAACCTAAACCATCTCTTGTGTTCTGAACAAGTCTACGGTATGAGGTAAAGTGGATTTCAAGTACGGGTCAGTTCCAGCGTATCGCGAATACCCTAAAGGTACCAAACCATAAACTAAAGGGCGTTCGCGTGAGATAGAAGTGCTATAGACGTGAAGAAACATTCTCCTTCTTAGAGGTTGACTGCGCTGCCGGATTTTAAAATAGAATCTGAATCGGGAGATAACTGAAGAAAAGGCATTCGATAAGCAGCAAAAGGTCATCAGTAGTAGTCCCTATTATATATATATATATATATATATATATATATATATATATATATATATATATATATATATATATATATATATATATATATATATATATATATATATATATATATATATATATATATATATATATATATATATATATATATATATATACCGCGCTGTATACTGGAGCGCGTAATACTGAGGCCGGCCTGTAATTCGTGTGTCAAACCTTTCTCTGCTGCCCAGAACAACCTCCCTGACACCTAGCCACTACATCAATGGCCGTCAAGGATCAGACGCACGCTTGATCTCGGAAATAATTGTATCTCGGAGCGGGAAGAAATTTCTACTTTCACCCAAGCGAGCATTATCTCCTTTCATTCGAGACGTGCCGCGTACGGATATGCGGCTATTAGCCGCGCGTCCGGATGCAACAGGTCTAGAGTGAGTTAACCGTTTCATTTCCAAAGCCAGTTGTTTCGGCCTATAAATCAACCCCTCAGGTTGACACACTAGGTCAGACCATTGCGTGACCATTGCAGTTCAAAATTAATATGGTGATAGAATAGCTTGGCGCCTTTAGGCACCAACCCAATGCACACACGGACGTGCGCGGGTCAAGGGCGGCAGACGTCGGCCCGATGGCCTTTGCGCACTGGGAAACTAGTCTGGAACCTCATCCAGAACTATTGCGGTCAATCTGTCTCCAGAACTGATGTGTATCCTTCACAGAACAGCTGGGGAAATTTTGTTCTTGCAATTCTATGTCTTCAATCTTCTCGCAACATTTGATCGTCTGCTAAAATTTTACACGTACCCAGGGGATGGACCGATGATGACAGTGGATCGAACGGGGTTTGAACATGATAGCCAAAGTATAGTGCTCAACAGACTTTGTTCGGAAATCAGAGGCAGGTCAAATTTGCAATCCAGACCAAAAAGGTGACTGCCAAGCGTGTAAAATGCAAAGAAGTACCCAACGGACAAGGAAACGCGCTTAGAAAAGACAGTTACAACACAATTTATTAATATTTCGGGTAAATACATTTTGCCAAAATAGACAAACAAACAAATATAGACATCAGTCGCTACTTATCTTCATTTATCGCAGAAGGAATGTGGCAACACAACAAATTTGCAAGTTTCGACGAAAGCTGAGGATTAACTCATTTGAGACGTGCCGCGCCCGGATAGGCGGATAAAGCCGCGTATCCGGGCGCGACACGCCACGAATGAGTTAAAAGCCACGGACAAGAACATGCGTTTAAGGCGCTAAACTAATAACTTCATCAGGCAATACCCACGGGCTATGATTATCGATTAATCGAGGATGGCGTGGGTCGTGAAAGATATATTTGAAAAGTTTCTTCTCGCTTCCTCAACTTTATGTACAACAATTATTCTTGTGTATCGGCGAATTTAACCCATTCAGCCCTGACGCACTACAGCAGGAGATGGGTCGATCATGATAATTCAAGGGTAGTGCCAGATTAGTTTGGCGCCTGTCGGCGCCAAGCTAATCTGGCACTGCCCTTGAATCATCATGGTCGATCCATCTCCTGCAACTGGTGCATAGTCATTAGATGACGCCTCCAAAATTTGGGAAATACGGCCGTCGGGCTGAATGAGTTAAGTACTTTCTCCACGCACTGACAAGGTAAGCAGCGAATTGTAGAATTGCTTGTGTATTTTGAAATATTCATAAACCGTGCTGCAACTGTCTTTTGTAAACGTGCTTCTTTCTCCCTTGGGTTATTTTCTGGATTTGCTACTGTCAAACGGCAGATTTATGTTTGGCCGACATATGCGCAGAAAGTTTATAAAACGATGAAAAATAAGCAACTGAAGGATTGTGATCTGCTGTTATGTGAAGGAGTATGATAGTTTAGGGGCAGCACCAAATATAACCCGGTCCGGGGCCTCAGTCGTTTTTTGTTTTTCTTTTTCTTTTTTGGGGAGGGGCAGGGGTGGGAGGGGGGGGGGTGTATCTAGGACTAAGGCGCTATACCTAGGTATGCGTTTGGTCTACAAGCTACACCAGATTAGCGTGGTACCGTCGATGTGCTAAGCTTATCCGGCGCAACCCTTGAACGACTGGATCTTACAATGATTCTTCAAGGTTCTTCCAACGTCCAAAGGCGTTGGGTATTCGTTAGAGGAAGCCAAGGTGTTTAAATGTCGACGTGAGACGTTCGACTCCGGAAGTAAAAAAAACCCACAGAAAAAATACAATTAGCCCTTTGACTGATACTGACGATACTGTTCGGCGAAAAAGACGCGTCGTTACGTCGTTAGATAGCGACGTAGTTACGCGTCTTTTCCGCCGAACGGTAACGTCAGTAGCAGTCAAGGAGCCTATCCTGAAACAGATTTATAAGTTTTCGCAAGAACCGACAACCTGTTGGATATTTTATTTCAACTTTATAGTCTGACGACGTAAAAGTTGGCCTACCTTCCTTACACAGTGCAGAAGCATCCGGCCACCAGATAGTCAAAATAAAACCTGAAAAACTACTCTGTAAACTAAAATAAAACTAAGAAGAGAGGTTGAAAACCCTTTAAGTACATGAAAAATAAAACACAACGTTTCGGTTCAGAGATCCTTCCTCTGGTGATATGGAAACATTGTTTCCATATCACCAGAAGAAGGCTCTCAGATCCGAAACGTTGTTTCATTTTTCATGTACTTTAAAGGGTTTTCAACCTTTCTTCTTAGTTTTCTTTTTATTCGAAACACTTGCGGCAATACTTTTTCTTTATTTTGATTTACTCTGTAAACTCTACCGTTATGTGACAACAGACAGCCTATCTATTTTTGACTTGACGGGCGTAGTGGCTTTTGATATATAACGACAGAACTACTTCATAAACTTACCATCTTCAGTGACCTCCTCGTCAAAGAGTCCCTCCGCCACTAGGTAGGCTTCCAACTCCTTGTGAAACAACCTGATGACGCAGCCTCCCTGCAAAATCACACACCGACACGTCACAAGGTGGCCAGTATTGCTATAGAAACCGTACTGACAGTTAAGTCAAAATTATCATGTAAAATAATCTTTCTTTGAAATCTGAATTTAAAAAAAAAAATCTAATTTGTGAGAAAAACAAAAATATCATATGAGGAGCAAATATCGAATTGTTTTCAAGAAACAGAAGTTGAAAAAATAGATTTTCAGTAAGCGGCTGAAAATAAACCTAAACTCGTGCTAATTATGGTATGGCAAAAATTCCTTTAACTATTTTATTATACATCTCAGCTATGCTGCTGATTACATAAACAAAACTTAAATTCCGATTTGTGTTACGATAGAAAACGTGCTTTTTTTTCTCCCGAAGATTATTCTTTTGAAAACAACATTGAAGGGAGTGAAGATAAATTTATAAAAAAAAATATATTAACAGTCTGCCCTAAAATTGATAGGTAGATCACACATAAATAGCTATGTTTTGTGGAGGAAACAGTGACGTCAGTACAAGTTTCCTTGACGTCAGAACAATTATAAGTGACGTCATCACACCTTTTCACAGAACTGTCTCCACACTGGACACATTTAAGGACCGGACGTGACGTCTTTACACGTGACAGGCCAAAGGTCACGGTCCTCCCTGACGCACAATGGACAAATAGTGCTATCGAGCACAGCGCATGCGCAAACACAATCGGAAATTGTGAGAGTTTGCTGAGAATGCGTGCAAAGTACTTATAAATATATGAAATTTTCTACATTTGATATCAGCTGAAAAGTGATTCAATGTCCTTGTAAAGAGATCACAAAAGCAATATCGCTGTCAGTCTGAAAAGCCCGACCAGACTTCAAAACTTTAATGGTTATCGTGGCTAAGTCGTCACAAAATGTCAAGTAATGAAACAAAAATAACAGTCTTTAATTTGGATTCCAACACACTGGCTGAGAGGGTGGAGGACAATATTAGAGCGTGGAAAGAAGTGTTACAAAGGTTAAGTACACGCAATAGTTGGACGAGGGTCAACAAACCCACGATGTTGGTACGATATTTAACTTCCAGCACACACTGGATATGAGGGGGAAACATACAATAAAAAACATATACCTTGAAACTGTCCCGTGTACGATGAATACCAAGCAAAGAGATACATGAATGGGGTAAGTCTATAGAAAGAGGGCTAGGAGTTGATAGCAAGGTGTCTATGTAGAGCGAGAGTCACATATATATATATATATATATATATATATATATATATATATATATATATATATATATATATATATATATATATATATATATATATATATATATATATATATATATATTTACTGCTGGTCTGTGATTTTGGACCTTACAAGCTAGAGCCGTTGGGTCCAAGATCGCAGACAAGTAGACATATATGAATGGATGGCAAAAAGCACACCAGGCAGACATGGGTGACACTTCCAACACCAATGATATATGTACATTAAAGGTGATAGGTATACACAAATGTCTACCTTTACGTATTTTGGGTAAACACTTATTCCTCTCTGAAAAATAAAAAAAGAATGACACAAACATATATTTTAAAGAAACTTGCATACATTTTGCAAGTGTTTTTTTTTTGTCCTTTCAAATGGCTAAAAATAATGATAATAATATTGTACTATTTTAAACTACTTCGATTTTTTTCCGTACAAATGAAATTAAGCTTACAGTAATATAACAAAGTTACATGATTTTCGTATTTCTTCAAAATAAATTCAAATCGAAATTTATTAAACGAGGAAACATAAAGATCGAAAATTACACAGTTATTACAAAAGAATGACAGAAACACAGTAAAACGATTATAAAGATAACACTATAAAAGTACGAAATTGAAAGCCGTTTCACTTAGATTAATCTATGCCCACGAACACTGACTTTAGCAGCAAAGCATAGACTCGAGTAGGTAAACAAAAGACACACTACCAACATAGTTAATATTACAACTACCAACAATACTGGGCCGGAGTTTTGAGAGAAACTGCTTAATCTTAACTACTTTTACATATTATAATTTCGTGACGGTTTTCACACCACATTCTTCAAGGACATACTAAATGTTAAACGATCGTGTACATGGTGCTGTGAAACTTCATTTGAAGTGAAAAAAAAAAGGAATAAAAAGACATAAACGTAAGAAATATTGTCAGTAAATACTTGTAGAAACGTGGGAATAAATAGACAGAAAGTGCATACACAAATAAAAAGACCCTGATATAAAGAGCTGTTAAGTCCTTTCTTTGTTTTAAGGGACGCTACACATTACTGAAAAACACAACCCATGAGAAAAACTTCTTATCCGCTGAACAAAAACCTTTCTGCTGTAATTTTACAAAACGCCAGTATATCCAGTATGCGAAAAGCGAAATTTTCATTCTAATACAATGAAAATCTCGCTGTTCTCAAAAACGTACTCAGTGCAGACCTTGACTGGACATGTAATCAAATTGAAAAACCCCGAAACAAACCCAGCTTGAAAATGCAAATTGACATGGAGATTGATCACCTGAGCACACGGGTTGGGAATCGAAGATTTTCAGCCAGGCGTTTCCTGCCCCTGACTCGCTTCAACTCGAAGCAAGTCAGGGGCACGAAACTTCTGGCTGAAAATCTTCGATTCCATACGCTTTGTGCCCTGCTTTCATCAAAATCAAACAATGAAGCAACCTGTATTGTCTCTGCCATGATAATTTATGATGGATACTTACGACGGAAAACCTAAACCATGTCGACACATCTTCGAGCTAAGGTTAACGTACATTAGTATTCGTAGTATTGCATGCAAACACTGATAGACAGCTAAGAAAGGGGAGACAACCGTCACAGAGTGACGCCATACCTTCACAAGCAGGTCCAGTTCCGGATTCTCTTTGCAGAAGCGCACCAGGGTGAACCCCGATCGCTCCACCCCGAGATTCAACTCTGACCTATCACAGCACCAGCCAATTACATGTATTTGTACAGATACATTAAGACATAAGCTAAGCATTTTATTGAAGAATACATGCTAGTAAAGATTGTTTCCTTAACTCATTCGACAAGTGCCGCGTACGGATAGGCAGCGTACGCCGCTTATCCGTATGCGGCACGTCTCGAATGAGTTAATTAAAAAACAAAAGCTCGCAGATGTTATAGCCGTATCGTCATAGAACATACTGTCGCATCACAGGTTCAGAAAACCAACGCAGGATAACGTGTTCTAATAGCGGCTGGTATTCGCTTCTATTTGGAATATTCATGAGGTGAAGGTCATAAATCAAAAAGCGAGGCTTAGCTGATGTAGTTTACGATATCTTTAGTTTCACGTCAACGGTAGGTTCCTATTCCAGGAGAGATGTCGCATTTTTGGAACAATAAAAGAAGTGCAAAGAATGACGTCGAAAGAATGTTGTAAATCCCCGCGACCAACACAAGCCTCGTTTTCGCTCGTGTGACCTTTGACCGCTCAGCTCGTTAAGAATAGTGAATAAACTGGGATGTCTAGCCTGAGAAAGAAAAAGACAGTTAGTCCACATTTGTGAAAAGCAAGATTTTCATTGTATTACAACAACACTCTCGCTTTTCACAAAATGGGCTTACCGTCGGCCTTTGGCTTTCCCACACCAGATTTAGTTATCAACGTTTAGTAACTATATCCCACATATGACAGAGGGCTTGAACGACGCAGGTTTCCTGGACCTGTGCTCACATAAAAAACAAACGCGTTCCGTGAACATAACATGGGGTTGGCCACATTTTGCGTGTCGGTAGCGGTTTTTAGACCAAAACCGCTACCGACACGCAAAGCGATAGCACACAGTAAAAGGTAAACAGAAAACCGGAAATCGTAAATTACTGATAGCATTCGGCGATGACAATCACTTCAGGTGCTTCACAATCACGCGTCAAGACAAAGTCTGTGGATATTTACGCATTCTGTTTAACAAAGACTAGCACACATCTAGCTAATTGCTGTGACCAGCAAAACAACAACAATACTGCCAAAGTCACATTTACACCGGCCAATCATAAAGTGGATCTCTGCAGACAAATCCTGTGCATGCACATTTTCACCCCTTAACTGCCGCTGTCTCATGAGGATCTATGACTCTTGCTATGACCACTTTAACCCATTGAGCCCTGACGCACTACAGCAGGAGATGGCTTGACCATGCTAAATTCAAGGGTAGTGCAAGATTAGCTTGGCGCCTGTCGGCGTCAAGCTAATCTGGCACTGCCCTTGAATTATCATGGTCGATCCATCTCCTGCAACTGGTGGATATAGTCATTAGATGACACCTCCAAAATTTGGGAAATACGGCCGTATTTATTATTATTGCTGTATTATATAATGAGTTGTATTATACGTACGTTGTACGTCAGAAATCTGTGTCAATTCAACTAGAAAGATCTGCAGCCATCCGTGAATGATGAATACAAAGTGGTTTCAGTAAGAGGCATAGATCCTCATGAGCCCCCGCAAATTGCAGTACTGTGGTGCCAATGTTTACTTGGCTGTGAAGGCGGTTAATGGAATGCCACTCGAGGTGTCAGCGTTATGTTATATCAGTGCCCTTTTCAAGTGTTAAGCAAAATGACCCCCAGTGCCGGTGGACGCAGCCTGGGTTTTACCATCTTTGTCAATTCAACGTGGGAGAGCCCCAGCCATCAAAGAAACATGGATTTAACACATTCAGCCCGACGGCCGTATTTCCCAAATTTTGGAGGTGTCATTTAATGACTATGCACCAGTTGCAGGAGATGGCTCGACCATGATAATTAAGGGCAGTGCCAGATTAGCTTGGCGCCGACAGGCGCCAAGCTGATCTGGCACTACCCTTGAATTAGCATGGTCGAGCCATCTCCTGCTGTAGTGCGTCAGGGCTGAATGGGTTAAAGTGGTCATAGCAAGAGTCATAGATCCTAATAAGCCCCGGCAACATGGGGGCTCATGAGGATCTATGTCTCCTGTAGTGGATCATTTACACTTTTTCAATTTCGGCAGTGTAGTGGTTAAAATGATATGCCAATTATTATGCACAAAGAGACTGACAGAAAGAACAATTAAACACGAACAATGAGTTGTACAACGGTGAAGAAATTAAGCGAGAGAGAGAGAGAGAGAGAGAGAGAGAGAGAGAGAGAGAGAGAGAGAGAGAGAGAGAGAGAGAGAGAGAGAGAGAGAGAGAGAGAGAATAAAGTCAAGTGAAAAACCATGAACAGAGATTACTATTCTTGTTAGTATACAGGGTTTACAAATGCACACAAGACACACCGGAAATGTAACAGACGCCTTTCGGAAATCAGAAGCAGTTTAAAATTACACGTGTTTCGACGAAAACATTGGATTGACAGCCCAGACAAACATGCGATATCGCAAGTTTGTCCGGGTTTTAATCCACTGTTCACGTAAAACATGTGCAGTTAAAAAAAAAAAAAACTACTTCTGAAATTTTCTATTCATGTTATTAATAGACACAATTGAAAGATTTGTTAGGTTTCTGTGATACATAGACGTGTGTATTTCATGAAGAGTATACACCGACAGATCTATCATTAACAAAAAAAAAAAAAAAAAAAAAAAAAACCTACACGCCATTGATTTTGTTCCTGTAAAGTACAAATGATCAATGCACAAATGTAACAAATAAGCTGAAGCAACATAACATTGTAAGCAACAAAAGGTAATAAGCAATTGCAAAACAATATGCATGTACAGTACAAACATAGGGCTTCTAAAATACATGTACACGTAAATTCAACAAATTGTTTAGTGATTTATTAAAACATACTATGCAAACTCTAAATCTAGGCCAAACGGTGACTGCCAAGCGTGTAAAATGGGAAGAAAATGCGAAGAAATTCCCAAGAAAGAAAAAGAACATGCTTAGAAAGGACGAGTACAACACTGTCATGTTGTACTTGTCCTTTCTAAGCGTGTCTCTTTCTTTGTTGGGGATTTCTATGCAAACTCTAATCGTGCAGCGTGCCAGGAAACTAAATTTTCTTTTTAAAGTGAAACTTGTTCCACTTTGCACGCCTAGAGTTTATTTTAATGTAACCCACTTAGGCCTGAGCCACCAGCATTGTTCACGGTATCGGTGGCTGCATGCAAAAGGGGTTAAACATATAATGAAAAACTAAATTCTATTCTGGATGAAAAATTAACAAAAATCTAAATCTATTTAAACAAAATTTAAAAGCAAAATTACAAAAAAGGAAGAAGTCAAATACTATCAGTCTACTCGTAAGAAAGGACCACATACCCAACTGTGAAGTGGTCAATCTGGAAAGGCAGACTCGCGTGGTAAAAATGTCCCGGAGACTTGATACTCTCGAAGACAATTTGGTCAAAGATTTGAACCTGGTGACATGATAAAAGATACAAGTTGTGATTTAGTAATGACACCATTCACATAAACACAAGCTGCAGCATGCCCTAGATATATCGCTTTTTATTTGACCGAATAGCGACATAGACTTATTGTCAAATAGCGCAGGCAGGTCCAGAGTATGTTTTCACTGGTGTCGAAGGCTTTAAACGAAGTATAATAATAATTTTAATAATCATTGAAAACACAAGCGAATTATTCGAAATTAGACCCAGTATCTTTTATTCGCCAGGAGCGCTGTAATGACGATCGTAGAGCATCTCTGACATCTTCTTGCAAAGACCAAACTGATTGGCTAACGGTTTTAATGCCAGTTTCAGAGAGTAGTGAGGGGGTGCACTCTAGATTTATTTGGCTCATATACTATGTCTTCATGTTTGTTTGCTGGTATGCTGGTTGACTGACCGTTAAGTTTATTGATTTGTTTCGATGTTTGCAGTAATGTATTGGATTCGCTATCGAATTGTTGTTCAATTGTCAGATTCTTTGGGATTTTTTTTGATAATTTGTCGAACTGTGCGCTGGTCTGTGATTTTGGACCTTACGGCTGAAAGCCGTAACTGAGTTCAACTCCCCCCCTCCCCCCCCAAAAAAAAAAAAAAATCACAGACCAGCACACTTCATTTTTTTCCTTAATACATACCACTTCTCCTTCCGACTTGACTTTGTACTGAGGCAGGATTCTGAACTGAGCGTTCTTGGCGTTGAACTCCTGTAGCATGATCTGCAGAGAACAAAATTGTGCGGACAGTAATGACACTGACGATCAAAAGAATTGCGACATATTTGGAACCATCGGAAACACTAAAGTGTCGCAAAAATGTCAATTTCTTCCAAAAATGTCGCATTTCTTTTGCTCGTCAGTATGCGTACAATGTTTGTATCGATCATTGTGCAGAAGACATGTATCATGCTGTCACTGTTAGACAAACGGCGTACTTCGATTGCTTTACGCGCTTTGATCCACATACTCAGTTCAGGTTAATCAGAGTAAGTGAAACTATAATCGATTCTGAACAGGCCGCATTAGGGATTTGACTTATTTACCTTCGTTTAAGACGTATTGATGCGAATTGGTCCCATATACTCAAATCACGGACTTTTAAAGCTGTCAGCTACGGGCTGGCTTTGATTGCTAAATTTTGCCGATACAACTAAACCCAACTACAGCTGTTCAATCATTCTTTATCACAACCTCTGTGCGCAAGCACACGTACCAGAGGTTTTCTACTGCCGTTTGCACGCTGCGACGGAACTCTCCTACTAATAGTCTAGCATATGCGGCCTTTCATAGACGATCAGCCGTTTACGAGATAGTGATTTTCTTCAGAGTAATAAAAGTTTGGGTATGTCAAAATGAAGTCTAGTATGAATAAAAGCAGTGCGCACTCATTTTAAACAGCCGGACTGAGGATGGAGACATTTTTCTGTAGCACATTTTGTTTCCTGTGCGTCTGCAGACGAAACCAGGACTAACGCAGCCATGTTTTCTGGGAATCAGTAGTTTTACGCGGGCCTTATTGTTCCTGTATTCAGCTGTAATATGCACTGTATATTACTAAAAAGGATTTCAATTTTACTTTTTAAGTATATTTTCGCAATTAATTATATTAAGAGAAGAAACAATTACGAAAAAGCATTCCTTGATCTCAGATATCGTTACTCAGCAATAAGGTATTCCAAATCACGTGATCGTCACATGATACAAGATGCACGCGGACTCGTTGCCGTGGATTTCGGTGTGCCGACGAGTTCTTTCGATTTGTTCTACATAGGCTTGGTTTTTTCTCCAAGAAAAGCGACGTGTAGAGTCGCTTTGTGTATTTGTACGTCATATTAAAGGTTTGTCAGGTTTATTTCCATTCGCTTTACCATCGTTTTGCCCATTTCATTTCGATACCACAGCACTAAACAAAACACAACCCACAAAAACAAACGCTATCTTCGAAACCGATGTCCGAAGTGCAAAATGTTGCATGCTGTAAAAGAGAAAGAGTGCCACACCACATGGTTTTAACTGTCATAGCTGAACAAAGTTTCGGAACTTGATTAATTATATATATTACTGTAACATTTAATTCAGTCAGTTGCACTGGTAAGTTATATGTTGCTATGTGTGATCACTGCCAATGCAGTCTCAGTGATCACTGATGGTACAGTACACTACACATTGAAAGAATACTCAGCGCAATGTGAACACGCTTGGAAGTTAATGCAATGCTTTGTTTAAAATTAAACCCTACTTGCTAGCAGAAGCCTAGCTGCACAAAAGAGGAACTGTATTTTGCTGCTGCGTGATTTGCAGTTTGTCTGCACATTGACATTTGAAGTTCCCTGCAAGGATTCTTAGCAGCAGGCATTGGCACCGACACTCATATATATTGGGATTAAAACGAGAAGGAACACTGAAACGGAGAAAGGTGACACAGAGATGATTTAATAAATCAGTCAGTCAAGTGATCAATGAATGAGATGTGTTTTACGATAATTTCACACACTATTGTTATTTCTTTCTGTCTTTCCATCACCCACTCATAACACCATTGGGCTCAATGAGTTTTCATGTTTTATTTGAGTGATTTACAAAATACATACTTTCTGCTGTTATCTTATTTTCTTACTGTCTTTGACATTTCGCTGGAAGATTTACAGTCCCATACTTTAAGCCTGTCTCGCGTAACGAACACAGGGGTCGACTGTATCATTGATAAATATGTGTCTGTAGGTAGCGTTTTGCTTGAGGTGGCAGTTGTGGGCTCATCTTAAAGTTCGATGCCTTTCTGCATGTGGCCACCAGTACTATTTACAGAACTAATGGCTGCACGTGCAGGCTAGTTTACGGTATCACTGATCAATGTGTATTGGGCAGCATATTGTTTGAAGTGATCATTGGTGGCATCATCCATGATGTCTGTGTGCATTTGATACTATTTACAAAGGTGCTGTTTACAAAACTAGTGGCTGCGTATACATATTAGTTCTGTTAATGTTATCAGATGTGGCCTCATCTCTAAGTTTTGGTGCCCCTGTGCATGAGGCCAACAATACTTTCCACAGAACTGATGGCTGCATGTGCAGTTTGATTAACTGTATACATGAGATTTGTAGGTGGGCATCTAAAATCAATACAAGCCACTTTCTTAACCTCAAGTCTCTATACAGGTTTGACATTCCACTAATGTCCATCAGTGCATGTCTTTGGTGGGTGTTATACAATTGTGCATGTCTTTGGTGGGTGTTATACAATTGTGCATGTCTTTGGTGCGTGTTCTGCGGTTTTGTGTTTGTATGTGGGGTGGGGTTGGGAGCGGGCGGTATGGCACATATTCCCATGTATGTGTATGTTCTCATGTTGTATGCTGATGCGTCTGTATAAAACCTACATTACAAACAAACAAAAATAAATACAAAAATAATTTAAATAAATAGTTAGTTATTTGGGTTTAACGCCGAGCGTGCATCTAAGGCCATCTCACGGTGGTTAAATAAATAAGATAAAGTAAGTCAAAGATACCTGGGACATATGAATCTAAGTAAAGGACAGATTACGAACATGCACAGATTTACATGTCTTTTGGCGGGTGTTCTGCGGTTTTGTGTGTGTATGTGGAGTGGGGTTGGGAGCGGGTGGTATGGCAACTATTACCATATATGTCTGTGTATATTTTCTTGTTGTATGCTGATGTGTATGTACAAAACCTACATTACAAACAAACAAAATAAATAAATAATTTAAATAAATAAGATAAAATAAGTCAAATGTACCTGGAACATATGAATGCTAATCAAAGGATAGATTATGAACAGATGTGCATGTCTTTAGGTGGATGTTCTGCGGTTTTGTGTGTGTATGTGTGGTGGGGTTGGAAGCGTTAGTTAATTATTTGGGTTTAACGCCGAGCAGGCAACTAAGGCCATCTCACGGCGGGGTTTGGGAGCGGGCGGTATGGCACCTATGTATGTGTACATTTTCTTGTTGTATGCTGATGTGTATGTACAACACCTACATTACAAACTGACAAAAATAAATAAATAATAAATTTAAATAAATAAAATAAGTAAGTCAAAGATAGCTGGGACATATAAATGCCAAGAAAAGGATAGATTATGAACATGCACAGATGTGCATGTCTTTTCATGGGTGTTCTGTTTGTGTGTGTGTGTGTGTGTGTGTGTGTGTGTGTATGTGTGTGTGTGTGTGTGTGTGTATGTGTGTGTATGTGTGTGTGTGTGTGTGTGTGTGTGTGTGTGTGCGTGTGTGTGTGTGTGGTGGGGAGCAGGTGGTATGGCACCTATTACTATACAATTATGTGTACATGTATGTTCTCATCTTGCATGCTGATGTGTATGTGCAAATCTACATCACAAACAAACAAAAATAACTAAATAAATGAATAATAAATTGAAATAATAAATAAATAAATAAAATACGTCAGAGATACCTGGGACATATGAATAAGCATGCTAAGTAAAGGACAGATTATGAACAAGCACAGATGTATGCATATTGAAAAAATTCTTCCTTTCCTCTCCTTGGTGGCCACTAACATACCACTAGTGATTATGTGCATCAAGGAATTGCTTCCTTCCATAATTAAAAGGATAAATAATAAATAAACGTGTAAGTGAATACATAAATGAATCAATAATAAATAAATAAATAAAGCATGTAATATAATGGAGAGGGCTACTATCTGTATTGTGTCTCATGTAGTCCTGATAAAGCTTGATCATAAGAGTTCTTGTGAGTACTTGAGTGTGGATTGGTTGAATGGGTTGCAACAACAACAACAAATTGCTATATTTAGGTGTTCGGCTGAACATGGTGATTTAGATGGAAACGGTTCAGAGATGGATTTCAGTCTGCCTGGCTTGTGCCTAAGACCCTTCGGAAGAGACCGTGTTTGACCAGTTAATCCCATCTCCACTAATAAAAAAGAGCAGGCCTACACATACAGCGGGGTGGGCTGGAAAACAGACTAACAACATGCATGTTGTATCTGGACAAAAAGTCTTCAGAATGTTGAAGATGGTCGACAGACACAATGCAAAACATGCACGAAGCGAGTTTACTTTCGATATGCTTTCCTCCCACAAAAGACCGAGTTCTATGGGAAAGGCTGCTTTCACGACCAGGAAAAATAACGTATATGATGTACTTTAAAGTTCAAATCCAAAATAATCTCTGTCTTGCTTCAGGAGCAAAGTAAACCTGCATCAACCGTGCGCGTCTGATTGACTTATTTCGAAAGCATGTCGCTGACCGCCATTTTGAAACTAGCGACGCGAGTATGCTTACGGCATTAAACATATTACTTTTAAAATTATTTTATCGTAAATATGTATACATATTTTTCTTCCTCCTCATTTTAATTTGATCACTGGATTAAACTTGTAACTTGTATGATTAAAATTTTTAATGTTATGCACAAAAATTGTCTTGCACCTTATCCGGGCCGTGTACGAGGACTTGTTCCCCACAGCGAACAAATAACGCTCGAAAAACACTTCTAAAAGAATGTCTCCATCCTGCTGTTATGCATAAACCATATGGCATTAGTACTTCCGTTTCGTACCTGCAAACCAATGTTACTCTTTTGACGAACTACTTACCTCTGTAAAAAATGCGTAATCTGCTAGACTATTATGCAAGGAGAAGAACAGCAGACAAGTCTTTTATTGTACGACCTTTAATGTCATAAGTGAAGTTAGCCCCTGTTTGTGCAGTATTACTATTGTAAGATATACTTGTACATACATATAGGAGCCTTTTAAAGGAGATTTGCTAATTATTATTTACCCCTAACTGTCTGAAGCAGGTCACTTTAACTACAGTAATTTACATCGCAACATACAAAAAAGTACAATCGATTCCCAACAAGATGTTTTACAAATATGACTTATTTGGAAACTTCCAATTTGCACAGGGCTTTCACTTAAGATTTATGAGAGTGCAAATTAGCCGATATGTCTCTGACAACACAGGAAACAAAGACTATCGGGCCGACGTAGGCCGCAGTGGGCCCGCGCACGACAGTGCGCTGGCAAACTGCCGGCTGACGTCGGCCCGACGACCTCTTGTTACCGGGAATGCAGACATCAGCGGATACAGAAAGCCTTTCCGCAAAGAATCTATCAATGACTTGGGCTTTATACAGCGTAAGTACTTCAGCAATCCAAACTAAGACTATTGATCTACTCAAGGGATGTTAGTCTCTTTGCTTTTATTACATGGACTGGTCTGTGATTTCGGACCTTCCAGTTGGAAACCGTAAAGTCCAAAATCAGAGACCAGCACACGTTATGTATAACAGCCAATGGCTTTCGTTGAAAAATCTGGGTGTGTGTTAGTGTGTCAAACAAATCTTTTTTTTCATAAATCTGTCTGTACCCAACGCTTCACAACCCTGCCCTCCATGTGTCAGCCCGTTGTACTGATATTCTGCAGTGTGCGCATCGATATTGATGTATACTTTTTTGTATGTGCATGTGTCCTAAAACAATTGTAAAGATGTTAGAACTTAACTCATTCAGCCCCGACACACCACATCAATACATGGATCGAGCATGATAGTTCACGGGTGGTGCCAGAAAAGCCGCTTGGCACCCATAGGCGCCAAGTTATTCTGGCACCACCCTTGAACTGTCATGCTCGATCTGTCTCTAGAATTGTAATACAGTCCTTTAGAGGGCAACTTCAAAATGTGGGGATTTCGGTCCTGGGGCAGAATGTGTTAAACTTAGGATAAGCGCTCTATAAATGTTCATTATTACTATCATTATAGTATTTCCCGACCTTCTATGACACAAACATCTACATGTTTACTTTTCTCTCCTTTCTGTTATGACAGTCGACACCGCTTATAGCAAGGTCGGATATTACGAAAGCCGGACGTAACACTATTTCAGAGGTCCCCACTATACATTTTCCATGTAAATTCCTTCGCTTATAACACACTTTAGATATAACGACAAAAAGCGTGTCGGTCCCCTGGCGTTTTGTTATAGCTGAAGTTTACTATTCTTGGTTGGTCAGCAAAATGCAACTTTATCGGGTGTGTTATTTTTATTAAAAAAAAATTGTTGTTGTTGTCCATCTTGCATCGTCCTTTCGTTTGATTTATGTCTTGATTTTCCTGAGTATAGCCGTTTGCAATATACATAAAATACAGAAAGCATGCAGCCCAAAGCACAATTCATCTCTCCCCTTACGAAATGTTCAGCCACTGCTAACACACACCCATAGGCCGTGTATTAGCGCTACTGCCTTTCATGATGGATGTCTGAGGTTTTCCTCCACTGAGCATTCACTTATTATTATGGTGTTCTCGTTGCATCCCGAGTCAGTTCCCCTATTACTTAGGCCTATTTTGGGCATATGAATGGATTCCTGATGTAAAATCCCAACGGAGCGCAAACTTTGATACAATACAGACGAGCTTAAACCCGGGGAACTTCCTCCGTGTTATGAGCTACGATTCTAAACGCGACGGATCTATGGTCATTCAACATTTAAGCAAGAGGCATAGATTCTCATGAGCCCCTGCTCATGCGAATCTATGCCTCTTGGTATGCATGCATGGGTTCAGGAGAACCCGTGCCTCTTGCAGATAAAATGGGAGGGCAAAGATGGATGCCTCATTCATCCCAAAGATATAAAACAGATAACTCTCTCTGATCATGCGCAGGTCCAATTTTTGATGTTACTCAGCGCCGGTCCCAACTTTTGATATTACGCAGATACTACCAGCGCCACCTCGCGGGTGTGAGGGGGAAATTATTAAAGGGGAGTAATTCAATCAAGATCGATCTCTGATTGCTCAGGACTGAGACAGGTTGGGGTGGTGGATGGGGGTGGGGTGGGACGAGGTTGTTGGGGGTGGGGGAAATCTAATGAGAAAGAAATGGCCGGTAGGTAAAAGGGGTGGAGACCGCAGGGAAAGAACTTCTTTTGGGCAGTGGCAGTGTTCTCAGCCGACCATTACAATAGAACTCGGGAAGCTGACGTCATCACGCCAAGTCGTGGCGGCCATCTTGTGAGGATGCGGGACTAAGCGCTCATAGGGAAATCGCTGTTTTTTTTTTTTTTTAAATGTCAGGAAAGTCCTGATGTGCTATAAGCAATAACAGCAAGTTTTGCCATCACTGTAGGAAACCGCTCACCAGAATCTGTTTTTGTTTGTTACCAAAGAGGAAGAAAGATGAAGAAAAACGTGTTGAAACACTATTTCGCTACTCATCTGATGACTATGGTATCCTCATAAGATGGCGGCTGACGCGCCGACGCTGCTAGGCAACGCAGGGAACTTCCCGAGCCCTATAAATCCTCGCAAGACGATTTTCTTTTAATTTTTATTGTTTACAGACGTGTACGCAAGAGTTGTGTAAGGTGTTTGGAAATGGGGTGTTGATGCACAAACGTCTTTTTGTGATGTTCCGGGTGGGCAAAAGGTTATCAGGCACACATTGATTGCCGCTGGCCCGCGATCAACGTTAGCCCTTTTGTCATGCCGCACACTGGGCCGCCGGGCTGTGTACTGGGGACCGCTGATTATATGATGGATTGAACACATTTTCGGCGTGGAGATTTCTTCTTCTTGCGGCAGGTGTCTGAGATTTTCAGAGAGTCTGACGCACACCAAAGCCGGCCATCAAGTGTTAGAGATTTTTCCCCGGTCCCGTTCCCGCTCGGCTTGGCAAGGCCCGTAATCAGATGATAGTTTGTGTGGTAGTTACGCCCCCTTGGCGTCTTGATTCCGTTAACTAATGCGTCACTTCCGCCACACTTAGCGCGCCAACACCAAGGGAGATAGTTATTGCTCGCTTTGATAGCTTCCCTTGTGATCAGGACTAAACGCAGAGTAAGTCTTTTCTATGTGTGTGTGCCGAATTGTGACTCACAGTAACGACTGCTTGTTGAGTTGCAGTTTGCAGATAACGAGTCGAACAGGGCGGGCTTTGCTTGCCAAAATTTACCGACGCAATGCCGGGGTTCTTAATGTTGCCTTTTCTGAACTAAACCTTCCTAGCCCTTCCTTTTACAATCCACTGTGAGTAGGCATTATTGTTAGACATACTAAGAATATATGTAAAGTGGATATTGCGAATTATTCACCCTTTTTTTCTTTGGACTAGTTCGTTCAAGTTTAACTCATTTGAGACGTGCCGCCTACGGATACGCGGCGACCCGAATAAGTTAACCCAGACAGTGTCAAAATGCGTAAGTTTGCTTTGTGTGTCTCTGTTCAGCTTTTTGCCTTGTGTGTCTTCAGCCCTTTGCCCTTCTCTCTGGTTGGATGAGGAGTCGAAACAGCGGCTATAGCCGCCAGTACACAAATGTCTAAGTCTGTGAAATGTTATCGCAGTTCGAATGTAGACCTATATATGTGTGCTAGTGTACGATATTGGGCCTTGCGGTTCTAGGCCTTAACCCTTTGGCTGCCGGGAGATTCCGGCAGGAACCATCGCGACAAAAAGCGCTATCGGCAGCCAAAGGGTTAAGCTGGAGGATTAAAGAAACCGGCCTCACACGAATAACAAAACACACATATTTTACTAAGAACGAGCGCAATCCTCTCTATGCCAGAGGCAGAAGTGATGGTCATGAATCCGCACGGTCTGCCCTGAAACTCGATTAAGGTCAGTGCTGCCAGACCGGAAACTAAAAGCACATGAAGATCCATGTCTCTGAGATGATGAAAGAAGTTCATCAGTTGTCGGACTGATGAAAGAAGCCAGTTATGGTGCTTAAAATGGACAGTACAAGGCGTGAGAGATTGCCGCTACATAAAACGGACCGTCGCTTCCAGTAGTGCGCAGAGGCTTAATCACCGATTGTTTCCTCTTTCCGAGGGACGGAAATACAAAAATGAAGGCATGAAATACCCACCAGCAAGAGGCACAGATTCTCACAAGCCCCTGCGGCCGCAGGCGCTTATGAGACTCTGTGGCTCTTGTAGACAAATCGATTAGGCTGAGGAACGACTCTTAGGAAACCACGCGTGACCCGGGATCGAAACAACTCGACCTGTTTGGGGAGATATTAGGTAGAAGTTAAGAATAGAAGATGAGGAAAGGAGGTAAAGATTGGGTGGGATGGGATGGCGGGATGGGAGGGGCTTGGAGTGTGTGTGTGTGTGCGTGTGGGGGGTGGGGTGGGGGTGGGTGTGTGTGTGTTGGGGGTGGGGGGGGGTGGGGGAGGGTGGGGGGGGGATGGTGATGGTACAGATCTACGGAAGGAGCAGAAAAATAGACGGTGAAAGATGTTAGCTGGTCTGGGGGGGGGGGGGGGGGCAGTGGTGATTTCTTCCTGTCAAGTCCAGATATTTATCGCGGCCGACGTCGCTCACTAGGACAGACGCCAGGCCTGTTTCTCTACATCACCATCATCGTCAGCAAAACCACCACTACCGCCATTACCCCCATCACACATTATCATCCCTCTCCTTGTCATCATCATCATCATCACCATGGACTGCAACACTCACCATCATGTTGTTCTTGTCCTTCTGACTTGTCTGGGACGTGCACATGTGGACGTACTTGTTGGTGAAGGCGTGCCTCAGCTAGAACAGACGAGAAAGCAATGGCACTGAAACCCGTTAAGTAAATAAATTATCATGGACTGTTGCGAATGTGTGCCTCGCGCAGAACGCAGAAGGCTATAACTTTAACCCCTTCACTGACGGTGGACATCAGACTGTGTTTTTGACAACTCACTGCAAATTAAATGCCAAAGATCCCCAGCCGTGTAATGGATCCATACAAAGTGGATTCAGCAAGAGGTATAGATCCTCATGAGCTCCCGCAACTGCGGGGGCTCATGAGGATCTATATGTCTTGCAGTTGGGTGCTGTTCGCGCCAGGACAGCACGACGCTCAAATCTGTAAACGTACCTGGACAATTTCTCCATAGCGGACACGTTTTCCCAGCTGTCGTTTTTGTTCTGCTGCGTTGTCCGCGTTCTCTGCTTCCGCCGCCAACTGAACATAAATCACCATAAATTATAGAATAAGCGTTCTTGCCAACATGCATTTAAGGTTACAGTTCAACAAGGGATTAAACACAAAAGTGTTAAATTTCAATTATGCATCTGAATATTTATTCCGTCAATCAGTCAACGAATAAAGGAATCAATCAATCAATCAATCAGTCAGTCAATCAACCAATCACCAATCAACCAATCAATCAACAAACAATCCATCCATCCATGTACCATGCATCCATCCATCCATGCTTCCATCCATCCATCTATCCATCCATCCATCCCGCCGTCCCTCCCTCCGTCCGTCCGTCCGCCGTCCGCCCGCCCGCCCGTCCATCCATCCATCCATCGTCCGTCCGTCCATCCATCCAACCATCCATCCGTCTGTCCGCCCATACGCCCATCCATCCATCGTCCGTCAGTCCGTCAGTCCATCTATCTATCATCCGTCCGTCCGTCCGTCCGTCCATCCATCCATCCATCCATCCATCCATCCATCCATCCATCCATCCATCCAATCAACCGAACAACCAACCGCAAAAACAATCAATCAATCAATCAATCAATCAATCAATCAATCAATCAATCAATCAATCAATCAATCAATCAATCAATCAATCAATCAATCAATCAATCAATCAATCAATCAATCAAGTAACCTTGGCCTGGTGTAGGAGGCCTTTTTCTTGCACGTTTTCTCCCGTGGCGGAGGACTGGGCGAGCCATTTCCGGTACTTCTTGTTGAGCTTGTAGCGGTTCTGGATGCAAATCTGGAAGGTCACGGCTGCAACAGCAATGCCAAGACACATGGGATAAAAATTGTGTGCATAGAGGTTACATCCGTCTTGCACATACTTTGTATCCATATTCCTTAAACGGTTGGAATTCACAAGGATTCAAGAAATGGCAGTGAAGGGGTTAATAGTGAAAATGGTTAACTGTTGAGAGGCATTTATGCAAGCAGCTGAAACAATACCCAGTGGGCAAACGGTTCACCGCACGACGAAGACCTTGATCCGTGCACGGCGCTCTGTCTGCATCACTAATAACATTATTTGTCGGTTGACACAGCCTTGAACTGATACAGGCCTAAACCCTTTGACTGCCAGTGGACGCGGATTTCGCGTCTGAAATCACTGCACGCTGTCCGACATTCGCGTGAAGAACACAAATGAAATGAAACCATAACATAGGCACACAGAACACAGGACTAACATGAGACTGCGGGGGCTCATGAGGATTTATGTCTCTTGCAAATGGATAGCCGCGTTCGACTTGCCCCCGGCTGAGTTCAGGGTTTAACATATATAACCACCGGAACTGTTCACGCTACCGGCGGCTGCGCGTTCAAAAGGGTTAATCCAGGCAATCTGCTTAAACGGACGCATTCACCTCAACTCCCACACATACCATTACAGTCCCATTGTAGATGATCGTCTTGTTCTATACCTGCGTATTTCTCTGTGGGCTGGCGAATGGGTGCCTGTTTGTCTGTCCAGCGCTGAGTGATTTCCCTTGGTTTGTGTGCAGTCCCAGTATAGCCCGACTAATAACTTATCAAAGACGATAATTGCCAAAACCATTAATGAAACATAGGCAGGGATCTGTCACCAGTCACCTTCGGCGTTAACGAATCAAATGGCGGCGGTCCGTGGCGCAGTGGTTAAGGTGCCTGCCACCAATGCCAAAGGTGCGAGATTCGAAAACGGGTTCCGGCGTCGGACTTTTCTCCTCTGGTAAGTGTCACCATTAATTCGGGCGGACCGTCGGGGGTTCTTTCTCCGGGTACTCCGGTTCTTCCACGCCCCCCCCCCCACCCATCCCCCCACCCCCCACACTTTGGTACCGGTTTCAGGTCACTTTACAAATTTCAAATACAAGCGATCAAAAATCTCTGTAACTTCAGTAGCTGAACTAGCCCTTCGTCTGTCTTGTACTGTGTTTGTCATAAATGGCGTAAATCCGTGTCTGTTACGTGAGTGTGCGTGTTGGGTTTCAGTTCGCGGCGCTTTGAGTCGATTTGCCCCAAAAATTGAGAAAATGCGCCTATATAATAACGGTATTATTATTATTATTATTATTATTATTATTATTATTATTATTATTATTATTATTATTATTATTATTAAATGTCATCCAAGGAACAGTCGCTGGAGAGTTAATCCGTTCATTGCCCGTCAATTCAACAGCAACAAACCCTGTCTGTCCTAGGAACATGGATACTGAGTGGTGTCAGCAAGAGACATAGATCCTCATGAGCCCCTGCAACTGCGGGGACTCATGAGGATCTATACCTCTTGCAGTTGGGGGATGTTTAATTTTCTTGGCACTGAATGGTTTAAGCCTTTCCCTTCTTGGCGCTAGAATATATGTCTATGAACCCTTTTCTTGCCAATGGATGCAGGTCGGTTTCTGAAATCTTTGTTAATGCAAAAAGGTAACAGAGATATCGCAGTAAAACTGCACTACAATGTGCGTCAAGCTGGCGTAGAAGCTACGCTGATAATATATCAGGGTAAAGGGAGGTTTCCATACAGCGCCCCCATAGCGACCTAGAAAGCGGTGGTGAAAGCAACACGAATCGGGAACATGGAAATGAAGAATGAGTGTTTCCATATGCTCGACGCGACAGCGGTGTGATTGCGGTGCGACAGGCGACAGCGGCGCGACAAAATTTAATTGCTCCATGGAGCGATTCAACGGCGGATTCCGCTGTGAAGGGAGGCGACAACAAATGGCAACAATTCTAAGCAACTTAACTCATTCGAGACGTGCCGCCTACGGATAGGTGGCACGTCTCGACTGAGTTAAATCAAGGATGTGATGCCGCCTGCTGCGCCGCTATGTGAAAACACACGAAGCGTATCCGCTTGCTGCTCAGCTATTTTTTGCCCGTGTCGCTGTTGCATAGCTACATGGTCTTCAGACCAGAAGTGAATTAATTTCAGTTATGTGCAACCATCATGACAGTGCATAAATGCAATCAATCTACTACAGGACTAACGCTAATATCAGGGGTCAATGCAGTGGCTTCGCCCCTCGAGGGCTGGACTGAGTACCAATCACTAATTAGGGATCAAAGGTTTCGTCATTACCTTGATAGTAATAGACTAATACCAGTCAGCCAAATTATGCTGTTATCATCACAAATGCAACGAGACGAAAACCAATTAGCAAACATTACATTCCAAATATCCATAACCCTTAGCTGTCAGTAGGAATTATCGCAAAAAAGCGCTACCGACAGTCAAAGGGTTAACAAATAATTTAGAATAATAAAGACTGTTTCACGCCCGACAAAATTTTCTTTTTAATGCACAAATATGCTCTAACGTTGAATAACGAATCAGTATGATGAAGATTCACACGTGCCGCCTTCCAAATGAGGCTATTGGTTTTCCGTCTATAACTACCGTGCACTCAAAAAGTACAAATTTGGCAGGAGAGTTATTATACAATAAGCGCTGGCATTTGCTCCGATAATAGATGGACTCTTCACGGTAACAATTAAAGTCAACCATGTACTCAGAGCGTCAAAACTGCATAGGCTACTTAAGTCCTCATGCGCAACGCAACACGAAGACGTTCTCTGCTAAATTGTCGTATTATCGCACTGACACAAATAAGTCAAAAATAAGGTAACAGAACCTCCAACAAAGGAGATAAACAAGGACTAAAGAAAGGCAAATATGAAACAATATGGATAAACTAGTCCACAAATTATATTCTATAGGCCTATGAGCTTGCATGCATTTTACAGCGAGGTTTGCGTAACTAGACATGCCGTGATTTTGGACTTGTTACTTCACTGTTAGAGTTTGAGACCTGCACGCCTATAACATGACATGACGTCAGTAATTTGAATCTTGTTACTTCACTGTTAGAGTATGAGACGTCATGTGCATGCTGCTGAAATCGCTCCACCGCGCCCTGTCCTAAAAAGTCCCTTCTATAAATAGAAGAGACTTACAAAAGCCGAAATGCCATTCGCAGTCAGCCTCATCAGGATTGAGCTATAGACGATTTCCGGAATCAGAGGTAGATCAACATTGCCCGTGTTTCGACGCAAACAGTGGATTAACTCATTCGAGACGTGCCGCCTACGGATACGCGCCGGTTCGCCGCTTATCCGTAGGCGGCACGTCTCGAATGAGTTAAAGGTCCGGACAAACATTGCGATAACGCATGTTTGACTGGGCTTTTAATACACTGCAAGTTTGACCTACTTGTGTGTTCCGGGCATCGTCTATTTGCACAATACACATCTACTCAGCTCTCTGTGTATACAGACCAAACACAGGTCCTGCCGGTTTCATGCAAATGTAGCAGCAAGGCTGTTTTGAGAGAGCCCCAGACGGCGTCAGTCCACATCAAAAACAGCACTGGGATATGTGTCGTTCAGTCAGCTGCTTAGATTAGTAACATATTTATGGACTAGTACAGCAGAGAGATCGACAATGTGACCCATGACATTTCAAGGGTAGGAGTGCCATATTAACTTTGCGCCTGTCCAGGCGCCTAGCTAATCTGACACTACCTTTGGACTATCAAGGTTTCCAGACGTGAATTGAATCTGACACAACCTTGAATTGTGATGGACGATGGTACAACTTCACAAACTTCTGTAAATAAAAGAGTTTGAAAACATTGCGCAGACCATTTTTGTTCCAGAGGGACCAAGAGTGACGGGCAGTGCTAACGTATTGCTACGCGACAGTATAGTAACAGTATCCACATGCACAGTGATGCGTTTGATTTTTTTCTCGCCGTCAAAAAGGATGGTTGTTCTGGAGGGGGTGGGGGTGGAGAGGGGGTGGGGTGAGGGGGGCCTGGGGGCTGGGAGGGGGGAGGTGTTTTCAGAGGCGGATCTGGAGGATCCTAGGGGTTACGGCCCCCCCCTCCTCGCCCCCCCCCCACAAAGCTAATCTGGCACTGCCCTTGAATTATCATGGTCGACCCATCTCCTGCAACTGGTGCATAGTCATTACATGACGCCTCCAAAATTTGGGAAATGCGGCCGTCGGGCTGAATGAGTTAAAAGAACTCTTCTGTGTACGCAGGAGAAAACTTGAAAAGCAGGAAAGTCTTTTCATTTTCCGACATTCAAACTTCATACTTTAGATTAGCCCTTTATTGTAAGACGCACACACACAAAAATAGATCATTTTACGACATTCAAACTTCATACTTTAGATTAGCCCTTTATTGTAAGACGCACACACACAAAAATAGATCATTTTACGACATTCAAACTTCATACTTTAGATTAGCCCTTTATTGTAAGACGCACACACACAAAAATAGATCATTTTACGACATTCAAACTTCATACTTTAGATTAGCCCTTTATTGTAAGACGCACACACACAAAAATAGATCATTTTACGACATTCAAACTGCATACTTTAGATTAGCCCTTTATTGTAAGACGCACACACACAAAAATAGATCATTTTACGACATTCAAACTTCATACTTTAGACGACACCCTACATTGCATAAGACACACACAAAAATAGATCATTTTACGACATTCAAACTTCATACTTTAGATTAGCCCTTTATTGTAAGACGCACACACACAAAAATAGATCATTTTACGACATTCAAACTGCATACTTTAGATTAGCCCTTTATTGTAAGACGCACACACACAAAAATAGATCATTTTACGACATTCAAACTTCATACTTTAGATTAGCCCTTTATTGTAAGACGCACAAAAAACGGAGGTATTAACAACTAGTAACCATATAATGCCTGGAGTAGGACGCTTTAAGACATTCTCAACACACGCCAGTGAATGCAGAAAAAGTTGCCTGGCAGTGTACATAGGATTAGTCAGCAGATCCTTGAGGAAACAAAAACAACACAACATCAAGACACCAAGACCTTCCCTAACCCCGGATCACCCTGATATCAACCCTGCAAACATTCGTTATGTGAACCTCCATTGTCTGTATACGGCCAAGACCTTCATAAGGTCTGTGCAGACTGAAAATAGCACTGAGGGTCCTCTTCACCTCGTCTAGAACGAGCTTAATTCCCAGTAAGCAAAAAGGTTCTCGGGACGACGTCGACGCTAATTTTCAAGTTTATCGTTTGAGTTCTCAAAATAAGCAGGCGAAAAGGGTTTCAGCGAAGGGCTTCACTGGCTGGAACGTGATGGTGTAAATTGGGCCACTGGGCTCTGTAACGCTGCCCCTGTCCCCGCCGGGGCATCACCCCTCGTACGTTTGGCACGTGCTGGCGGTCCCACGCGGTGCACGTGCATGAAAATGGGACTCGCGGGTCAAGTCAGTGTCATGTACGTTGGCAAAAGCGGCGTGCGTTGACATACGTCACTTTGAGAAAAGAGGCAATGGATGCCAGTTGCATGGTGATATACTCGTCAAATACTTCACTCTCACAGCGAGTTCACTCCGATTTGCTGGAGGCACAGATGCTCATGAGCCCCAGCCATATGAGGGAGCTGAACTCATGATATATATATATATATATATATATATATATATATATATATATATATATATATATATATATATATATATATATATATATATATATATATATATATATATATATATATATATATATATATATATCTCGCTGTCTGAAAAGATGCAATGACTGAAAGCCAGTTGTCAGAGGATATACTAGTCAAGTAATGCACCCATGCAGAGAAATCACTTCCAAATTAAAGAAGCATAGATCTTCATGAGCTCCCGCAGACTGCGGGGTCTCATGATGATCTGTGCCCCTTGATCCAAATTACGGCGTTTGCAAAACAGACCGTCGCAAAGTTTGGACAATGGTAGACTGTACCATCAATTGTTAAAAAATAAAAATGGAAAGAAAAAAATGTGTTATTCAATTTGTGCAATTATTGATTTTTTTTCGCTGAAGTTCAGGGGCCAGTTGCATGAGTGATCCTAGTCCTGCGCAAGACACTCAGGAAGGTGCACCGCTTTAGTGGCGCGCCTTGCTGAGTGCCTTGAGCAGGGTTAAGCTCACTAATGCAACTGACCCAAAGTCCTTAGCTCTTTAGGAGAAAGCTTATTTTATTATGTTATTCCTCTCTGGTGTGAGATTGACAAGTCGTTCCGTGCTGAGCATTAATTTGTATTTTATGACTGGCCTGTGCTCGAAGCTTTCCAGTTCTACAGAAATCTCTTGTCTCCTTTAATTTTCAAGTGTTCCATAATGGGTCGTCCACGTCACCCCATAAAACCCGTCAATTTGATGTCCAGCTGGTTGCGAGCTAGGGCTGCAAGAGGCTTAGATTGACATAAGCCCCTGCAACTGCAGAGGCTTATGTGAATCTATGTCTCTTGCACATGGCAGGAAATGGATGGGGGTCGGACTACTGATGCCGAGAGGTTTCCGGTTTGCTTTGCATTGTGAAAGATAAGCTTGAGTAAACGTAATAGCAATACCCTTGCATTGACGGCCAAATCAGCAAAAAGCCCGGATCGTGTCAGGGCAAGTGATTGTCTCTGCATTAGCATTGTCTTTGGGAACGTAGGTACGAGAATATGTTGTTATCATTAGCACATTCGACCGCGAAAAACGGCTCTTTAAACCGATTCATCGATTGGGCAAAGCGCTTACGTAATGACCGAATAATGATGATGATGATGATGATGATGATGATGATGATGATGATGATAATAATTATAATTGATATTATTTGGTGAAAAAAATTATTTCTTCACAAAAGTTCAGTGGCCAGTTGCATGAGTGAGCATTTGTATCCCTCAACAGGGCTTTTTCCTATCCACTTTTCCTATATTATTACCATTACTATTCTTATTTTTCTTCTTCTTATTATTATTATTAATATTATTAATGTCTGGTCAGTAGTAAATAATACTTTGTTTCTTTGAGGACGCTATAGTATTTAAGACCATTTTATTCGGGAGGTGACCCAAACTTGCATTAAAAACGCGTTTTTTTTTCACCATAGCGATTTTCTTCGTAAAAATGCTTTAATCCGGATTAATTTTACGTCATTTATAAGAAAATGTTATGAAGAGTGTGTTATGTCGTGTGCAAATATAATGTTTAGTCTTAAAAATCTCACATCGATGACTTATGACGTCATCAGTGACACTACGATCTCGGAATATTGAAAGTGAAATGGGGAGCATATGCAGAGGACACAGCTGAAAGCCAACAAATGTGCAATGTCACTAGGGTCCGTGTGCATGAAAATCCGGCCTGTTTGGTCTTGACCTACTTTTCGTTTGTCAAATGCACCTAAATAATCAACATGACCTACAAACATAAAAATAACGAAGTTCTTTATTTTTAGGCCGTTAGCAGCCATATTTACCTGATCAAATGGATATGGGTGTTTTCTTTATCTATGTGTCTGTCACTGGAGCATAAAAATGGTTTGAAAGTAATTCACATTAAATCAAATAAGATTTATTAAGAAAATGATGTGCACCGGAAGTTCTGGTTCTCAAATGAATTGTTTTCGAGTCAAATTTTGTTTGAGACAGTTAATAACATCAAAAGCAATCCACACAAATTGTATATTAAAAGATATCACAGGAAACTTGCTTCACAGAGTGTCCAGTTTTGCTTATTTTCACCACTAATGAAACCCTGTGTACTCAAAGGTAGCCATGGGCAATAACTCATCCAATTTTTGTGTGAAGGTAGCTCAGATAATAGACTGAACATCTGAAGCAAGCAACAAATCAAATTTTCTTGTTTTGCTGTCAGGGTGGCTCTTTGTTTGCGGGTACACTTACAGACACTTTTAGAGTTTTTAATGGAAGTCGGTATATATCTGAATTTACCCTTGAAACTGTAAAAGCCAGTGACTGACTGACTCGTTTTGCTGTTCCAGCTTATACAAACTCCTTCGTGGTCCTACATTTACTTAACTCATTCAGCCCGACGGCCGTATTTCCCGAATTTTGGCTGCATCATCTAACGACTATGCAGGTGATGGATTGACCATAATTCATGGGTAGTGCCAGATTAGCTTGGCGCCATCAGGCGCCAAGCTAATCTGGCACTACCCTTGAATTATCATGTTCGACCCATCTCCTGCTGTAGTGCGTCAGGGCTGAATGGGTTAATTGTTTTCACTAGTGCAATTTGTACGACTGTAAAAGCCGTGGTGGTTAGCAAAGGTCCTCGCACCCACGACGGTCGCAGTGGGCCCGAAGACTTTTTACTACTGGGGGTTAAAGTTTTTATATTGTTGTTTTGCATCACGCGTTTAGGTTTTCAGCACACGGACATCATTTTGACATGCTTTCGCCAAATATCTTCCACAGTATGGAAGAGAGCAGCAGAAGAGCACAATAATCAAATGTTCAACAGTTCTCAAGATCGACAATATTAACTCATTCAGCCCGACGGCCGTATTTCCAAATGTTGGAGGCGTCATCTAATGACTATGCACCGGTTGCAGGAGATGGATCGACCATGATAATTCAAGGGCAGTGCTAGATTAGCTTGGCGCCGACAGGCTCCAAGCTAATCTGGCAATGCCCTTGAATTATCATGGTCGACCCATCTGCTGTAGTGCGTCAGGGCTGAATGGGTTAAATGTTGGGGGGTGGGGAACTTGAGTGAGGATTTTTGGATTTAATGTCAAATAACCGTGTCGTACTTTGCAACTACTGGAATCTTTGGTGTCATACTTCACTTTCAGTTACATTTACAAAGATTCGTAAACGTATGAAAAGGTATATGTATGCATTTTCAACCAACAACAACAACAACAACAACAACAAATCGCACAAGTTAACGCCGCTTATCCAAATGCGGCACGTCCCGAATGAGTTTAGAAACTGTTCTGTCATTCTAGATGGCGGTTACCTGACAAAATACAAACTAAAGATCGCTGTACAGGAATACAGACTTTCCGATTCCGGATAAGACATGATAGAAATGGACATTTCTGATTCGGTATCCACGGTTTACTTACGGAATATTTCGGCTGTCTCAGTCACACAGCCTTCTTCAGCCTAGTGGGTCCATGGCTGAGACGGTAGGTTTGTGGTCGGTCAGAAGTGTTGAGAAAGTCGTTGCGTATGGGTGTAAGTTCAATGTCTTGATCTCTGTTTTAACTCTATCTTCTTTGTTTGACTTCGATGGCTTTTCTTACTTTCCGCTTGATAAGGTAGGGCTCTGTACATTACTTGTACTTTGGATGGGTCAATTTGGTGTCCTGTTTCATGCAGATGTTCAAACACTGCAGAGCTGGATCTGTCCTTATGTTCTTTTGTTCTTGCTAAAATGGTCTGGTGCTTTCACCAATATGGTCTTCATCACAGTCTTCACATTTGATATGATGTGGTTGTTCCACATTTCTGTTGAGGGTTAGTCTTGTCCTTGACTTTGCTGAGTTGTGATCTGAAGGAATAAACTGAGGAGTTTAACGCCATGTCTATGGATTGCCCGGAAAAGTCTTTATGAAACACCATTTAACCCCTTCACTGCGAAGAAAAAGTGAACACAATCCAACTGCAAGAGACATAGATTTTCATCAGCCCCCGCGACTGCGGGGGCTCATGAGGATATATGTCTCTTACTGATACCAATTTTTATCCATGTTTCTTGGGCGGTGTTGGCTTTTGGTCGCTGAATGAACCAAGAAAAAAAAATGTACGTACAGTGGCAGAGAAGGGGTTAAATATGGAGCACTGACTTTAACAGGGTGCTGTTGGTTGCCAGGAAATAAGGAAATACGTGGAGTGTCCCACATCCAAGTTAGGTATCAGTTAGCAGTGAGAGCCGATTTCACGTGTTTCTCTTCCTCCAGTTCCTGTTCTCTGGTGGAGCAAAGGTATTATGCTCTGTGTAGAAGATTAAACCTACTTCTCAGCCATGGAAAGTTATCAAGTAGGCTGAAGAAGGCTGTGGCTGTGTGCGACAAAATTGTTAAACGTTTAGGGATTAGCGTCTTTTGTCCACCACGAAGGTGATTTCCAAGACGGGATACCGAAAAGGGTCTGAACAAATTTTGACACCAGCCACCCAGACCCCCCCCCCCCACCCCCACCCCCACACCCTACACCCCCTCCCCCTAAACCCACCCCTACCCCCACCCCCGATTCATTTCTCCACCTAAGCCCCCCAAAATCATCTTTGAGGACCGCCGCCACTCCCCCCCCCCACCCCCCCGCGCCCCCCCCCCCAATCCAGGCAACAGAGTTTTTCGGCTGCCATAGTGGATTTCGGGCATGCACAGCGTGCTACTTCGAAAATAGCGATAATTCGGTAATCAGAAATAGGTCAAAACTGCACGTGTTTCGGCGAAAAAAAAAAGTGAAATAAAAGCCCGGACAACACGCGATATCGCGTGTTTGTGCGGCCTTTTTATTCACTTTTTTTTTCGTCGAAATACGTGAAATTCATCTTTGACCTATTTCTGATTTCCGAACGTTTATTTGAAGTAAACGAACAGCTACACGATGTCTGACCTAGGAGCGCTGTCGACCTCCAAATTACGCCTGCAGAGCTTAGAACTAGAAGCACTACTGAAAAGCTATACCACAACATGCTAGCAGCCTAGACATTTACTCAGGAAATATGAACGGCCAGGCCATTCGTATTCAAGAGCGTGGTCAGGTGATTTTCCTGCAGGAAAATCACGTGACCACGCTCTTGACTTCTGTCCGTAAAGCGCGGAACTTCGCAGCGGTCTATGGGTGTGAAAATTTCGGCAGTTTGACGTATCGATGTGTTTGTGTTTTTGCGATGGTTCTGACGTTTAGCGATGCCCCATCTTCTGATCACATCACCCAATGATCAAATACTAACGGGTTGAGATCATCATGACCTAATTTTGCAAATGTCAGGAACATGTCAGTTCCGGGAGATTTTTTTTCTTTCTTTTTCCTGGCTGTCTTCTGCGTCTTTTTTCTTACGCTTTATAGATGTTGATCCGAGTTAATGGGCAGACCATCGAAAACCGATGATGTCGTCACTGTGCATGATTTCTATTTGTGGGTGCGGGTGTGGCTGGCCAAGCCAATCCTGGAGCCACACCTGCGAGGGCAATGGGAGCACTGGAACGTAGCTGTGGGAAGAGTCGACGCTGTCTTTCTGCGAGCTCTGGCACTGGTGATCTATTCGCGCCGATTGTGTTCAAAGAGCGTGCAGGCGTTCCTGGTGGCGGCACGCCAGCCAGATCTGTCTTGTGCTTCAAGTTGCTTTACCGGGAAGACGCAGTAACTGAGGCTGTCTTTTATGCAGTCTTTAAAGCGTTTCTTTGGCCGTCCTTGCTTCCTGTGACCTTTTGAGATTGCACCATACAGGAGTTGGCGTGGCATGCAAGAATCATCCATGCGTAAGACATGACCTGTCCAGCGAAGTCTTTAAGATCAAGGCTTCAACACTCACTAAAGGCCCCACCACACATGCCGATTGTGCCCCGATTTCGAAGCCGATTCCGATCCGATTGCGATCGGATGACGTCATATATTCGATCCGATCCCAATCGGCTTGGAATCGTGTGTTTAGAACCTGCTATATTTTTCCGACACGAATCGTCCCCGATTGTAAGATTCAACCAATCAGAGCGCGTCTCGCATAGCACGTCGTTTCAGCTTGAAAATGGCGGAAGATCAGTACCATCTTCGTTGCCGATGTTTACCTCGCCTCTTCTCAAGTAAGATGCAAAACTGCTGATAATGCAAGCACATCATCATCACTGTCAAAACTAGCAGCCATTTTGCAGAAAAGAGTAAGACTTTGATCTTCGGTTCGAACCGGTCGGCTAAAAAAAGTCGGGAAATGTGTGGCAGTGCACACGTTTTGGTAGTCCGGCCCGATCACACTCCGATTCGAAACTGGTCGAGAATCGGCCTCAAAATCGGCATGTGTGGCGGGACCTTAAGCCAGCATTGTCCATGACTTCCTGGTTTGTCACCTTGTCTTGCCATTTGATGCCCATGAGTGAGCGCAGGAATCTCATGTGGAAACGTTCAAGCTGCTTTAGGTGCTTTCTGTACAGCGTCCATGACTCACAGCCGTAGAGGAGCCTTGTAGACTTTGATCTTGGACGTTGTTGCTATTCAACACATGAGTGCGCAGACGACCCAGGGCTTGGCTGGCTTTGCTGATGCGAGCTGCGATTTCCTTGTCGATAGTACCGTCAGAAGAGATGATGCTCTCCAGGTACCTGAACTGGTCGACAGTCTTCAGCTCGGTGCCTTCGATATACACTTTGGGTGGGGGTGCTCTTGTGCCTGGGGCTGGTTAATGCAGGACCTCGGTCTTGTTGAGACTGATGGTGAGGTCAAACAGTCGAGAGGCTTCCGAGAACCTGTCGACGATGGTCTGAATGATCCGAGTTAGAACCTATTAAAAATACCTATCTAAGAAAATACTCGTGCCAGTGTGGAGTTTTATATTTTTAAATTTTACAAATGTATTTCATCTGCTCAGTGGACACTTTAAATTTTGGGAACCGGCAAGCAAAAGGTCTTCGAGCTGACGTCAGCCACAGTGGGCCCGCGCACGACTGTGCGCGGACCCAATTGCGACCGACGTCGGTCCGAGAATCTTTTGCTACTGGGGACCTACAAGTTGTATGGAAAGAACCTACCATGATAATTCAAGAAAAGTGCCAAGCTAATTTGGCACTATCCTTGAACTATCACGGCAGGTCCGCCTCTCACTGTTGCGTCTTAATCCTTTCCCTGCCTCTGTACGAACATTTTAGTTTCTGAAATCTTTGACTTTGTTCACTCGACGACCAAAAGCCAAAACCGCCCAAGTACATGGATACAAAATGGCCTCAGCAAGCGGCATATATCCTCATAAGCCCCCGCAGTCGCGGGGGCTTATGAGGACCTATGCCTCTTGCAGTTGGATCGTGTTCACGTTGCCTCAGTAATAAAGGGGTTAATGGAGAATGTGCTGAGTCTGTACCGAACATTCAGGACGATATGCTTACCTCTCTTCCCCAACTCTAAACTGACCGGTTTACAAATGAGTCTGGGGTTCTGCGGTTCAACTTTCTCTTTCATCTAAATTACTTCACAACCGGAACAAGTCAGCGGGTACAATGCACATAACGAATACTCCCTGCGTGCACATTTCCGGTGTTTTTTGCCAGCCGTTTCCGGTCGTTTGAAAGACGACGTTGACATTGGTCATCAGGGCCGGAAATCATTCATCATGGCCGACAGAAAAATCAGTCATGCGCTATCGACTGGTTTATAAAAAATATTCCAAACGTTACAAATTATTGGCTTCAGCAACGTTATGTGTTTTGCTTCGTCGATTTGTCATATTCCTCACGAAAAAAGACTAGCCGTTTCCATATGCAAACGATATACCAGTTACAGTTCCGTGAGGCTACATACACTTTGGCTGACCTCATTCAGCCCGTACAGTGTGAATTGCCTCAATGTGGGATTAGTAAAGGTTTTTAATTTGACTTTACGATTTGGTGTGTGATTTTGTTCCACACGGCCTAACGGCGAAATGGCCAAAACCAAAGACCATCACACACATCAGATGATATTTGCAAATCCCATCGAACTAAGAAACATGCTCAGAAAAGACAATTGCAACTCAATTTATTAAATTTCTTTATTTGAAGTAAACAAACAGCTACACGTTATGTGACCTAGGAGCGATGTCGACCTCCAAATTACGCATACGGAGCCAAGAACTAGAAGCACTACTGAAAAGCTATACCACAACATGCTAGCAGCCGTGACATTTACTCGGGAAAAAAAAAGACATACAAGTACAAAAGTATTTATCATTTCTTTGGTGAGATGTTTGTTTGGGTTTTCTTTGCGTTTTAAAATCTTGGCGGTCACCTTTCTGATCGGGATCCGATGATCTTTGTCTCTTTACTGATGATCAGGACCACACAGGTGACTGGAGAGTGTGTAAAATGCAAAGAAAAGAAAGAAACAGGCCTAAGAAGAACAATTACAACACAATTTCTTTAGATATCGTGTTGTAATTGCTCTTCTTACCCCTGTCAGTACCAGTTGACACAAAATGTACTTCTGCATTCTTTCTTAACTCATTCAGCCCGACGCACGTATTTCCCAAATTCTGGAGGCGTCATCTAACGACTATTAACTTGTTGCAGGAGATGGATCGACCATGATAATTTAAGGGTAGTGCCAGATTAGCTTGGCGCCGTCAGGCGCCAAGCTAATCTGGCACTACCCTTGAATTATCATGGTCGACCCATATCATGCTGTAGTGCGTTAGGGCTGAATGGGTTAATTCAACACCAAACTGGCCAGCCTTTCTAACATGGATTCAAAGTAATGTCAGCAAGAGGCATAGATCCTCATGAGCCCCCTAACTGCGGGGACTTATGAGGATCTATACCTCTTGCACTTGGGTGGTGTTATATTTTCTCGGCACTGAAGGGGTTAGGCTCGTTTCTTTCCTTGGGAGTTTCTTTTCGGATTATCGACTTTTCGTTCATCTCTAACTTTCTACAGTTCTGAAAGAATCTGAACGCGTTTGATTAAGACCGCGCGGTAACAATTTCTCACTTCCAGTGTAACAAAATGACGACGCAACTGGCCAGGTCATTCCCTCCTCCCAACTCAGAAAAAAAGAAAAGAATAGAAAAGAAGACTAACTATCCAAATTTCCAGCCTGAAAATGCACGCAAGAAAGAATTGGCAATCGTTACGCTGTCCAAATAAATAACAAACACTATCAGCAAAGCTGTGGTAATCTGACAAAGCGTGCGATTTTTGATTTGAGGCATGACAGCCACACAGGGAAAGAAAATGAGACACCAAAACAATGCTACGTATGTATTGATCTAGGAATTGTTTTTGTGGCTGTGGGGACGTGTTGCAGTTTTTGTGTGCTTTTCTTATAGGAATGTATTCACCACAATTTCCTTTTCTGGGGTACCCCCCTTCTCCCCCCCCCCCCCTTTTTACCCAGTTTTTTAGCATTAATTTTATAGAATATAAATTTTAAGCCTTTTTTATTTCCACTAAAATAGACATACCTTTCTCTGACCTTCACTAAAGGTCCTTATTCCCTTCACTTGCAGATCTAAGCTACCAAAATCTAAATCCAAGAGGCATAGATCCTCATGAACCGCCGCAAATGTGGGGACTCATGAGGATCCATGCCTCTTGCTAACCATATTTATATCTGTGAGCTTCAGGTCGACGAAGTTATCCAGACGTAAATTCATCTGCGATGGTTATAGGGACAATCATTATTTCTAACTGCTGTCAGTAAACGATCCAAGACGCAGATCTAAATCTTCAAGTCTACAATTTATGTCGTTGCCGACACTGGAAAAAATCGAGACAAATAAAAGAATCTCAATCGTGATAGACAGATGAGAAAAACCGAGACGAAGTCTTTCAGGGAGGATTCGGACTGAACGGGAGCAAAGAGCAAGTCAAGCTCCGCTTCGTCATGTCGTGAATGGAGCAGTCATTCAGGCAGTTCTTGCATTCACAAGGAGCGCAGGGAGCCATAGGCATCTGCAGAAATATTTCAGAGAGAACTGGAACTGTGATATAGACAGGCGCAAAATTCACGTCAAGTGCCACTTTTCATCTCATGAGGGAGGTAATGATTAATTCAGACAGTTCTGACATGGTCAAGAGGCGCGTAGATTCTCATGAGCCCATGCGGCTGCAGTGGTTTATGAGAATCTATGCCGGTTTCTTTACTTGGACATTCAATACCGAGGCGATTGAGGTAACCGCGGTTTAACCCGTTCAGTGTCAGATGACGCTGACTGGGTGTATGCAATCATATGACGCTGACTGGGTGAATGCAATCAGATGACGCTGACTGGGTGTATGCAATCATATGACGCTGACTGGGTGAATGCAATCATATGACGCTGACTGGGTGCATGCAATCAGATGACGCTGACTGGGTGTATGCAATCATATGACGCTGACTGGGTGAATGCAATCAGATGACGCTGACTGGGTGTATGCAATCAGATGACGCTGACTGGGTGTATGCAATCATATGACGCTGACTGGGTGTATGCAATCATATGACGCTGACTGGGTGAATGCAATCAGATGACGCTGACTGGGTGTATGCAATCAGATGACGCTGACTGGGTGTATGCAATCAGATGACGCTGACTGGGTGTATGCAATCAGATGACGCTGACTGGGTGTATGCAATCAGATGACGCTGACTGGGTGTATGCAATCAGATGACGCTGACTGGCTGAATGCAATCAGATGACGCTGACTGGGTGAATGCAATCAGATGACGCTGACTGGGTGTATGCAATCAGATGACGCTGACTGGGTGAATGCAATCAGATGACGCTGACTGGGTGTATGCAATCAGATGACGCTGACTGGGTGAATGCAATCAGATGCCGCTGACTGGGTGTATGCAATCAGATGACGCTGACTGGGTGAATGCAATCAGATGACGCTGACTGGGTGAATGCAATCAGATGACGCTGACTGGGTGTATGCAATCAGATGACGCTGACTGGGTGTATGCAATCAGATGACGCTGACTGGGTGTATGCAATCAGATGACGCTGACTGGGTGCATGCAATCAGATGACGCTGACTGGGTGTATGCAATCAGATGACGCTGACTGGGTGTATGCAATCTTCGTTAATTCAAGACGAAAAACATTAGATGTCCCAGTAACGTGGATTCAAAATGGTCTCTTGCAGTTGAGTGGTGTTCAAGTTTTCTCGGCGCTGAACGGGTTAAGTGTGTGGAAACAAAAAGGGCCAAAGTAGTTTTGGCAAGGTCAGATGTGAGAGGGTTCTCGTCGGTCTAGTACTGAATAACCCGAGGTCTTGCTTCAGATGAGAACATGCACGAGGCTGATTTGTTCAATGCTGGCAAGAAACACAGTTTCTCGTGACTTATTCCCTGAACTTGACTTTAACCCCTTCCCTGCCACTGTACGTACATTATTGATTCTAAAATCTGCGTTCTTCAATGACCAAGAAACTTTACACGCATTGGTCTCAGCAAGAGACATAGATCATCATGAGCCCCCGCAGTCGCGGGTGCTCATGATGATCTATGTCTTTTGCAGTTGGATCGTGTTCACGTTTCCTCGGCAGTGAAGGGGTTAAGAAGTTCGTCGTTCATACCTCCGGAAATAAAAGGTCCAGACAAGTGGACAGTCTTTCGATACTGCAGTCGCAGACTGAGCTCTGATGTCTTCTGCCTTCTGAGCCGGTGCAAAGATGTAGGCCTGCGTATTTGAATTTCATTCTTTTCTACGTGGGGCCTAGATCTTCATCAACATATGCAGCCGCAACAGCTCATGAAAATCCGTACTACATACTCGCAGATGTAGATAGGTGGACCTAGCGAAGCAACTGATTCAGTAAAACTTTGGTTTGTCTGGCCACTAGATTTTTACGAGCCTAAGCTCACTCATGCAACGGAGCCCACCAGCAGACGTGTGTAAGACTATTTGGTTCTTGCAGATGAAAGGGGCAGGGTGTGAGACTGAATTGGGAAATTGTAGGTCGTAATGGGTGCCTACTTCTCGGAGATGCTCAAGCCAAGAAATTGTCAACGCGTTTATGTATCAGCGAGCACAGTCGTATGAGACAAATCTGCGGTGGAGTCTGACTGATTAGTTTTCGCAATGAGGAGATCTCCGCCAAGAATTGCTTGTCATCGTGTAAGCAGCAAGACCGATAGAAATCTACGGCGGGGTCTGATTTACTGAACCGTTGGTTTAATCCCTTTGTCGACACCCAAGTGCAAGAGGAAGAGATCCTCATGAGCCCCGCGACTAAGTCGCGGGGACTCATGAGGATCTATGCCTCTTGTGGGGTCAATTCAAATCTAAGTTTCCTGACGGTGAAAATGCATGGGATTTTGATGTTGCGATGGCCGTTTTAGAGGAATAAACCATGAACTGAGGCAGTAGATGTAAAATGCACTGAAAACGTTTAAAGGAATGTTACGTGGCTCTGTCTCGGTGCCTTTGTTTCTATACTGACGAGCAAAAGAAATGGGACATTTTTGAAATCATCGGAAATACTTTAGAGTTTTTCCGATGATTTCAAAAATGTCGCATGTCTTTTGCTCGTCAGTATCTTTCCAGAGTGTTCGCGTTAGCGTTCGCTGTTGGATTCAGATCATGTCAGCCCTTTGAAAGGAAAAGTCAGTAAGTCCTTTTTATTTTAAAAAGCGAGATTTTTATTGTGTAAATGAAAATCTCACCGTTCATAAAAAATGTCTTACTGACTTTATTCTTCACAGGTATGACGTCGCCATGCTCCAATACCTATAGCTGGGCAGAACATCTATCATTGTCATTTGATAATAAAAATCAGAAGTCTTGAACAAATAGAGACTGCTGGACCGATACTGAAGGAACGCGGGGAAAGGGGGAATAAGAAGGTTAACAATCCGGCATACAGAGAGAATCACTCTAAAAATGATATGTGCAATTTGTCTACATTGTCATATCCTTGTTTTTGAACTATGTTCAGATCCATACTGACGAAGGTCAATGAAACGTTTCGCACACACGACAAACCTCACAACAACTCTTTATAAGAGAAACTAATGGCAGACGAATGTTTCACCCACATTAGCATAAAACATTTTACGAGGAACACTAATGGTCCTACTAATGTTGATGGACAAACACAATACAAAATAAAGAGAAGAGGAATGAGGGGAGTGCGGGGGCTTCTGCCACAACTTCATTTTGATCAGATAAATCTGGTTCCAAATAGTGCGAGCTCTAATCATAATTTTCGTGATTCGTGATTGCAATCACGAATTATGAAAAGTAACTCTTTGTTTGTCGGAAGCGTTTTTTTTTGTTTTTTTTTTTTGTCGAGGTGATTTCTGTAGGAATCACCTCGACAAAAAGCGGTACCGACAGCCACATGGTTAAGATTTGAGTCTTCTCGATTTGGTAGCAACCCTAATCGCTAATCACATATATCACAACGATAATCCTTTAAGCTATAAGCTAAACACGAAAATCACTTATCACGATTTCATTCATATCGATCCTCAGGAGAAAAAAAAATGTTCCCGCTGTTATTATTACTGTCAGCGAAAGTGTACCCAAGTCATAAAGACGACACTGCACGCTGAAAATTGATCTCGACATTTTAGGTACGTGTATCAGTCTGCCGCGATAATACCTGCGATCAAAGGAAACAATGCAGTGCGAGTGACTGTCCTTGGGAGCGTCATACTCAAGGGACACCACTCTCCACCCAAAAACCCAACGCGGAAGTAGATGGCGCGTAACGCGCCCACGTCAAAATGGCCGCGAGAGACATGAGGGGCAAATGGCATTTTTATGTAACTGGAGCAACAAAGTGGACAAGCCACTCTCTCTACGATTATGCACGGCAATATTCACTGAACGAACCGGAGTGTGAGTGCTTGTAATATCGTCAAATGACTGTCCTGCTGTCCTCAACGAGGTGGTAATTGTGCTTTTTGTCTCGTCAAGGATGATCGTGAATGAATGTGTGTGGTGGCCTGGGATTTTGGACCTTACTGCCTGCGGCCGTAAGGTACGAAATCCCAGGCCACCACACGCACGGTAAATATCACGCGCCCCACTAACAGACAACAGCCACCACAGCATCGGAAAAACAATTCACACTGCGTGCGTACTATTCACGCTACTTTTTTTATTTCTCGCAGATCTAACCATTGTCAAATAATCTCTCTCTCTCTCTCTCTCTCTCTCTCTCTCTCTCTCTCTCTCTCTCTCTCTCTCTCTCTCTCTCTCTCTCTCTCTCTCTCTCTGCTTTAGTTAAAATATCAGGGACGGATTGTAAAACAACTAGCTCTATATAAGCTTAAATCTATATATTTATAACATATTTGAGTAATTAAAGATTCAGCATCCTCCTCTTCACCATCATCATCATCATCATCATCATCATCATCATCATCATCATCATCATCATCATCATCATCATCATCATCATCATCATCATCTCTCTCACTCTCTCTCTCTGTCACTGGCTCAATAGACGATATGTTTTATTTCCTGTAGTGGCAAGTGCCCGACTGGTTCTGTGAAATCTGGTATTAAAGGGTATAGACATCTTTTAAAGGCTTGAAAAGCGGGAAGTTGGCAGAGAGTGCGGATGATTCAAAATACGACTCCTGTTTGTGTAACAAGCGACTTTTTCCGCACACAGAGGTCATGACGCCATAGGAGAAAATTACCACTTGCATCCAGTTCTATTCAGTCATAAGTGTTCCCTTAAAATAAAATCGGGCGCCAGTCAACCTGGCATCAGTTGCATGAGTGAGCTTTAAAACTCCCGCGCAAGCCACTTAGCAAGGTGCTCCCGCTATACGGCGGAGCGGCAGCTTGCTGAGTGGCTTGCACAGGACTAGGCTCACTCGTGCGATTGGCCCCTGGCTCCCGTCTTCCCCGCCCCCTTCCTCGTTCCAAATTGTGAGGTTTGGGGCGGCCCCAGTAAGCAGACGATCCTCGGGCCGACGCCGGCGTCATGGACATGAAGATCTCCGCTTAGTGCATGAGAAAAGTCAAGACTGGCTACTGAGAACGCTAACGAGGTTCTTTGTGAACACGACCATGAATATATGTGCCTTCTGATGATGAAATGAACAAACTGAACAGAAGTGACAGCGGGTCTTTTGTCAGACAAGAGAACTTAACCCCTTCACTGCCAATAGACGCAAATTTTGCTTTTTGAATCATTTCTGTTTCAGCACCAAAAGGAACACTTCCCGTTAAAGAATGAACGTGGACACAACGTGGTGTCAGCGGAAGGTACAGATCTGGGGGCTCTTGAGAATCTACACCTCTTCCAGCTGGGTCGTACTCACCTTTTATCTCGGCAGTGAAGGGGTTAACTCTTTTGCGACGTGCTGCATCCGGATACACGGCTTTTATGCGGCGTATCCGGACATGGCACGTCTCGAATGACTTAATACATCACAGTGGGAGATATATTGGTTATGATAGTTCAAGGGTAGTGCCAGATTAGCTTGGCGCCTTTCCAGGCGCCAAGCTACTCTGGCACTACCCTTGAACTGGCATGGCCAATCCATCTCTCAAAGATTGAGACACCGCCACAACTGGCGCCTTTTAACCCCATCGCTGTCAGTGGACGCAGATTGTGTTTCTGAAACCTGTCTTTGTAATCGACGCCAGAAAGCCTCAGCCGTCCAAGGAACACGGATACAAACTGCTGTCAGCAAGAGGCATAGATTCTCATGAGCCCCACGAGGATCTATATCTCTTGCGGATGGGTGGTGTTCCATATTACTCGGCAGTGAAGGTGTTAATTGACGCCTTCTTAACTCATTGTACCCCAAGACCGAAATCCCCAAATTTTGCCGTTGTCCTGCTTTGCAGTGCACGACACAGATCGACCACGATAGTTCAAGGGTGATGCCAGAATAGCTTGGCGCCCATAGGCGCCAAGCTATTCTGGCATCACCCTTGAACTATAATGGTCGATCCATATCTGGCTGTGGTGTGTCTGGGGTAGAATGAGTAAAAGAGAGCAAGGCATTATAAGGTGCGAAAGGCGATTGTTGAGCTGACCTTGCGGGTTGGGGATCTTGCTCGGCTTATCCCTGTCCTGTTCCCTGTAGATGTACAGACCGCTGTGGCTTGTGCTGAAACATAGCATAACATCACATTCATTATCATCACTATAATCACCATCGTCTTTGTCGTCATCGTTATCATTATCATTAATACCATAGTCGCCGTATTACTATTAATAGTAACTGTTACACCCTAACCATTTCCAGGCCCCAAGCGTATCCAACAAACCGGAAGACTCATTCTCGCTTGTACATGGCCGCAGCTGTGCGATGTTTGATTTGGTGAATGCTTAGACAGCTCAAAGTATTCCTCTTTGTGAAAATGAAATGATAGTCGAACCGAGTTTTTAACACGTGCAGAAAACAACTAATAGTAACAGGATGGGATGAACCATAACCCACAAAGTCCCTTCTATATTATGAAAGCTGTCCTCGCTGTCAACGGGCTCTAACTTTTGTCTTTGACCTGATTCTGATGTTGAAATATCTCCTATTGAACAAGATGAGGATTTTTGTTTGGGGGCTTACGTGCGTTTTTCTTTTAGGAACATTCAGAGTTCATGTTCATATTGTTAAGCTTAGCCTTCTGATCCATTTCCATCCTCTCTAAGCCAACCTCTAATCAACACGCACGCCGGCACACACAAATAAAGACGGACACACATCGCTTCCCGCCATTAGTACGCGCTGTGGGCGGGAGTAGAAACAGGAATTCTGAAGAAGAATAGTACGAGCAGCACAATGACGTCACTATAAGCTTGACATCATGGCATCGCTAGTCTCACGACTGATGCCGTGTACACAGTGACGAATAGATGTTTCACGTCACTCATCCGAAAGGCACGCAGCCTCTTCCAGGGCTGACTGTTTTGTTCCACACAGCGTCTTCCAGGGCTTACTGCATGATGGGAGTATATAATGGATCCAAAACTTGCAAAAATGAATCATTATTATTCAAAACGTTGACGAGGTACAAAGCTGGCTAACGAACTCATCCAATATCTTTCTCCAAATTAGCTATATCTAAAATTTCAAGTAAATATGACAAAAATGACGGACTCTAATCTGGGTCAACCGACTTTCTATAAACGGTCTTTTATGTCTTCAATGAGACATCCAGTTACAACATGCTGGGAGGCTCTTTTAGCCACCCCTTTAATAAAGTATTTCGCCAAGTTTCAAGCTTGTACGTATCTGAGATTCTCGTGTCTACATACATTCGCACACACACACACACACACACACACACACACACACACACACACACACACACACACACACACACACACACACACACACACACACACAAACACACACACACACACACACACGCACGCACGCACACACACACACACACACACACACACACACACATACACACACACGCACATACGGCCTTTCGCGCCAAATGTACGTTTAGCAGCGAGATTAGCGTTTCTAGACATGGCGTAATTTTTAATCTTGTTACTGCAGTTATCAAAGGTTTCGCCCTGCCCGCCTTTGACATCATGGACATGCTATTAAATTCGCCCCACCGCGACCAATCCTAAAAAGTCCCTACCATAAATAAAAGGGACTTATAAATCCAAATAACATACAGAGTTTAGAGACCGGAACTATTATGTACCGAAGCTTGGGGCGTGGAAATGGTTGGGGTCTAACATAAAAAGTATTGTCATCCCTTGCTTTTCAGTTTGAAAATCAACTCATATGCAATCAAGTTTATTCACAGAGATTTTTTATTTTATGTTTTTGACGATTCTTCCTTTTGACGCATTTTTGGCACGTTTGCCGTGGATTGTTGAATTCTTTGAACCACATTTGGGTTCGTTTAGTTTAATTGTTGTTGATTTTCTCACATTAAACAGTAAAGAACTAATTTCGCACTTTCGATCCCAAACTGGTTGTCTCCCTCGATTCGCAACTTCTGTAACAAATCGAGGGGGACCAACCAGCATGGTTTGGTTCTAAAGTGCACATACAATACAGACACTAAACATTGAAATCATTTTTTAAGTTTCGTGAAAGCCGCGTAAATGTTTAGAGAGGAGTCGAGCTAGAGAGAACTGAACTGAACTGAACTGAGCTGGAACTTTACTTTTATTATATATATATATATATAATATATATATATATATATATATATATAATATATATATATATATATATATATATATATATATATACATATATATATATATATATATATATATATATATATATAATAATATATATATATATATATATATATAGAGAGAGAGAGAGAGAGAGAGAGAGAGAGAGAGAGAGAGAGAGAGAAGACAATTACTCCATTATATGTCAATATTTGTGTTTCATAATAATTGTGGCTAACCGTTCAGGAGGGGACACGCGCGAAAGGTTACTGTCAATCAGAATATGTGTTAATGGACCTAACACTAATTACGACGCTAACTACGGGAAGTGGTTTGACCACTGTAGCTGCGGGGTATTGGTTATCTTGGCGCATGGAGCTAATACTCGTCGATGGTCTTAGTCGTCTTTGCGGAATAATTTTTAAGTTACATTTATCAATCAAGCTATGTATTAACCCGTGCCGAGAAAATTGGAACACACCCAACTGCCAGAGGTATAGATCCTCATGAGCCCCCGCAGTTGCGGGGGCTCATGAGGATCTATACCTCTTGCTGAGACTACTTTGTATCCATGTTCCTAGGACAGATAGTTTTTTTTTTTTTAAATGTTGAATTGACGAAGACTGCAGAAACACAGTTTCCGTCAACGGACACTGAACGGGTTAAAGTGCGCCGAATGTACTGGAATTCTTGCTGGGAAAACTGAACTCTATATGACCCCAAACCCTACATTTTTCGACGCGACAAAGCTCATCATTGCGAATAGCACAATTATTTAGTTGCAGCAGCGGCTCTCGTTTATATGCTGTGAAAATGGGAGGGTTGGGTTCATTGAAGGTTCAGTTTTCCCAGATAAAAATTCGTAGTATTCGGCCCGTTCTAAGCAATTCAACTCTGACACACTACAACAAACATGCATTAACCATGAACATTCAAGGGAGGTAGCAGATTACCGGGCCTTGACGCATGACGTTTCAAGGGTGGTGCCAGGATAGCTTGGCGCCTGTAGGCGCCCAGCTATCTTGGCACCACCCTTGAATCATTAAGGTCGGTGTGTCATCAGAACGTTAAGCCCGTTTTAGAGGACATTCTAGACTAGGAATTTTCACTCTAGGGATCAGCGTGCTAATGGGCTCAACACCGCATTGACACGTCTTGGGACTTTTCTTGTTTCTCGGTTGCTTGATTGATTTGTTAATGCATTTTCTCGCTTAATTGCTTGATTAATTAATTGGCCTTCCGCACGATTCGTAATTATTGGTGCCCACTGCTGATTCAGAGCACGCGCTAAAAGGTAACGCCCGTACGAGTGCCGGCCTGTGATTTTGGACTTTACGGCTGTAGGTCATAAGGTCCACAATGAAAGGCAAGCACAGCTTTGACAAAAAACAGCTGTGACGTGGGCGACAACTCGGTCGGCAGGTTCACAGTGTCAACGTGTGCTCCTGTCAGCTCCGGAAATGTCAAGTTCATTATGCATGATTTACCGACTAACTGACACACGGATGTATGGATGGATGGGTGGGCAGACGGACGGAAAGACGGACGAACGAACGGACGGACTGGTTCGTTATTTGGTTGATTGATTGACAGACTGACTGACTGACGGGCTGGTTGGTTGGTTAGTTGGTTGACTGGCTGACAGACAGACAGACAGACAGATAGACAGACAGCAGATAGATAGATAGAATGATTGACTATTAGCGGGACAGTCTTTATAGCTTGCATATTTGTCTCTTGCTCATTATGTACGTCGTGCACGAGACATAGACAATATAGAGGTTACGTTTACACCGAACGACTCCCAACAACGAACTAGAACGAAGCCATAGCTCGTACCATAAGCACAGACAACACCCCGAACATCTCCAAGAGATATACATCCTCGGATGTTTGGAGTGTTGTCTATGCTTCTGGAACACACTGGCCATTCGTCTTGACTTCGTTGTCGTTCGTTGTTGTGAGTTGTTCGGCGTAAACGTAACCTCATCAATGCTACAGAGACAAACACAAGGTATGAGTTCTGATTCTTGTCAGTTCTTCTGCAAGATACAGGCTCGGAACTCTGAAATGGTTAAATATTCTGACTCATTCTTTGCGTGATTCGACTGTGATTGAAATTAATTTGTATGATTTGAAACGTTCGAAGTCCAATTTCAAATATTGTCATTGTCTTAGACAGAAAATGTCTTTCGTATTAGCCCAAAGTATACATTTCGACGTCTGCCAAGTCCAAAGTTTAGTGTAAATGACGGGATTCCAGGAAGTGAACAGATGCTCACAATGTATAATTGCGTGTGTCCATTAAGCACAGTCGCGTCATAACAGCTGTACCAGACTGCTAACAACCCGATATGTTCTTCACATCCACGGGTCCCACGTATCTCATCATGGAAAACCCCCTTTATATCCACGGTCAAATGCTTTTGCACATTTTATAATCGTCGGCAACTACTGCGAACAAGCTTTTAGAGACTGGTGATATGTGACAGCTCAAGGGTGATGCCTGCTTAGCTTGGCGCCTTCAGGCGCCAAGCTAAGTAGGCACCACCCTTGAAGTCACACGGTTGATTCATTGAAATAATATTGCCTCGAAAGAGAGACAACTAGCCCAGCCTCTCTCCTCCCCGGAAATACCTCCGCCAGCACGTCGTGATCCGGCTTTTCCATCGACCGTATTCCTCCACCTTTTGCCAGCCAGCACGTGCAGGGACTTTGTCCCGATGGAAGCCTGAGAATCCTGGGCGAACAATCGCCAGTACAATACTTCCAGCCCACAAATCTGTACACACCTTGACACTAGTCGCGCAATCGACCGGTACACAAGCTGGATTACCGGCCGGTCGGTCAGCTGGCTTGCATTATTGTGTCGCCGTCTTGTTTGGACAATTAATGGTGTGGACGTTAAGAACGATTGTTACAAATGATTGCTGTAAGACTTGTGGAATGAGGCTATAAATGCATAGAAGGGGGCAAAAATGGTGCTGAGGCTTGTGGATGTGTACCGCTGGCAAACGTGTCTGTTTGGAACAAATAATTATGATAGTGGACTAAACTTGTCTAGGGTATCTCAACAAACGCTAGACCATGGCGATGCCACACAGAACACAGAAGTTCATGGGGTCACCGAGAGGCATTCTGTCCTGATCTTGGGTGTGTCTATTTTTTGGAGAAAATGACACACTGACTTTTAGTGCCGAGAAAATGTGAACACCACCCAAAAGCAAGAGGTATAGATTTTCATGAGCCCCCGCAGTTGCGGGGGCTCATGAGGATCTATGCCTCTTGCACATATTCGGGGAAATCTAGATCCACGCTGGTCACATTCTCGATCCGTTCCGAAGATCAAGCGGGGTGGCACTAATGTGTCACGTCAGATTGTTTAAGGTTAACATCATAACTTTTGCAGTTGTCCTCTGGAAATAAAAAATGTATAACACTTGACGAGTTATGAACTCAGATGTGCAGAGCAGAGGCACAGATCATCAAGAGGGTACATGAAATTCTGTGCCTCTCGAAGATGGATCACTCTGGATAAGAACAGACATTGATTGATGTAAATTAAGATTGACACTGCATTCGGCCTGTCTTCTGAATTCACATTCATTTGCAGATGTAGTTTATAATATACTGACTGAAGTGTTTCCGATGATTCGAAAAAGGTCGCATTCCTATTGCTCATCAGCTTGATGACAAAACCTTCACACTTGCTAGACTAATCATGAACTACGAGTCTTCTAAAATGTTTCTAATTACAATAATTACAACTCTCTCTCTCTCTCTCTCTCTCTCTCTCTCTCTCTCTCTCTCTCTCTCTCTCTCTCTCTCTCTCTCTCTCTCTCTCTCTCTCTCTCTCTCTCTCTCTCTCTCAAAACAAACGACGACACAATTTTATGCCAAAAGTCAATACGGCACTATTGCCGTGACAAAAGACTGATGCCCGAAACGTGACGTATCTTATCTGGCGCATCTCAATCCCTTTTTCTCAACGCCCCAAAAAATCTAGAATTTGTCCCGTTCAAAAAGAATCAGTTTGGGACTATTGATTCCAAATCCTCATTCCAATCCTTCTTTTGTACGACAGCACCGATACAAAAGTGGTTGTCTTCTTCCATTCGCTACCGCTGATAAGCGGTAGCGATTGGAGAAAGACAACCAGTGTGCAGCGAAGCTTGAGAGATTGCGAAAAAAAAAAAAAAAAAAAAACTAGGCTAAGCCACATGAGTTAGGCAGTAAAACTTTCTTTTATTTCGTGTATGGGGGAGGATCGGGTTTTGACGTTGATGTTGCCTTTCTGCTGTACACTGCATGTTGCGAATGTTCTCCATACTAAAACAGACTCCATCAATAAATTGTTTGAACTGAACATACTGGATGTTACCTTACAGACCGCTGTAGACTGAGTTGCGTGCTTTATTAAAACTATGAAGAAAAACCGCGTGATAGTCTTCTTGAATACCATTGTTCTGGCCGAGCATTTTTTTCGAGGAAAATGTAGAGGCCGCTAGCACGGCGTGGTATTTCAGTAGTGCTTTTAGGCTACACGGGGATAATTTGGAGATCGACAGCGCTACTAGGTCACACATCTTGTAGTCGCTTGTTTACTCGAAATTTTCGGAGTAGATCGCTGTGCATGCACGAAATCCATGATAGCAGCGAAACTCTACAGAGGTATACTGGGCGCCATTAGGGACACGAATAACCTTTCAACTTGAACCTAACCCGTTCAGTGCCGAGAAAATTTGAACACCACCCAAATGCAAGAGGTATAGATCCAAATGAGCCCCCGCAGTTGTGGGGTCTCATGAGGATCTACGCCTCATGCTTACGCCACTTTGAATCCATGTTTCGGAGCAGAAAGTTCTTTTGGGTCTTGAATTAACGAAGGTTGCAGAAACACAGTCTGCGTCAGCTGGCACTGAGCGGGTTAAGCTGAACTTGGGCAATTTGACATAGCAAAATGCAACGATTCTCATGAGCTTCAGGAGCTAATAAGAATACTTCCATTTTGCAGATTGTAGGGATCGGTGGAAGAAGCGAATCACGACAGATCTGGACAGCAAAACATTTCCCCAAGCGTGTGTGATGATCAAACGTCTGACTTGAAATGATGCTTTCATAGAAGGTGGGGAGCTGACCAAGCTTGTCAGATGCTGTGGCAAAATTGTATTCAAAGTAGAGGATGGGTGCAAGGGACAGGACATTTGCCGAAGAAATCAAGCTATCCGGTTGATTAATGTACTGGGCAAATACCGTGTGCAAAGAAGGCCGGTCGAACCGCGGTGCTTACATTCATGCGCTTGCATGGCTTTGTCGGAACTGTTCAAATAATTCAAAGAAGTTGTATATTTCAAAACCCATAAGATATGTTCTGTGCGTGAAATGTGAGGACGGCAGGGGTCAAATTCTGTTAAGTTCTTGCGCGATTGAATTTAAGCATAATCGGTGCAGGTAAACTTAAAGGAAGACACAACAGCGGTTTTTTTTTTTTGGTTGTTTTTTTTTTAAAACAGTCAACCTCTTCCCTCCGGCTCAGTGCACGCAATGTTATGTCTTTAAAAGTAAGGTAAATTCAACACCAAATACCCCATCAGATGGCCTTAGTCGCCTGCTCGGTGTTTAGCCCCAATAACTAACACCGAATAGTCCCATCTATCCAAGAAACACGGATAGGAACAGGGTCAGCAAGAGGCAATGAACCTCATGAGGTTCTTTGCCTCTTGCAGTTGGGTGGTGTTCGCATTGAATGGGTGAGCCCTTAAGTTTCGCAAAAAAGATACACTCTTCTTGGTTCAAATCGCCTGACTTCGGCGGCGCATGAGGTTCTGTGCCTATTGCAGCTGGGTGGTTATGTTTCCAGGTTCACCTTAGGTTTCATCAATGAGACTGTTGATACTTACAAATTCAGTCTTTTTGGTTTCCGTGCTCTGGTCTGTCCTTTAAAGGTAAAACACGATGCGTCCAACGTTGAGTATGTTTAATGTATATATTTTACCTTCGAAGGGAAGAAGTATTATTTGTAGCTTGAATGGAAACAGATCGATACTGTGCACGTTTCTTGACCGAAGCCCGTTGTAATTAGCCAGCACCTTACCTAGTGTGCAGAAAGTCCTCGGGTCGACGACGGTTGCAGTTGGCCCGAGCACGCTTGTACGCGGGCCAACTGCGGTCGTCATCAGCCCGAAAATTTTTTTGCTACTGGAGTATGGTCCACAAAACTGGCACAAGTTTGATTATCTGGGTGCGTTTGTCACGTGGTTCCAAAAGCGTTGGTTTCCGGTTCGGGTGCGAAATGGGGGGGTATTGTGTTCAGTGAGAAAGGCACAGAAAGCACACTTCCTCCCTCATTGAAGGTGGCTTACAAGTCCAGTTAATTCTGTAGAGAGCCCACAAAACAGATCTTCGCGTTAAAGTTTACAAGTGTTAGTTACGTCTACAAAGATGAGCTCTGTTCTAATATGCATTTTTTTCACTCTTGCTTTCGCTTGAATAATTATTCATTTGTTCGTTCGTCCCTTCGTTCGTTCGTTCTTTCGTTCCTTCTTCAATTATTAATTAATTCATTCATTCATTCATTCATTCATTCATTCATTCATTCATTCATTCATTCATTCATTCATTCATTCATTCATTCATTCATTCATTCATTCGTTCGTTCGTTCTTTCGTTCGTTCATCCCTCCCACCCTCCCTCCATTCATTCGTTCATACATTGGTTCTTGACGTGCGCTGTCAAAGCGTTTCTAAATTGCAGAGAAAATGCAAGCACGTGCACTGGGTTCCGCCTCCGTGACAAGAAGCAATTTTCATAAATTCATTCATAAATGCCAGGCCTCTCTCCATTCCATCGTCAAATGCTGCAGATAGGTCGACCCGATAGCTCAAGGGTAGTGCCTGATTAGCTTGACGCCTCCAGGCGCTAAGCTAATCAGGCACTACCCTTGAACTATCGTGGTCGACCCATTTCCTGCTTTCTGCAAGTAATTTTCTTAAAGCTCAGTGTGAGAAACCTTTTTTTCTGGAAGTAAATTGATGGTGTATCATGCCAAGCACGTCAACGAGAAATGTTGGTCTCACAGAGACGCGTTTGAAGTGTCACTCGCTTATCAAGAGAAAACCTTTATTGTAAAATGCAATTATAGTCTGCTGTTACAATTTCATGCCGACCTGCGTAATCCAAAGATAAACTAAAACGTCAAAAATAACTAGAAATCAACCCCCATTGAACTGCTTTCCCGAATAACGCGAGTATGGCAACCGACTTAGACAAGCGGGTCTACATCTAATTCCATTAGTCAGACCGTGGGAATTTTGTAATCTTCCTCGTGCCTCGAGCAGGTATGACTCCGTACGTACGCAATATCTTACACGACCAAAGGAGAGAGCTGGCCACTCAGGCGATGGAGACAAACCGCTGCAGGAGGCGCTGCTGCACCACAACATCTTCATGCTCATTCTCTTCCAGCATCCACTCATAGATAAATAACAAGCAGGTTCTAGTCAAGACAATCTCAGGCCTAAACGTCCTGGGCCCAGGTTTCCGAGGCCTAAGATTGTCTCGGCCAGACCCCTGCTGTTACACATGTAACCTTCACATGCTACAACACTGGCAGATAGCGAGTGGGAAGGATAAGGGAGTTTTTGGGGTCCCAGGGCTACCGTCCCGCCCTCCCGGCGGCCAAAAATACTTTAACACATTCTGCCTCAGGAGTGAAATCCCCAGATTTGGAAGTTGCCCTCTGAAGGACTGTATTATAATTCTAGAGATAGATCGAGCATGATAGTTCAAGGGTGGTACCAGAATAGCTTGGCGCCTATATTATTTGTTTGTTTATTTTGCTTACTTGCATATTTATTATTGATTTATGTATTTTGTTGTTGTTGCGTGTCTGGAAAAGCAAGGTCTCTCCTCTTTGGCGCATTCTGTCTCAAGATAAATGTCATGGAAACCGGCTTCCTAGACAGCTATGCATCGACCATGATCATTCAAGGGTGGTGAAAAAATAGCTTGGCGCCTAGCTATTCTAGCACCACCTTGGAACGATCACGGTCGATTAGAGGTGCTATACACCTTCAACTCAAATGTGCCGTCAGAGCGATCTGTTGAACTGTGAAGTGGTCTTTGAAGAGTACGTCCTCTCCCAGACACAGAAATGTCGACGTGACTGTTCAGACAATTAGCACACTTACGCTTATCATTGCATCATTCAGTGCAGGCCCGAGCCTGGGCAAAAGGAAGAATGGTCGACAAAATTGGGAATCGGGACACCTCACCGCGACCATAATTGAATTTGAAGGAAGTTTGCTGTGAATAACGTCCCTTTGATGCGCACTCAGCTTGCGCAAGAACGGCAGAGTCAATACGCTGTAATGAGTTGATGTGTGTGTGTGTGTGTGTGTGTGTGTGTGTGTGTGTGTGTGTGTGTGTGTGTGTGTGTGTGTGTGTGTGCCTTGCGTGCGTGCCTAGCGTGCATCGTGCTTGATGTTTTATGTTATGATGCTGAAACGATGATATCAAACCAATCAAATAATAATGAGACTTCTTTATGGATATACACATTGACACGGAAATAAACCCGAGTGGGGAAAGCCCAGGACTTAATCATATAATAGTCAGTGTTCTGACGGCAGTACGTTTGACAATTAAGTACACTCAATCAAGGCGTTTAGGACGAATACTGTGTATGCATACTGACCACAAAAAACGATATCATTGAAAGCATAAGAAACACCTCAGTGTTTCTGATGATTCCAATGATGTCGCATTTCTTTTGCTTGTCAGTATATTTGTGTTAGGGTGATATGTTCTAATGTGCTTTGTGACAATGTATCAGTGTGACAAAAGCAACCCTTGGAGTCCCCGCTTGTTTTGGGACACGAGTTTTGGTCTTTACAATACTCATAGAGCATCAAAACCTTTGTCAGAATTTGCTATACAGCACCGATGGTGACTTCCAAGAAAACAAGATGGAATGAACCATGACCCACAAAGTCTCTTCTATATAACAGCCATCACCCACAAAGTCCCTTTTATAAGCCAGCTGTCCTCGCTGTCAAGGGTCTCTACCTTTTGCCTTTGACCTGATTCTGATGTTGAAATATCTCCTTTTGTCGTGCAGTCACTCCATTTTCCGACACTGTGATTGGTCAGCACCTAAAAATCGCAGGGTGTTCAATGCCCCATTGCCTACCCGCTAGAACCATTGCCGTACCTGTAATTTTTAATCGGCTGGCCAATCCGCAGTTCTAGTATTGCGCACTAATCTGTCCTAGGTCTTTCGTCTGAGCGCTTAGATCAGGGCTGTCCGGCACCTTAAATTATAAATAACCGGAAAACGCAAAGATCAAATAGTGGCAGACAACAGGGAAATAAAAAAAAAATGTACCTTTTATTTTGAGATGACTCAAGCGGTGAGCACACTACACAAGTGCTACACAAATGTGTCGCAATTCAAACTGAACTGAGAGCTCGAAACTTTCCATTGTGCTCCGTGTGTTGACGTATGTTGTTTAGAAAGCAAAGTCTGTTGCCACTCGTGCAGTAAGAGAGAAAGATAAATAAATAAATAAAATGTGACAGATCTATGACATTTCAGTTTTTTATTTTATTTTTTTAATTTAAAAAAAAAAGATCGAGTAATTGTTAAATGAGGGTATGAGCTCAGTACTGGTTGGCAAAAGATGCCAACAATACATGCTTCAAGTATGAAATCAGACCTACCATATATTCAATCTTATAGGAAGATTACAAAGTAAAGTAGGTAAAAAAAAAACTGTCAGGGGAGAGAAGTGTGCATGATCTACTTGGTCAAAGCACACACACACACACACACTCACAAAAAAAAAAAAAAAATAGGAAAGAAAGAAAGTGACTGAAAGCAATGCATATGGAGGCAGAAAAATCAGTATGACGTCAGAAATATTTGGAGAGAGAGAGAGAGAGAGAGAGAGAGAGAGAGAGAGAGAGAGAGAGAGAGAGAGAGAGAGAGAGAGAGAGAGAGAGAGAGAGAGAGAGAGAGAGAGAGAGAGAGAGAGAGAGAGAGAGAGTGCGTCGATGTCTGCGTCGTGACGAAATTTCTGCTTTTACGTCACCGTCACTGTCTGATTTTCTCCAGAAGTCGAAGTTTTTTACTTTTTTTTTCTGCATATAATTATTTTTTTTTTACTGAAAAAGTTCAAAATATATAAAGCTGGCTAACGAACTCATCTAATGTCTTTCTCCAATCCGGCTATATCCAAAACCGCAGGTAGAAATAATAAAAATAGCGGACTCTAATGTGGGTCAACCGACTTCCTATAAACGGCCATGTAACTTTTCAATGAGACATCCAATTTCAAAATGCTCGGAGGGGCTCCTAAGCACCCACTGAATGAAGCAACTCCCCTAATTTCAAGCTTGTACGTACGCAAACTTCGGAGATTGTGTTGTTTACATACATGCGCGCGCGCACGCACGCACGCACGCACGCACGCACGCACGCACACACACACACACACACACACACACACACACACACACACACACACACACACACACACACACACACACACACACACACACACACACCAAGGCGGCCTTTTGCGCCAAAAGTACGTTCTACAGCGAGGTTTGAGTAACTAGACATGACGTAATTTTTAGCTTGTTACTTCACTGTCAGAGTTTTAGTCTAGCCCGCCTATGATGTCGTGTGTGTTGTTGTTTTTTAATCGCTCCACCTCGTCCCGTCCTAACTTGAAAGTCTCTAAATAGAAGAGACTTAACAAAAAGAGAAAAACAAACCAACCAGCCTCGTCCAGCTTTGTTACAAAATTTGTTACAAAGTTCGTGGAGTCTCCCATTCTCCTGCGCAGAGGTTGACCACACGCGCGCTCGCTATCAGACCTCTACAAATCAGGCCGTAGCCATACGATTAGGAATCAGATACAACTTTCCCCATCGAAATAGCAGAGACTGGCCTAAGTCCAGAACGTATATTCTCCCACAAACGACAGTGACTCACAAAACGCTCTTTCCAACATGTTTATTTGTTACGTTTCTAGGGTTGTAAAAGTATTCATTACATACTTCAGCTCAGCAAAGGCACTCTGCATCAATCAAATTGTTAACACTTATGTCACAAAGTACGTGCAGACTCTAGGCATTGTCCAAGAGCTGTGTGACGATTGTCACATTGTCACAAAGCTGGTCATAACACCTTCGTTTCCGTCTATTGCAAATGAATGCACGGAACTCGAAGGTCCTCAAAATGAATAATTATTTTAACTAATTCAGTGCCAGTTGAGGCAGTTTCTGTTTCTTAAATCTTTGTAAAATTCAACACCAAAAAGCTCCAGCTGTCCCTGTAACGTGGATCAGCAAGAGGCATCGATCCTCATGAGCCCCCGCAACTGCGGGGGCTCATAAGGATCTATGCCTCTTGCACTTGGATCGCGTTGACTTTTTCTCGGCAGTCAAGCGGTTAACATTGTATGACTGACTGGCATTATTGTCTGCTTACTAACTGCTTGCGTGAGCTGCCACACAATTACGTCAGTGCTCACGACATTGTCATTCTGAAGTAGCAAGTCATGTAACCTACACTTTCCTATTAGAATAACACTACTGCACGCATAATATCGGTCAGACAAAATGCTCAATACTTCAGCATTAAAGGCGCAACAAGCGGCAGTCAATGCCGGGTAAACCCGCAGTGCTGGCACTGGGATGCTTCCACCCTGACAGCCAGGAATCAAATGCCGCGCTAGACCGGCGCGCTGTCAGTATACGCCGGTTCAGCCTTTAAATTAGTATCCTATTGTTTTTTCTGAATGGTAGGAGACAAAGTGATGCAATGATAGTCATAAATGACGCATTGAGTATTTTGCACTGTGTAACAGCTATCGGATTGTAATTTATATTGTAATATTTTCGAGAATTCTGGACAGTTTTTTTTTTATATTGTAGACAACGGCGGAACGCATCAGTCTCTGTATAAAACCACCGCTTTGTCCAAAACATTACGGGAGACCCGAATCCGATCTGTCCGCTTTCGGGGGCCGGGTTTTCTGTTGCGGTTGTTTGCAAACTTGTACGGATGGAGAGCTTCTCCACTAATAAGAGGCACAGGTTCTCAATTTGCAGTCGCAGGGGTTCATGAGAATCTGTGCCTCTTGCTTGTCATGATCGACTTCATTTATCTATTAAATTCTCCCCACGGTGCAGCAGCTGTGTGCGTGTTAGATGAAAAAGCCAGCAGAAGAATGTTATGGCATTATCTGTTTTCGGCACTTTGTGTTTGCAGTGCAGTGGTTGGTATGATTATCTTAACTCGTTCTACCCCAGACACACCACAGCAAGATAAGGATCGACCATGATAGTTGAAGGGTGATGCCAGAATAGCTTGGCGCCTATGGGCGCCAAGCTATTCTGGCATCACCCTTCAACTATCATGGTCGATCTGTGTCCTGCATTGCAATGCAGTTTCCAGAGGACAACGGCAAAATTTCAGGATTTCGGCGTTGGGGTAGCCAGAATGAGTTAACTCGTTCCGAGGGGCAGTGCCAGCTGACCAGACTGTGTTTCTGTAATCTTTCGTCCATTCAAGACCAAAATACCTTAGACGTCCCATCGAACATGAAGTCAAAGTGGTGTCAGCAAGAAGATGTATACCTCTTGCAGTTAGGTGGTATTTCAATTTTCTGGGCAATGAACGGGTTAAAATGTTTAACTCATTCTACCCCAACACCGAAATCCCAAAATGTTGCCGTTGTTCTCTGAAGACTGCATTGCAGTGCAGGACACAGATCGACCATATAAGTTCAAGGGTGATGCCAGAATAGCTTGGCGCCCATAGGCGCCAAGCTATTCTGGCATCACCCTTGAACTATCATGGTCGATCCTTATCTTGCTGTGGTGAGTCTGGGGTAGAATGAGTTAAGCCCCAGAGTCAGACACATGCACTTTGCTCACAATAATCAAATCTGATGCTGGAGTATATTTTCATTACTTCAGCGTGTTCTATATATATTATGTTAAATTATTGATTTTTTTTTCTCCAATAGATGATATCGAAAATAAGACATCAAAATTTAGTTATAAATAGCTGCCCTTCCAAGGGCCAAAATCGGACAATTACACAATCGCAGTTCGTAGACCAATAATCTTTCCGCTTCAAGTTCTTAATCCAAAGAAGTATAACTCCGACGAAATGTTATACTCTCTCACCGATTGCCCCCCCCCCCATCCCCCCGCCCGCCCCCCCCCCTCCGGCATCTCTCCCCTCCGCCCCCACCCTCGAAACAAAATCGATTTTTTTTTAAAACTCCGCAGATAGTTCAATATTCAGATAGGGTCGTTGCAGAAGCAGACGATGCGGTGGAAGTCAGAAAATTAGTGTCGTAGACAGCGGTCTGAACACCCTGGATCTTCTCTGTTTCAAAACAATAGTGAATACGTTCAGCAATGGGCATAGATTGTCATGAGGCCACAATGATCTATGTCTCTTGCAGAAATGGCAGTTGCTGTACAAAACAGTGCCCTGGAAAGTGATGTACGTGGTAAGTTTGAAGTTGTTCAAGTGTCAGGATTAAGGAACACACATTTAAATGAGACCGGCAAGAGGCATAGACTGCATAGACTCAGAATGCAGGGGTTCATGAGGATCTATGCCTTTTGGAGATTTAGAACCGTCTCGAAGCGAGAATACAGCAGTGAAAAGTGATGTGTGAGAGTTTGTCTGCGTTGTGCCGGTCTCCCAGGAATTGACCAGTGTCTGGGACCATTAGTCTCCCACTCCAAATCGTGAATGTAGAAAAAAAATGATAGCATGAGAGCCAGATAGACCTTTTGTGCACCCCTCCCCCCCCCCCAACGCGCCCCTAAGAATAAATATATCAAATAAAGAAAAGGTGTACCCCATTAAACGTGAATGCCAAACAAATACATTCAAATATAATAATAATAATAATAATAATAATAATAATAATAATAATAATAATAATAATAATAATAATAATAATAATAATAATAATAACATTTGTATAGTGCTATAACTCGACATTTAGCAGATCGGTCCAAGTGCTTATAAACATAGACACAGAGACAAAAAGTGCACACCACAACATACATAATTTGCGTCTTCAGACAAATTATACCGTTTAAGGCTGCGTTTTTATCATGAATATGTCATTGTTGTGACTGTTTGCTCAACTATATAAATACAACTGAAATAATCAAATCACGTTTTGTCAATTAGCACGTTATTGTTAAGAGTTAATTGTCGGACCCCCAGCACCGCCATAATAGATCATAATTTGCAAAACATAACGCGTTCCCATGATTTAAAAACCACAGTAAAGTTAACTATGGTAAACGTGGCAATTATGATATCACCTGTGTTACTGACCTTTACAGTAGGTAAAGGCTTTTGCACCAATTAAACAACATGTCGCATTTGGATAATGACATCGATTTTACTGATATTTACAAATAAACTTGTATTGTCCCCTGAGAGGAAAAATTTGGACATATCCATCCGACCTACCTATTTTTTCTTGTTTATTTAATTTTTTGTGGCCTTTATCATGTGAATTTAACCCCTTCCCTGCCAACGGACGTACATTTTGTTTCTGAAATCTGAGTTCACCGAACGCCCAAAAGCCACAACTGTCCAAAGAACATGGACACAAAGTGGTCTCAGCAAGAGGCATAGATCCTCATGAGCCCACGCAGTCGCGGAGGCTAACGAGGGTCTATGCCTCGTGCAGTTAGATCGCATTCACTTTTTCTCGGCAGTGAAGGGGTTAAGAAGCTTTTTACAAAGTTGCAAAGAGTCATTGCACACAGTCTTTCTGTCCAGTGCTCACACGCAAGTGGGTGTTTCCTATCTCTTTAACTCATTCTACCCCAGACACACCACAGGAAGATAATAATCGACCATGATAGTTCAAGGGCGATGCCAGAATAGCTTGGCGCCTATGGGCGCCAAGCTATTCTGGCATCACCCTTGAACTATCATGGTCGATCTATGTCCTGCACTGCAATGTCTGAGGACAACGGCAAAAATTGGGGATTTCGGTGATGGGGTAGAATGAGTTACTTCTGATCGCGCGCGGGCCAGCTAAGGCGTATTGCTTACTGGGTGTTTTTCCCCTTTACAAACCTGCATACGGTTAGCATCACATTAACCCCTTCCCTGCCACAGTACGTACATTTTTTAGTCTGAAATCATCATGTCAACGCCCAAAATCCTACAACCGTCCAAGAAACATGGATACAAATGTTTCTCAGCAAGAGAATTTCCGCATAAATCCTCATGCGTGGGCTCATGAGGATCTATGTCTCTTGCAGTTGGATCATCTTCACTTATTCTCAGCAGTGAAGGGGTTCGCTTGAAAGCCAATAGACGTAATGGCTCAGCAGAGTATTGCGATCATATAATGAAGCTGACCTGTACAAAAAAAAAGTACTGAATGTTTAATCTCCAGATCTTGTTATTTTTAGTGACCAGCTTTCAGTATCTAACCAATAGATTTATGCGCTTGGAAAATATCATCTATGTTGAGTGCAAAGGAATAAGCAAGGAAAGGACGTTAGGAAAGGACCATGACCCCTGCACTGCCACAGATGACGAACTCTGCGTCTGCATACTTGCCGATACTCGCGTGATATATATATTACATTGGCCAAAACAGGTATAGGACACAGGATATAAGAATAACAAGAGACACAAAGACATAAATATATTCGCGTGACATAAAAGTGACAAAAAACAGGTACAGAACATAGGACTAACATACGCCTAACAAGGGACATAAATCCTCATGAGTTCCCGCAGATGAGTGGCGTTCTCGCAGCCGAGTGAGGTTCATGAGGGTTTATGTCTCTTGCAGCTGGGTCTTGCTCTTAGTTACAACCAGCATAGACCAGCACTTGTGTTTGATGAGTCACCACTGAATACACCGTTTGTGCCGTTTCTGGATTGAAGGCGCTCCCAGTATCACCCAGCTTTTAAGGGTATTGCGTGTTTGGCTGCTTTTAATTACCCCACTAAAGTTGATAGTCATACTAAAATGCTTATTACAACAGTGGCTCTAGCCGCAGTGGTTTTTGATTGAAGCAAACTGCTGATGGCAGCCTTGAAGTAAACGAGTTCATGCTCTCTGTTTTCCCTTCATTCTTTACATTCTGGTTCTTTCATTCGCTTTTGTTACACCCCAATCTGTGCCACGCCCCAGCCCGTGCACAAGAACTTTTCCGGTCTCTAGTAGTCTCGTAATCGGCATGCCCCCTTGGTGATTGGTCGATCATTTGGGACGGCGCCATTTACAATCTGACTTGTACAGATCTTGATCTAGACCTGGAAAATTAAATGACGTTTTAATGGATCTTAGTTACAGAAATCTGTCTCAGTTTAGCGGTAAGCAGTGAAAAATCCGCAAAAGGCGCACATTCTGAGAGTCCGAAATGACTTCATAACGACAAAACATAACGTGTTTACTTTTTCTGCTTATTTGGAACAAACGGATCTTTAAAACGGACAAATCTGCATCACATGTTTTAAAAATATTGTTCACGTAAGCAGTCAGCAGCTGCTATGTCTGTACATCGTGAAACCCCAAGTATTTCCACTGGTCACTGATGAATTCGAGACCAGAAGACCTTCTGTGCACGGGCTGGGGCGTGCCACAGCTTGAGGTTTAACAATTTTAACTCTGACTTTTGTCAGGAAGGCAGTGCATTGGGCTCGGATTGGTTAACGCACTGAGGCTGCCACACAGTAGAACCTGTTTTAAGAAATCAACTTTTTTTTAATTAAAAAAAAGTTCTTTAAAGCCAGGCGCTTTTTTAAGGGAAGTCTTAAAAGGCAGAAAGTGTCACCTGTCATTAAAGACCTCATTTAGGTGGCTACAGAGCCACCTAATTGATGGTCGTTAATGACAGGTGATCTGTCACACGGGTTGTCGCTCAAAACTGTTTCTGTTGTAACTGTAGCGTGTTCGCAAGGACTCACTACTGGATCTAGTATTTCTTGTCATTGATGTCGGTACAGGAGTTGGTCCGTCACTGCCAGGACAGCAAACAACATGCAACAACAACCAACTGCAAGAGGCATAGACCCTCATGAGCCCCCGCACGGGGGCTCATGCAGATCTATGTCTCTTGTTTACGGCATTTACATACACATTTACATTCCTGTCCCTCAGGCAAATCGGTGGGGTGAAAGGGGGTTGGGGGATCAGGCGGGCAACCTCCGTGTCTGTTTCTCTCAATCCGCTCAGCGGCATACCACGCTTAGCAAATCTAGGGAGGTAACCAGTGTGAGTCCGCATAAGACCTGATTTTCGGCCATGGCAGTGAAGGGGTTAATGATAGTGGGGACATGGAAATCATGGCTCCACGATCGCTCATGCAGAATGGATGTGGCAGGGACCTCCCACTACTATTACCTGCTCCTTATAGCTTGCTGCTTACAGGCCAACAGGGGCTAGTCTCTGCGCCACAGGGGCGAAGAATCCCACCACACGAGTTGTGTGCCCCTGGCAACAAGTGCAAGTGCAAATTTGAAAGGGATAGGGACTTCCAGCTTTCGCTGATTTCGTCCGGGGGGGGGGGGGGGGGGGCAGGGGGGGGGGTCATCTCGCTGTCTGTCTGTCGCGCCGTTGCGCAGCGGCTGGTGGTGTTGTCGGGGCCGGGCGGTTGGTGGTGGAGGAGGCTGTTGTTAGGCCGGGGGACCGCCGCTTTAGTGCCAGGCTGTGGGGTGTTGAAATGCCAGCCACTCTAGCATCTCTTGTAGAAGTGGTGGCGGAGGTGGTGGTGGCCGGTAGAACCTTGGCTGGCTGTAGTAGGGCCTGGGGAGGTTGGGTGGCGGTGGTGGCGGCCAGTGGGTTCTGGGCCGGGGGGTCGGGCGCTGGAATGGGCGGGGTGGGTGGCGGCGTGGGGAGTAGTGCCGGGCGTTGCTTGGTCCTGAAACGTTTGGGTGGTCTTCTTCGCCGCCGCGTGGCGGCGTTGGCTAGGTTGTTGGCTGGCGGTAGGGGATCAGGGCTCGTGCCTGAGTCGGTCAAGGTCTGGGACGTTGCGGTGTTGGCGTCTTGGGTTTGTGGCGATTGGGTGACGCACCCCGTATCCCTTGTTGTGGTAGCAGGGGTGCCTGTTCCTTGGGTCTTTGTGGCTGGGGAGGCTAGGCTCCCGGTTGACTTGGTGGGTTGGATTGGGTTTCCGCTTCATTCGTAATGGGGGCTCCTTGGCATCCCGTACTGGTGGTTTTTGGCGGCTGGAACTCCTTTAGGGCTCCTGTTTCGAAAAGCCACCGGGTGGTGACTAGTGCCCTTTGATGAACAGCTCCGGGCGTCAGGATTAAGACACTGTTCAAGTCAGAGGGACGTGACAAGCGATGCGCGCTGATGTGCGACACAGCCTAAAGGACAGTCCAGCGGAACACTCACTTAATAGTAATACCAAGGGAAAAACTCAAGTCACGTCCGAGATGAGCCAACTGCCGTAAGTATCCGAACATGCTCTCAACCATGTAAGAGTACAGCGCTAACGGCCTTCTGTCAGAATGCTGTGAAAGAGGACACTCTGTCATATACGTATTTGTATTAAACAACCAACAATGAACACGACGCTTACTTTCGGGCGTTCAATAAACCAGCCAATTTGACGTCAGCAAGAATGATGCTTGACTGTGCCTCGATACTACACATTCGGTTCTGTTCGGCGGAAAGGATTGTATAGATCTGTGGCAATTTGGAAAACGTCTGCTGAGTTTGTTCCCGGCGGTGTTTTATGCGGATGGCTGCTTTGAAGGTTGAAAACTGTTGTCGAATCACAGTGGATCGCCTCTTCTGATTTTCAGGGGTGACGTATTTCGGTACCTGTATGACTGAGTTGTCGCTGAACGCGCCGCCTGCGTCCGCGGAGACCGTTAAGCATGTCAGCGTGCATCACTCGTTGGGTCCCTATGACTGGTGAGGTTACGTTTGCGGCAAACGACTGCCCAGCAACGAACGAGAGCGAAGTCTCGGCAAATAATAGTGCAATTGTACAAGAAACATAGACAACACGCCCCGAACATCTCCAAGAGACATAGATCCTCATGAGCCCGGAGGGCCCATGAGGATCTATGCCTCTTGGAAATGTTCGGAGTGTTGTCTATGCTTATAATAGAAGCTGGTTATCCGCCGTGACTTCGCTGTTGTTCGTTGTTGGGAGTCGTTCGTTGCAAACGTAAGGTCACTGGTGAAGTGTATTCGTATGGACGCTCGGACGTCAGAGGCAAAAAACAAAACAAAACTCGTGTGGTAGGATTCCTCGCCCCTCTGTCTCTACAGCTGAATCGAATTCGCATAAATTTGTTGGACTGCGTTATGGTGTCTTAGACTGTTTTGTGGTTCACTCAGGCTTTCGGATCTGCACAAGTTTGATTAAGAACGTAAATGTATGTGAAAGAAAAGAAAGAAAAGATTTCCGTGACAATTAACAAAAAAGGTGTAGGGGCATGGGGGTAGTGGTGAGGGGGGAGGCTGGCGATGGGGGCATTGGGGGGTGGGGGTGGGGGGTGGCGGGGAGATGGGGGTGGATGAGGCGTGTTGGAGGGGGGGAGGAAGGGGGTATTTAAGCTTTGTATGCTGGTGATTTTCTCTGTTAAGTTGTCTAAATTTTGTGCGGTCGACATCCCTGTGATCACGCATTGGACCATTTTGGTTCTAAATCATCCGGTAATTAATTCGTTTCAATATTATTTCAATCTACGGTCAGTACAGTGGCAAACTTGTATTTGTATGAAACTGATTTTTGAGTCCATTTCATGTTACAAGAACAACTCTCCTGACAGTAAAAAAAAATTAATACTCAGAATTAAGATCGAATTCATAATAATATAAAGAAAACGGAGTTAAAGTTCACTGACCTGGACTCGATGCTATAGACATAGCCCTCGGTGTCGACGGAGTAGAGACAGATGTAGTCGCCGATACACAAGTAATCCCCCGCTCCAGCCGAGCTCATCATCCTGACGGCCGCCCTCTCACATCACTGCAACACACAGGAGGAGATGTCACGTGCATACTTTTATGGCCATGCCGACACACACACTGTTTAACTCATTGAGCCCGACGCACGTGTTTCCCAAATTTTGGAGGCGTCATCTAACGACTATGCACCTGTTGCAGGAGATAGATCGACCATGATAATTCAAGGGTAGTGCCAGATTAGCTTGGCGCCTGTCGGCGCCAAGCTAATCTGGCACTACCCTTGAATTATCATGGTCGACCCTTCTCCTGCCGTAATGCGTCAGGGCTGAATGGGTTAAAAAATCGTGACACCTGAGACTGAGACGTGTAGCAGCTGCCTGCATTCAAAGCCCGCATTAACACATTCGAGGCGTGTCGCAGCCGGATACGCGGCATAAAGCCCATGCCTAGAACAATTACATCAGCAAAGGAAAAAAAAAACCCACAAAGTTTATTTCAGCCCCAAGCGGCATCCCACTGTCAAGTAAAGACAAAATTGATAGTAAGTCAATTTTGTTTTTCTTCTAAAAAGCTAGATTTTCATTGTAATACAATAAACATCTAGCTTTTCACAAAAGTAGACATACTGTCGTTGTCTTGAACAGCTCTATTAAAACAGATTAAAACAAGATGAGGATTTCATCCCAAAGTCTACCGCATTGTTTGGAGCTCAGATGCGTTCATCTTTTAGGAATATGCAGAGTTGTTCGTATTTTTAGGCTTATTATGCTGATCCATTTCCCTCCTTTCTAAGCTAACCTCTGATCAACACACACGTCGGCGCACACAAATAAAGACGGGCACGCGGCGCTTCCCGCCATTAGTACGCTCTGTGGGCTCGTGTAGCGACAGGAATCCATCTACTTCTACTCTAACCCACCCTCTGATCCACACACACACTGGCACACAGAAATTAAGACGGACACACGGCGATTCCCGCCATTCATAAGCTCTGTGGTCTGGCATAGCATAGCTATTCTGAAGAAGTATAATAGCACGAGCAGCGAAACGACGTCACTTCATGCTTCATGTCATGGCATCATTAGTCCCACGACGCCGTGTTCATAGTGACGACTGGATGTTATACGTCACTCATCGCAGTACTAACATTTGACGTATCAGAGAATCAACTTTGCAATTTTCTTGCTGATTTTCACGCCTAGGGGTTACAGGTCACAATTTGACCTAATCCTACCCCAGGGCCGGGACAAACAGCAGGCTTATGCAAACACTGTTTATCAAAAATTCATGCGGGTATTAATGAGAAGATAGTTTTGTTTCCCCGTAAAAGAAAAATTAAAGTTATGTTAGCTGATTTTCAAATGACTCCGAAAAAGTGGTGCAGAATACATGTCACAGCCAAGACAAACTGAAGGCTTATGTAAATACCGTATACGAAAAATCATGCAATTATTAATGAGAAGAACGTTGTGGTTTTTTTCGTAAAAAAAGATTCAACTGTTTTAAAATTAACCCATATAATTCGTCAAATTAATCCCCAAAACGTGAAAATATATTTTTAAAAAAATTAATCAACACTCAAAAGTTCTAAAGGTACAATGCTGGTTACGAACTCATTCAATATCTCCAACAGCAGATTTGTAAAATGGCTGTGTCGATGACGATGTCAATGCCTTAACCGTTGTAAAATAAAGTTTTATTGATTCATTGATTCTCCCTTTTATCTAGCTATATGCAAAATATCTAGTAAAAATTTAAAAAAACGACGGACCCCAGTGTGTATCAACCGGTTTTAGTGAAAAGGCCATTTTCTCGCCAAAGAGCATCTTAATTTTTTTTAAAAATCAAAAAAAGGTCTCGAGATAATTCTTTTAGGGACAATATCCTAAAAATTCAAGCATGTCCGCCCTCAAACGCGGGCTCTAGTCGCTGTCACACACACACACACACACACACACACACACACACACACACACACACACACACACACACACACACACACACACACACCATCACACACACACACACACACACACACACACACACACACACACACACACACACACACACACACACGCGCGCGCGCGCGCGGCGCATTTTAAAGACGTTTTATAGCAAGGTTTGCGTAGCTAGACGTGACGCCATTTTTATCTTGTTACTTCTTTGCCAGAATTTCTGCCCCGCACGCCAAAAACGTCATGTGCATGCTCCGCAATGCGCTCCGACCAGCCCGCCATTTCAAAGTTCAATACGGTAGAAAAAAAACACACAAATAAATGGTTTGGTTGAAAGAGCAGTCACGTACAACTCAATCAGAACATCAAAACCAGCACCAACAAGCAAGATGCAGTAAATTTTGTTGCTTTGACATGCTCTTGGAATGCAATACTGGTCTGTCTGGCAGATGCCACGTGTTCGCACAGCAATTCCCACAGCGGGTCACATACCGCCTTTGTCACCTCACTGTTTTGTCTGCAGCCGTCTAAGGCTCGCGCGGTCAATTTCCGTCTTGGGAATTCGTATGTTTCTACGCACTGCGAAAAAGGTCATCGAGCCGACGTTGGCTGCAGTCACCGTCGACCCGCGCACTAACGTGAGCGGGCCGACTGCAGCCGACGTCAGCCCGATGTCCTTTTGCTCATCTTTCACTTCCACGCAATTACACCCTTATCAAGGCATCATCGTTCTTCATGCCTTGAACGCAAGCCAGTCCTCCTTAGCAGCCGCATGTATTGTCCCCTTGCAGCTACAGATAGGCTGTTGTACCTGCAAGAGGCATAGATTCACATGAGCCCCTGCGTGCAGGGCGCATGAAAATCTATGCCTCTTGCATATGGAATCATGTTAGCTGGTGACTCTCTCTCTTGGCTGGACTTCGCGAACGAAGATTTTATAGGAGTTGCCCACGACGTCTGCAGGCTTGTTCGTGGCTGCGGAGGCCAATCCGGGACAGGCAGGTTCGACCGCAGTGGCTGCAGGGGAAGGTATGGCCAGAGTTCTGAGTTGCGGCATCTCTGTTCTTTCTCCTGAGCCGCTTGTCCTTAAGGCTAGCTCTGCGAGAGTCCTCAAAGGAGACAGCTGCCTTGTAAATAGTGGAGCGCCAGGTGTCACGGTCCACAGCAAGCGAAGACCACTGGTGGTGGTCGATTTGGCAGGCACTAAGTGACTTCTTGAGACAGTCTTTGTATCTCTTCTTTGGTGCCCCTCTGTCACGGTGTCCAGTAGCAAGCTCGCCGAACAGGGTGATCTTTGGTAGGCGATGATCCTCCATCCTGGAGACATGCCCCGCCCAGCGGAGCTGTGTCCGCAGCAGCAAAGCCTCGATGCTCACGGTTTCAGCCTGTTCAAGGACCTCGACATTGGTGACATAGTCACTCCAGTGAATGCCCAGGATGGTACGCAGGCAGCGCTGGTGGAAGCGTTCGAGGAGTCGTAGTTGGCTGCGGTAGAGGGCCCAGGACTCGGAACCATACAGCAGGGTGGTGAGGACCACAGCTCTGTACACGCTGATCTTGGTGCCTGTTTTCAGCTGTTGATTGTGCCACACCCGCTTGAAAAGTCGCCCGAAAGCGCTGTTCGCTTTTGCCAGCCTGCTGTCAAGCTCCTTGTCCAGCTTGGCGTCCGACGTGATAATGCAGCCAAGGTAAGTAAACTGGTGCACTGACTTTAGTTCAGACTCGCCGATGGTGATGTGAGGAGGGCGATACACTGTCTTGGGTGCCGGCTGATGGAGGACCTATATATGGGTGGCAATATTGGTCCAATATTGGAAGCGCAAAATGGCCCATTGTTGGCCCAATATCGGGTAAATGTTGGCTGCCAAGCTGGATCCATTGTTGGCCCAATATCGGGTGAATGTTGGCTACCAATATAGTGCCAAGCTGGATCCATCCTAGAACCAGTATGGTGAATATTGGCTGCCAATATAGTGCCAAGATGGATCCATCCTAGGGCCAGGATGGTGAATATTGGCTGCCAATAGTGCCAAGATGGATCCATCCTAGGGCCAGGATGGTGAATATTGGCTGCCAATATAGTGCCATGCTTAATCCATTCTGGTGCCAACATGTAGCAAATATTCTGCCAACCTTTTTCCAACATGAATAGTAGTGTCCCAGATTTGGATATTGGTAATTTAATCCAGCTTTTTTTTCTGAGGAAAAAGACCATCATGCAAACATATATTAATCTGATAGTTATCAAATCAAACGTTCATCAAAATATGTAACTCAAAACACAACTTAAAAAGAAAGACCTGAACTCAGATTCACAGTGATGCACAAGTTTAATCTGATTTTCAGTTTTATGAAAAGAAAACACTAACTATACTGAAATGAAGGACAATGATTATCTCATTTAACCCTTTCCATCCTGATACATTACTGCCTGAAATAATTTGACCATGATAACTCAAGGGCAGTGGGCAGATGTTCACATCTGCACGGGACATAGACGACCCCGCCCTCCACGAGTCGCCTGCTGCCTTGCAGGCCTGGCCGCTTGGCTGCGGAAAGGCTAAGGGAGGAAACCCCTGACATCAAAGCCCCCGTGTCTCCGGGGAAGGCTTTTGAGCCAGAGACTAGGACAAGGACAGTCTGATATAAAACCTACGACCCGAGGACCTCGATGCCATCGTCCCAGCTTGCTAGGCCATGGCAGATGAACCAAGGGTTTAAAGGGTGGGGCCAGTACTGCGCACACTGCACTCCACCAAAAAGCTCCACCGCGCAGGCTTTAGGAAACGTCCACGGACCATGACACTGACCATTCCAAGTCCTGTAGCGATGGGCGAGGGGCGAAACGGCAGGTGAAAGATGTCACTGGAAGCCGCAGTCTCAAACCTGCATGCAGGCGGTTCAGGATATTGGTCGCCTGATGTTGACCTGGGGATGACAACATCACTCGGCACACCCTGAACGACCAAGCAGCCTTCTCTAGGGACAGCACTGCTTGCTCCACACGGAGAGGGGCCTAGAAAAGGTGGCCTAACCAAAGCTCGTCCCCTCGCAACCCCAGTTGGCTAGCCGCGGTCAACGGGCATCTTCTCATGCGGTCAAAAAACAAGAAAGAATAACGGATCCACTCTGATGACGACCACGACCGGACTCAACGTAGCATGCTGGAACATCCGAACCATGCTCGACAAAGCAGACAGCGGACGCCCCGAACGTCGCTCCGCCCTCATTGCCCATGAATTGCGGAGGTTAAACATTGACATCGCCGCGCTCAGCGAAGTACGCCTTCCGGACGAAGGCAGCCTCCAAGAACTTGGCGCTGGGTACACCCTCTACTGGTCAGGCAGGCCTGCATCAGAAAGACGGCTCTCAGGCGTGGGTTTCATGGTCAAGACCTCCATTGCGACTAAGCTGGAAAACCTACCAACGGGTCATTCAGACCGCATCATGTCCATGCGCCTCCCACTGAGACACCAGCAACACGTCACCCTTCTCAGTGTGTACTCCCCAACCCTCTTGGCAGAGCCTGCTGAAAAGGACAAGTTTTACACTGACCTGCGCAGCCTCATACAGAGCACCCCTGCAGACGACAAAGTCATCATCCTTGGCGACTTCAACGCCAGAGTGGGCCAGGACTCTGAAGCCTGGAAAGGAGTCCTCGGCAAGCATGGCGTGGGGAACTGCAATGACAATGGCCGCCTACTGTTGGAGTTCTGTGCAGAGCAGCAACTGGTCATCACCAACACTACTTTTCAGCAAAAGGACAGTCGAAAGACCACCTGGATGCATCCTCGCTCCAAGCACTGGCACCTTATCGACTATGTCCTAGTGCGTCAGAGGGACCGCAGTGACGTCCTCCTCACCAGAGTGATGCCCAGCGCAGAGTGCCACACTGACCACCGCCTTGTCCGCTGCAAACTCAGGCTCCACTTCAAGCCAAAACCCAAGAAATGGGGGCCCCCCAAGAAAAAGCTTGATGTTGCGAGCCTTCAGCGTGACGACGTGAAAGCTGCCTTTCAGACAGATTTACAGCGCAGGCTCAAAGACACAGCGGACCCAGCAGACTCCTCCCCTGAAACACTTTGGGAAGAACTGAAAACTGCTATTGCAAAATCCTCTGCAGAAGTCTTGGGTTTCGCTAGAAAGAGGAACAAAGACTGGTTTGACGAAAACGATGTAGAGATCCAGGAACACCTAGCAAAAAAAAGAGCCGCCCATCAGGCCCACCTAGCCCAGCCTTCCTGCCCTGTGAAGAAGTCTGCCTTCCGCCTCGTCTGCAGCAGTCTCCAGCGCAAGCTCAGAGATCTCCAGAATGAGTGGTGGACCAGACTTGCACAGAGGACCCAGCTTTGCGCAGACAATGGTGACTACAGGGGCTTCTACGAAGCATTGAAAGCAGTGTATGGCCCCAGGCACCTGGTACAAAGTCCCCTGCGAAGCGCGAATGGCCAGGCACTCCTCACAGATAATACCTCCATCTTGAACCGCTGGTCGGAATACTTTCAGAGCCTCTTCAGCGCTGAGCGCACTGTTCAAGAAGCAGTCGTCCTACAAATCCCACAGCTCCCAGTAAAAGTTGAATTGGACGAACCGCCCACCGCTGAAGAGACCCTCACAGCCATCCACCAGCTCAAGAGTGGCAAAGCAGCAGGCATTGATGGAATACCGCCAGAGATCTGGAAACATGGAGGCACAGCACTGCACAACAAGCTCCATGACCTCTTTCTCTGCTGCTGGGAGGAAGGAACACTACCAAAGGATCTCCGTGATGCAGTCGTTATCACCCTGTACAAGAACAAAGGTGAGAAGTCTGACTGTTCCAACTATCGGGGAATTACACTGCTGTCCATTGCTGGAAAAATCCTTGCAAGGCTGCTCCTGAATCGGCTGGTACCTGCCATCGCTGAAGACCAACTCCCAGAGGGCCAGTGTGGCTTCAGAGCTGGTGACTATTTATGGGATAAACAGACAAGAAAGGAACAAGATGAGGATTTCATCCCAAAGTATACCGTATACCGTATTGTTCGGAGCTCAGATGCGTTCATCTTTTAGGAACATTCAGAGTTGTTCATTTTTTAGGCTTATTATGCTGATTCATTTCCCTCCTCTCTAAGCCAGCCTCTGATCAACACACACGTCGGCGCACACGAATAAAGACAGACACACGGCGCTTCCCGCCATTAGTACACTCTGTGGGCTCGTGTAGCGACAGTAATCCATCTCCTACTCTAACCCAAACTCTGATCTACACACACTGGCACACAGAAATAAAGACGGACACACGGCGATTCCCGCCATTCATAAGCTCTGTGGTCTGGCGTAACATAGCTATTCTGAAGAAGAATAATAGCACGAGCAGCGAAACGACGTCACTTCAAGCTTCACATCATGGCATCCTTAGTCCCACGACGCCGTGTTCATAGTGACGACTCGATGTTATACGTCACTCATCGCAGTACTAACATTTGACGTATCAGAGGATCAACTTTGCAATTTTCTTGCTGATTTTCATGCCTAGAGCTTACAGGTCACAATTTGACCTGATCCTATCCCAGCGCCGGGACAAATAGTAGGCTTATGTAAACACTGTTTAGGAAAATTCATGCGGGTATTAATGAGAAGATAACTTTTTCCGTAAAAGAAAAATTAAAGTTATGTCAGCTGTTTTACAAAATACTCCGAAAAAGTGGTGCAGAAAATTGTCTGATTTTCACACCTAGGGCATACAGGTCACAATTGACCTAATCGTACCCGTCAGCCGAGACAAACTGTAGGCTTATGTAAATACCGAATATTTTTTTTGTTGTTGTGAAACGGCCATTTTCTCGCCAAAGAGCATCTTAATCAAAACATCGTAAAAAAGGTTCCGAGATAATTCTTTTAGGGACAATATCCTAAAATTTCAAGTTTGTCCGTCATCAAACGCGGGCTCTAGTCTCTGTCACATACACACACACACACACACACACACACACACACACACACACACACACACACACACACACACACACACACACACACACACACACATACACACACACACACACACCCACACACACACGCACACACACGCGCGCGCGCGCGGCGCTTTGGCGCCAAAGACACGTTCTCTAGCGAAGTTTGCGCAACTAGACGTGACGTCATTTTTATCTTGTTACTTCTTTGCCAGAATTTCTGCCCCGCTCGCCAAAAACGTCATGCATGCTCCGGAATGCGTTCCGACCAGCCCCATTTCAAAGTCTACCGTATTTTGTAAATACGGCCGGCAGACAAAAAGCGGCACAAGCGGAACTCAGGAACAACAATGTCTGTAATGTCAAGGTCGACACTTAAAATTTATTTTTAGCAGTGTACGAGCATGCATTTATGTCATCAAAAACCTGAAGTTTGCTCATGAGACTACATTATGTTTCAGGGAAATCAGAAAAATGGTGACTTTAGCCGAAATGAAAGTTCGAAAGCACACACCAGCATACATTTCTACAGATTTTTTTTATAACCAAAACGTACTGCGTTCCTTGGACAGTTTTGGCCTGTTTTGACAGTTTTGCAGAGTACACAAGCCCATGTCATATGACCCGGCATGTATAGATGCAAGGTCATATCGAGAATTATCTTCAAACGCATCCCGCATCAGCGGCCACCTAAGCAGATTACTTTCCCCTAATCCAACGTATCCAAGGTCAACGAAATGGTGTTGTCAGAGTACCGTGCCTTGTCAATTGGAAGTTACATCCCTTGCAAATGCGAGCGGTCATCCAACTTTTCACTTGCCCGTGAAGAAATCGTGCAGTGACGTAGGAAACGTTGTGGACCGGCCTTACTTACTATTAGCCCCTTTACTAGCAGTGGACGCAGACAGTGTTTCTGCTAAAGAGCCCCAGCTATCCCAGGAACATGGATTCAAAGTGGCGTCATCCAGAGGCATAGGGCCTCATGAGCCACCGCCGACAATGGCGGGGTCTTCCCCTCTTGGCTTGACTTCGCGAACGAAGATTTTATAGGAGTTGCCCACGACGTCTGCAGGCTTGTTCGTGGCTGCGGAGGCCAATCCGGGACAGGCAGGTTCGACCGCAGTGGCTGCAGGGGAAGGTCTGGTCAGGGTTCTGAGTTGCGGCATCTTTGTTTTTTCTCCTGAGCCGCTTGTCCTTAAGGCTAGCTCTGCGAGAGTCCTCAAAGGAGACAGCTGCCTTGTAAATGGTGGAGCGCCAGGTGTCACGGTCCACAGCAAGCGAGGACCACTGGTGGTGGTCGATTTGGCAGGCACTAAGTGACTTCTTGAGACAGTCTTTGTATCTCTTCTTTGGTGCCCCTCTGTCACGGTGTCCAGTAGCAAGCTCGCCGAACAGGGTGATCTTTGGTAGGCGATGATCCTCCATCCTGGAGACATGCCCCGCCCAGCGGAGCTGTGTCCGCAGCAGCAAGGCCTCGATGCTCACAGTTTCAAGGACCTCGACGTTGGTGACATAGTCACTCCAGTGAATGCCCATGATGGTACGCAGGCAGCGCTGGTGGAAACGTTCGAGGAGTCGTAGTTGGCTGCGGTAGAGGGCCCAGGACTCGGAACCATACAGCAGGGTGGTGAGGACCACAGCTCTGTACACGCTGATCTTGGTGCCTGTTTTCAGCTGTTGATTGTGCCACACCCGCTTGAAAAGTCGCCCGAAAGCGCTGTTCGCTTTTGCCAGCCTGCTGTCAAGCTCCCTGTCCAGCTTGGCGTCCGACGTGATAATGCAGCCAAGGTAAGTAAACTGGTGCACTGACTTTAGTTCAGACTCGCCAATGGTGATGTGAGGAGGGCGATACACTGTCTTGGGTGCCGGCTGATGGAGGACCTCTGTCTTTTTCAGACTGACCTCGAGTCCAAAGAGCTGGGCAGCGTCTGCGAAGCAGGACGTGATGCGCTGCAGGGCTCTCTCTGTGTGTGCAACGAGGGCAGCGTCATCAGCAAAAAGCAGCTCACGAATCAGTTGGTCTAGGGTTTTCGTGTGGGCCTGCAGTCGTCTGAGATTGAACAGGCTGCCATCGAGACGATACCTGATGTACACTGCATCTTACTGAGGATGGATATACGTCTCTTGCAGTCGGATCGTGTTCACTTATTCTTGACAGACATGGGATGGTGCACTAAAGCCCGAATGTGCTACGTAACATTACAGTCACGGAAAGAAATGAGTCACAGGGCAGTATGTGGGTTCTTTCTCGTTTTCCCGCCGTGAGATGACCTTAGTTGCCTGCTCGGCGTTAAACCCAAATAACTAACTAACTCTTTCTCGTTTTCGTAAGGAAGAGAATATGTAAGCATTTTGCCGTATCTTCTTAATAATAATAATAATAATAATACCGTTATTATATAGGCGCTTTTTCTCAATTTTGGGGAAATCGACTCAAAGCGCCGCGCCTGAAACCCAACACACACACTCACGAAACAGACACGGATTTACGCCATTTAAGACAAACACAGTACAAGACAAACGAAGGGCCAGTCAGCTACTGAAGTTACAGAGATTTTTGATCGCTTGTATTTGAAATTTGTAAAGTGGCCTGAGACCGGTACCAAAGTGTGGGGGGTGGGGGGGGGGGTGGTGGGGAGGGGTGGAAGAACCGGAGTACCCGGAGAAAGAACCCCCGACGGTCCGCCCGAATTAACGGCGACACTTACCAGAGGAGAAAAGTCCAACGCCGGAACCCGGTATCGAACCGCGCACCTTTGGCATTGGTGGCAGGCGCCTTAACCACTGCACCACGGACCGCCCCAACGAAACGTATTAAATACCTCGATCAACCGCCTTGCACAATAATACTTTTCATTAACTATTGTTGCTAGTCTGTGATTTTGGACTTTACGGCCTAGGGCCGTAAGGTCCAAAACCACAGACCAGCACAAATTTGTCTTCTGTGAAATGAGTAAACTACTGAGAAGGCGCGCAAAGTAAATAAAGATACCTTGCTCCTCACCCCGCGCACCCCTGTTTGCAATAACCACTGCGCCGAGGTCCGTCCTAGCAAGCCAAAGCCATCGGGCCGAAGTCGGCCTCAGTGGGCCCGCGCACTTCGGCACGATAACCTTTTGCGTACTGGTGTGGTCTTATAGACGATGTAGTCAGCTGTAGAAGAGGACAGAGTGCAACGAGTACAGTCCGGCTTCCTCTGCTGCACCCTCACGCCTATTCGTTTCGCTTACTGCTTGTCCGCTGGCCTCTGAAAAAGTTCCTCCTTCGCTGAGTCCATCTTCATTGCCTCTTCAGTGAAGAAATTCTTCTATATAGTTCTAGTTGAGCGGATAAATAAGTCACGCATAAAACTACTATGTGTCAGTAGGTTTAAGTGTCCGCCGGTGCGGGTGGGTAAGTCGATTCACTGAGACATGGAAATTATCCGAGAGTACAACACTTCATTGCGGCGGGCAACACAAACCAGCTTTGTCACAATGTAACGATTGTCACAATGCTCAGTCACGGAAATCCCTGTACTGAACAACAAACACAATAGACGATTTCCGGAAATACGAAGTAGGTAAAAAAATTGCACGTGTTTCGACGAAAGCAGTGGATTCAAAACCCGGCCTACATGCGATATCGAAAGTTTGTCCGGGCTTTTAATCCACTCTTTTCATCGGAACGTGCAGTTTTCACTACTTCGGATTTCCAAACAACGTCTAATGTCACAAACATGCAAAACAAAACAAACCCAAAAGAAAATAAAAGCAACAACAACAAAAAATTGTCACATTGAGTGTCGACAAGTTTTTAATTTTTTTTTAATTTTAAAAAGTCCCTCTATAAATAGGAGGGATTTAAAAATGGAAACTTTTTGAAAAAGTGTATTCATAACGATTTGACCACTTTCCTGATACTCCAGTAAGACATGAACTTTAGCCGATCTATGTGTAATAGGAATCGTTTTCATTATTTTAGTGTATAATCTCGCCTTCTGTTGATTTCATTCTCATCTGATACAGCGAATATAACGAAGTAACATAACCAGCTAGCGATGTTAACATGATCATAACAACCGTACAGTATCATACCCCAGTGAACTCGTGTCCGGAAAATACCGGATACAAATGAGGAGAGCAAGAGGCGTAGATCCTCACGAGCCCCCGCAACCTCCGGGGGCTCATGAGGATCTATGCCTCTTGCAGTTGGACACACTGAGTTCGCTGTTGGAGTAGTCGTAATTGTAATTTTGTCTCTCTCATTTGTTGCCGTGTTTCTCTTTCGGTCCATGACAATCATACGGCCACTGTATCCTAACAGACGTTGAGTAGCGTGACGCTGGTGCCGGAAGTCCAAGTCAGCTCATGTTGTTTGTTCTTCTAAACATTACCGTGGCTGAACCCTTCGATGTCAGCGCCACAACTGCAGTTAACCCCTTCGATGTCTGAAGGTTTTGTTCCGGGATGTTCTCCCGGACAAAATCTTCAGTTTTCTGGGAGAGTCGAATAGTTTTTGTTGTTGCAATATTTGAGCATTCATAGACTGTGTGAATCTGATTATTTTGACCTTTTCCATAGTCTGTAGACTTTTCCTTTAAAGACGTGTGCGACATAATAATAATAATAATACTGTTATTATATAGGCGCTTTTTCTCAATTTTGGGGAAATCGACTCAAAGCGCCGCGCCTGAAACCCTCACACACTCACGAAACAGACACGGATTTTACGCCATTTAAGACAAACACAGTACAAGACAGACGAAGGGCCACTCAGCTACTGAAGTTACAGAGATTTTTGATCGCTTGTATTTGAAATTTGTAAAGTGGCCTGAGACCGGTACCAAAGTGTGGGGGGTAAGGGGGGGGGGGAAATATTTTAATATATCAGTATTCACATGACGACTTAACCCTTTCAGCACTGACGCAGTACACAGGAGATGGGTCGACAATAATAATTCAAGGGTAGTGCCACATTAGCTTGGCGCCTGTCTGCGCCAAGCTAATCTGGCACTACCCTTGAATTATCATGGTCGACCCATCTCCTGCAACAGGTGTATAGTCGTCAGATGACGCCTCCAAAATCTGGGAAATACGTGCGTCGGGCTGAATGAGTTAAGACCTTTCTTTTAGTCTGGGCTAGCCAGATTTGTACCCATCCCGTCGTGAGATGGCTTTAGTTGTCTGCTCGGCGTTAAACCCCAATAACTAACTAACTCTTCACTGTTAGCGGACACAAAATCAGATATGTCTTTCAAAGCATGAAAAAAATGAACGTAAAATAAGCACGTTAACCTAATCCATCCATTGAACACGGACTTAATGGTAACAGTAAGAGGCAAAGAGCCTCATGAGCCCACGCATTTGCAAATACAGTTTGTTCTAGCACTACCAATTATGCTGTAGTCACAGCGATAACACGGAATGTTCACCAGAAACAAGGCAACGATACTTGGATAGTGATCGCCAGACCAAGTAGGGTCCGCCGGTTTCAAAAGTTGAAAGCCTTACGATATCCCTATGCTGTAAAACACAGATATAAACAGTTCAAGAAATTGGCATACATTTCTCGAGCTCCCACAATATACGGGTGCGCATGTGGATCTTTGCCGCTTGCAGATCGATGGCGCTCACTGTTGGCATTCACTGATAGCTCGACAGAAGAGCACTGGCCAAGAGCAGATAAGCCAGTGAGCGTTTTACGTGAGCGTGGACGTTGCGGTGACTCAGTGGAGCAATCAGTCACTGGTAATTATACAGCACTTAGAAACAGTTGCTGCAATTTATTTGGGGTTGAGGTTGGGGCGTGATGTGGGGTGCGTATTGAAATGGCAGAGCAATCACTTAATTGGAAAAGATAAACACTGACATCTTTGACAATGAAATTGAAAACAACTTGATTATGATCAGTTTTACACATTTAATTAATTATTGCATTTTCAAGCCGAGCAGGCTGTTAAGACCAACTCACGGCGGTGCACATGAAAATGACGTAATTAAACCATTAACCCGTTCACTTCCGAGACAATCTGAATACCACTCAACTGCAATAGGTAAGTAACTCAGCATTAACTCAGCAGAAAGAACAGAAAGTTGCACAACAACAGAACAACAGATTTACCCCCCCCCCACCCACCCCCCACTCCCACTTCCCACCTCCTCCCTTCCGTCTTTTCATTTCATATGATGTTGGGCTATTGCCTTCTCCGAAAATCTTCCGCGCCACTGCACGTGAATTATCTACAGAGACAATGTTTACGCTTTGAAATCCAGACCAAAAAATTTGTCTGCCAACTGGTGTCAAGAGTGTAAAATGCAGAGAACATCCAAACGAACTGAAGAAATAAACACGATTATAAAAGACAGTTACAACACAATTTATTAGATTTTATTTATGTTACTCTGACAGAAAACCCGGACAAACATAAAAGAGCAGACGAGTCATAAATTGACCTCATGCTCTTCAGGACACAGCAAACACCGTACATTGATTTGCAAGATGCACAGATCCGCATGAGCCCCCGCTAATGCGGGGGCTCATGAGGATCAGTGCCTCTTGTTTGTTTCGTGTACATAAGAACCTCTTTTCAGCGACTATCCTTATGAGAGATCATCTTGTCATTAAAGACCACCATTTAGGCGGATGTGGCTACGTGAATGGTGGTCTTTAATGACAGGCGATACTTTTGTGCCATTTATGACTTCTCTGGAGAGAGCACCCGACATTTAAAGACTACTTTTGTTTCTTGTAAAAATCGCTGGTCGCTCAAATAGATCTGAGTTGCCCGAACTATTGCGGCGTGGTCCTCAACTGAGCGCACAAAATGTCTGCTGGTCAATCCGAATGGCATTCATGGCCACTGGCAGTGAAAGGCTTAACCTTTTGACTGCCGAGAAAACGTGAACGCGATCCAACTGCAAGGGACATAGATCCTCCTGAGACCCGCAGTTGCTGAGGCTCATGAGCATCTTCGCCTCTTGCTGACAACACTTTGAATCCAAGTTCCTGAGACAGCTGGGGCAGCCGCTTTGGCACTAAATTAACGAAGATTGCAAAACGTAACCCAACTTCAAGAGACATAGATCCTCATGAGCCCCCGCAGTTGCGGGGGCTCACGAGGATCTATGCCTCTTGCGGACACCATCTTTGAACTCATAACTCTCAGACGGCTGGGGCTATTTTGGCGTTGAATAACAAAAGACTGCATGAACACGCAGCCTGCCAAATGGCAATGAAGTGCAATTCAGGGAGAGCATCTACAGACTATACGTTACCAGCGGTAAAAAGGGAATACATGTCAATAAGCATCGGAGTGTGTTATCGCCTCTTGCGATCTGCAGACATGCCAAACGAAGTATCGCTTTTCCAGAAAAGGGATGTCTAGAGACCCCGAATAATGGACGGGGCGGTTTTTAGTACGTGTTTGTTTGCTGGAGTGGTTCGGGCGTTCATCAATTTTTTTTAAAACACAACAACAACAACAAAAACAAACGAAACACAAACAAACAAAACTGTCGTCTTTTGTTTCTGACTTGGTTGTTGTTGCTGTTGTTCTTGTTCTTGTTGTTTGCGTCTGGATAAAAGTAAAATCAAAAAGGATATTTCTGCCATTACCTACCGCAGGCCAGGTCCTCAGAATATCGCGGTATATCGGGAAGCCATAAAGAAAGACCGTGTTTATTCTCGATCGCGTTATTGTAGTCCTGAATTTACTTTGACCTGTGAAGGCATATGGAAAGCCACTTGATATGCAAAAGGTCCTCGGGCCGAAGTCAGTATTAGCTGGCCCATGCCGGCACTGCGCGGGCCCGCTAAGGCTGACGTCGGCCCGAGGACCTTTTGTTCACCGGGCATTTACTAGGGAGCCAATGATATGTGCGCGTTTGATCAGTACCGTGGTGCACTGGAGCATGTAATACATAGGCTAACCTGCACACTTGAATCTACTTTTTTTGTTTTAGAGAGGATAAATTGTGTTCTTCCTCTAAGACTTCTGCGCCAACTTGACATGCTCATACCTAATCAGGAACTACCCTTGAGATATCATGACTGTGTTACCTTGTGGGTATACAGATTATAAAGGCCGTGAAATGTAAGTTCGTGTGACATCAGACATCACTGGCACTGGACATCAGACTAAAAGACGGCTGGCTGCGTCAGAGAGCTCTGAACAAAATCAAAATTGAAAGCCTGACCATAGACACATACGCATGCCCCCCCATGAATTACAGAACGAAATAATATAGCACAGCCTAACTCTTAAATGTTACGTGAAGTTCTGAAGGAAATTCCCACCAATTAAATAAGGCGTCTCAAAGGACCAGTCATAATAGATCGGTTCGCCCAACAGTCATAGACGGGCTTCTAAGAATTCAGCATACAATTTTTCGGCCAGCCATTTTTTGGTTGTTGATTTTTGTTTTGTTTTTGTTCCGTGTTCCAGTGAGGGCCATGGTGAAAGACTAATGTTTTCGCCATAAGGATACCGTATATGGTATTCATAAAGATAAAGTTCGCCCACCAGCTTATAGGCGGACTTCTAAGAAGTCAACATATTATATGTGGGATAGCCAATTTGGAGGGTTCAAATACCAATGATGGCCCTGGGCCAAGACTACTTTCTTGCCCGTAAATGAGGTATTTATAACCCAAATTGACCTGCCGTTTTTAGATGGCATAATTGGGTGTGCTGGACTGCGATTTTAGACCTTACGGCTTCTAGCCGTAAGGTCCAAAATCACAGACCAGCACACATACTTAGGGAGGACTTGATTCGCGAGATATGACAAAACCGCTCACGAGGATGTTGTTACATTTATATATATATATATATATATATATATATATATATATATATATATATATATATATATATATATATATATATATATATATATATATATATATATATATATATATATATATATATATATATATATATATATATATATATATATATATATATATATCGACGACCACCCAAGCGCTTCCGGATAAAACGCCCGCCCCTGCTCCCTACGCCGCCACCACACCTCCGCCTGCCACCTCAGCACCGCCACCCACCGCGCCCGTTCCAGCGCCCGACCCCCCGGCCCAGAATCGACTGGCCGCCACCACCATCACCCAACCTCCCCAGACACCGCCACAACCAGCCACGGTTCTTCCGGCCGCCACCACCCCCGCAACCACTCATCCAAGACCTACTTGAGTGGTTGGCGTACCATCACCCCCCAGCCTGGCACTGAAGCGACGGTCCCCCGGCCACACCACCCGCCTCCTCCACCACCAACCACCCGGCCCCGGCAATAACATCAGCCGTTGAGCGACGGAGCGACAGACAGACAGATCGACACCATGCCCCCCTCCCCCTGGCCCACCCCCCCCCCATGGACGAAATCAGCGAAAGCTGGAAGTCCCGATCCCTTTTAAAATCGCATCGCATATATATATATTCTTTATTTTTCTTTATATATATATATATATATATATATATATATATATATATATATATATATATATATATATATATATATATATATATATATATATATATATATATATATATATATATATATATATATATATATAATTATATAAATATATATTTATATATATATATTCTTTATTTTTCTTTATATATATATATATATATATATATATATATATATATATATATATATATATATATATATATATATATCCCGTTTATATATATATATATCCCGTTTATATATATATATATATATATATATATATATATATATATATATATATATATATATATATATATATATATATATATATATATATATATATATATATATATATATATATAAACGTGAGAGAGTGTAGTGCTGACAGGCATAGGATGGTCGTTGCGTATTTAGTTACCTCTTTAACCACTTTTGCCGGAGCAAGGCGAAAGCTAACCAGCCTCAAGAGGTTTATGTTCATGAGGATTTATGTCTCTTTTTGGTCCTGTGTTGTTTGTGCCTATTTCTGGTCCCGTTTAATCAGTGTTTTTTTTTTTTTTTTTTTTTTTTTTTTTTTTTTTTTTTTTTACGCGAGTGTCGATGAATGTGTAGCGGTTTCCACCGTGAAATCCGTGATCACTGGCATCGAAGGGGTTAACATGGCAAGTGGTAGTAGATAGCACCATATGTAATCCGATACGCAACGAGCATCCGCAGCGTGCGGCGGTGTTCGCATAGACAAATATCCGTTGAAAGAGCGCTGCTACCCATGAGTATGGCCAATGGATGTTCCAGTCTGTAATTTTGATCTTATGTATTACTCTAAGTTAACCCCTTTGTGTCTGCAACCGCACGTACTGTGAATAGCGTCAGTGGCTGCGTGCACAAGGCCAGATTCACAGGGCAGCACACAAAAGATATGAACTGTAATGAGAGGAGACACCATTTTTCGTCCCGTCTGTTGCCGTAACCATTCCCTGTTATTATCTGTTGATGTGCTGAGTGAGGGTTTTTTTTTTTGCCCTTCATAATTCTCCACCTACCCCCCACCCGCCTCCCCGCCCAAACTCCCTCCTAACTATTCGCGTGCCCTTCCAGCCCCCTCTGACACTCACTTTCCTACTCCCCCCCCCCCTCACCCCCATACATCGCATACGCACATATACTTCCCTTGCACCCACCCATCCTCTACTCCCCTGTACATTTACCCCCATCCTTGTCAGTGGTAGCAGATTGTGTTTCTGAAATCTTTGTTCATTCAACATCAAAGAGCCTGCCTGTCCTGTCCAAGAAACATGGACGCAAGGTGCTGTCAGCAAGGATCATGGATTCGCACGAGCCCCACGACTGCGGGGGCTCATGAAGATCTATGTCTCTTGCATGTGGATCGGGTTCACTTTTTCTCGGCAGATGAGAGCGAACAATTTGGGATTTGGGAGAGAGTCCACACGGACGTTCCAACTTCCAGATATTGCACCTGTAAGGGAAATGATTTACACGAGTCCCTGCAGTCGCAGGGGCTGATGAGACCCGATTTCCCTAACAGACAGATCTGCCTTGCTGGGGTGGATCAGTCCAATTAACGTGCATGTTTTGTCCCAGGATGGAAGCGGAAGGCATCGGAGTTTCAGACTATGACTGCATGCAGATACGTTCTTGTATAATGCAGAGACGGATCTGGGTTTGGGGCGTTCCACGAGCCTACGAATTCCCCCCCCCCCCCACCACCACACCCCCAAGTCCCCTTCCCTGTCCCCCACATCAGCAAAAGAAAATGTGATGTGAAGGGGAAGGCAAAGTCAGGTAAAGAGGTAAAGATTTAATAGAATTAAAGTCGAACATGTTTCGAGATGTCGGATACAGTTGATTTAAAACAATTCTCTCTCCCTTTTATCCTTTGATCCTTGGGTCAGTGTAAAGGCTAGTGAAAACTTCTCCCCCCCCCCCCCCCCCGCTCCCCCTCACCCACCCACCCAAACACTTTCTGCATGAAATCCTTCGATATTTCAGTTTCGGAGTCTGGAAAGCACTATTTCTGTGTCCATATCTTTGTCACATCTAAACCTCCACACCCACCCCCACCCCACCCCTCCGCAGGCAATCCCCACCTCTGTACACGTACATGATCCGCCCCTGAAATAACAGCCGGCAATATCTCGATATTCATCAATGGCTCGCGACTTGGTGGCTCTGTCCAAAACACTGGGCCGTAATGGAGTGCATCGAGCAGCGAGTTAGCTGTTCTTTTGAGCAAGAAATTACCCCTACAAAGACTGTTCGATACGTAGCTGGAGCGCCGGTGAGCAAAAGGTCCTCGGGTCGACATCGGCCGCAGTTGGCCAAACTGCGGCCGAAGTAGGCCCGAGGAGATTTGCTAATCGGATGGGAGCCGATGCAAAGTTTGAAAAGTTTCAATCAGAGAGGTTTCTGTAGCCAGTCAAGCAGTGAAAAGGGCCCAAGCACGGAAACCATAGACAGACCTCCAAGATTAAACACATTCAAGCTTAACAAAGGCGCCTAGCGAAAGTCAGTGTGTCCATTTTTGAGAAAAGCGAGATTTTTATTGTTATTCAATGCGAATCTCGCTTTTTCAAAAACGGATATAATTGCTTTCGCCAAATAACGACACACCCCTACGTACAGCATGATATAGATTGGCTATAATAGTTCAAGGACAGTGGCCGATTAACTTGGCGCGTGCTTACCAATCTAGGACTGGCAATGATTACAAGATTGTTGTATGCGTACCGACTGTGAGAGAGATAGCGGTTAGGACGGTTC
>BTPG01000002.1:119288713-119372561 GCA_036245525.1 Semisulcospira habei | reverse complement strand
GCAAACTAGACCCCTCCCAGCTTCCCTCTACCAGGACGGTCTCCCCAAAACTTTTGCCCTTCATTACGGACATCATCAACACATCTCTAGAAAATGGCTCCGTCCCCGATATCTTCAAGTCCGCCATCGTCCGTCCTCTCCTCAAAAAACACAACCTCGACCCAAACGAACTCAAGAACTACCGCCCAGTCTCCAATCTCTCTTTCCTGTCCAAGCTTCTTGAGAAGGTCGTCCTCAACCAACTCAACCTCCACCTCGCCGACAACAACCTCCTCAGTCCCTTCCAGTCAGCCTATCGCAAACATCACAGCACTGAAACTGCCCTTCTACATATCCTGAACGACCTGCTTCTCTCCACTGACTCGGGCAACATCTCCCTTCTTACGCTACTCGATCTCTCTGCCGCCTTCGACACCATAGACCATTCTATCCTCCTCCACCGCCTCCACCACTCCTTTGGCATCACTGACTCTGCTCACTCCTGGTTTCTCTCCTACCTCTCCGACAGACAGCAGTCCGTCACCATCGACGGAGTCTCCTCCAACCCAGTCAGGCTCTCCTGCGGCGTTCCTCAGGGGTCCGTCCTGGGCCCGGTCCTTTTTACACTCTACATCTCCCCACTGTCCAACATCATCCAGTCTCACCACATACACCACCACTTCTACGCTGACGACTCACAACTACTAGACAAAGACAAACTCGACAACACTCAGACACTACTGACTCGCACGGCTGACTGCTATGAGGACGTGAAAAACTGGATGACAGCAAACAAGCTCAAACTGAACGACGACAAAACGGAAGCCATGCTGGTAGGCACTCGTCAGAAACTTTCCCAGCCCTCTCCCTCTCTCCACCTTCAACTCGACAGCACCCCCATCTCCCTCTCTGACTCGGTCAAGAACCTTGGCGTTATCCTCGATTCCTCTCTTTCCATGACCAGCTTCGTCTCCGCCACGGCCCAGGCATGTTATTTCCACCTCCGCCGCATCAGTCAGATCAGAAAATACCTCACTACCGAAGCTGCCACCAAACTCGCTGTCTCTCTCATCTTATCTCGCATCGACTGCTGCAACTCTCTCCTTTCTGGCCTTCCTCACTCCACCACTCTCACTCTCCAGCGCGTCCAGAACAATGCTGCCCGCCTCGTCCTCAGAAAGAAAAAATCCGACCACATCACTCCCCTGCTCAAGCTCCTTCACTGGCTCCCCATCCCCCAACGCATCCAATACAAGATTCTGTCTCTCTGCTACAAATCCCTGAACAACTACGCTCCTGCCTATCTCTCCAACTTACTTCACCCCTACACTCCTCCCCGCTCCCTCCGCTCCGCCTCTGACCCTCTCCGCCTCCTCATCCCCCGCACCAAACTCAGCACTTTCGGCCCCCGCTCTTTCTCAGTATACGGTCCAACCACCTGGAACACTCTCCCACTCTCTCTCCGTCATAAACACTCGCTCTCCTCCTTCCAGTCTGCCCTCAAAACTCATCTCTTTCAACAGTTCTAGCACTATATCACCTCCCCAGCCCAAGCTGACCGTCCTAATGTATCTTCACTATTTGTGTTACGTGAGTCATTGTCTAAAGCGTGCGCATGCGTGTGCGAGTTGTGAGTGCGCGCTTAGAGTTATAATTATTATAAGATAAGCGCATTATAAATACCGTAATTATTATTATTATTATTTCAAGTGCAGTGCTAGATTAGTTTAGCGCATGAAAAATCGTCTCTTTAATCTGGCACTAATCTGGCACTAATCTTGAACTATTTGTATTCACGTTTAAATAGTTTACTGCTTTGCCACAAACATACAAGAATATAAAATGTTCATCAGATCAAACAAACCACAGGCTTATATGATGATCTGGACATGGCGGTGGTTAGCAAATTTACTAATACAATGTAAATAATAATAATAATAAAGGTAATTTGTATAGCGCCTAATCACCAAGGTGCTCTAGGCGCTTTACAATCACAGTAATGAAACAGTGAAGAAATAAATAAATCGATAACATTAATGCAAAAGAAGACAGATGGAAAAAAGACAAATATTATAGTGGAGGAGGGGGGGGGGAGATGATGATGAATCTTTTTTTATTCAGGATAAAGCCATTAGGCAACTCAATGCCTGTCTTACAAGCTGTCCTGTAAACAAAAGAGAACACAACAGGAAAAGAAAACACAGCATGCAAATAATAATAATAATAATATAATAATAATAATAATAATAATAATAATAATAATAATAATAATAATAATAATAATAATAATAATAATAAGATGAGGAAGCAAAACTACGGGGGAAAAAAACACAATAGGGGAATCATCGAAAGGAGGAAAAAAAATGACAATGGAGAATTTGAAACTGCCTCTGATGCAAAAAAGCAAGAGAACGAAACGCGTGCACAGTATTAATATTATACTCATCTAAGACAGTGTCATCGAATCAGCAGCATCAATAGCGTATAGAGACACCGACAAGACAATAGATGATCAGTTAGCAAATGTAAGGAGAAAGAGAAAAATATTCGACGTTTACGTGTTATCAGCAGTATTATTCTTATATGGCAAACTGTGAAGTCACGCTGATTGGAAGTGAGTGTGCAATGCTTGTTTAAAATGGGTTTTATCGGAAAATGATTTAATGTTTAATGGCAATGAGTTCCAGACAGAACTACCAGAAAAGAGAAGGCTTGACTTGTAGAGATCTATCCGTGGGCGGGGTAAGTGAAGCAAGTCATTCCTCGTATGTAGCTGATGCCGAGGACTGAAGTTAAATATCATGCGCAGATATTCCGGGGCTTGATAATGAAATATTTTGTGCATGAGGACGCATTTGTTAAATTTGAGTTGTTCCTTCAGTGTAAGCAGGCCAAGGGATTTTATTTTCTCGTCCGTGGAAGTAGGGTTAGGAATAATTAACTTAATTGAACGACGATACAGCGAGTTTAGTTTTTTAAAATGAAGTTCACTGCATTCGTCCCACAAAGAGGATGCATAGTCACAGTGGCTTTTAATGTGTGCGTGAAAGAACAATGTACAGCACTTTGTACTAAGAATATGTCTAAGGTTAGATAGCAGAAATACATTCCTGGACAAGGTTTTGCACAAACTGTCGATATGCGGCGACCAATTCAGCTGGTCGTCAATTACAACTCCCAGTAGGCGGTGCCTGGATACTTGTTGGACAGGTTTATTGCCAAGTGACAGTTTCAGAGGGGCAGGATGTAGCTGACGCTTTTGGCGGGTTGTTATCAACATGCTTTTGGTTTTAGAAGTACTGATTAGCATGCAATTTTGCGTACACCAATCTGATACTTCATCGAGACTTTGCTGGAGGATACAGTTTAACGTCGTTTCACGTTTGTCAGATGTATGCAGCGTTGAATCGTCAGCAAAGAGTTCGCATTTAACCTCAGGATTTGAGATGGAAAGAGGTAGGTCATTGATGAATAAAGAAAATAAAAGAGGCCCTAGGATAGATCCTTGGGGGACTCCGTGCCTGACTATACCTTCTTTCGAATACCTTCCGTTTGAGTACACGTTCTGTCGGCGGTTACTGAGGTAGGAGGAGAAAAAAGCTATAGAGTTCGAATCAAGCTTATATACTGAAAGTTTCTTTAAAAGAATGTTGTGATCGACTAAATCAAATGCTTTGGTTAGGTCCAGAAAAACTGCACCATTTAATTTGGAATTGTGTATTGATGAGTGCCAAGAGTCAACAATGTGAACGAGGGCAGTATGACATGAGTGTTTAGGTCTAAAACCTGACTGAAGAGATACGAGGAGGCGGTGATTCTCCAAGAATTGGAGTAGGTGCTTATGAACGTGTCTTTCTAATGGCTTCGATAATAGTGATAACACTGAAATAGGACGGAAATCGTTTGGACTTTTGGGATCTGTACATTTGGGAATGGGGACAACTTTAGCATCTTTCATGGCATCTGGAAAAATACCCTGCTTGATAGAAAGGTTGAATATAAATGTCAAGGTGTCAGCTGTGTATGGAAGGGACAATTTCAGTACCATGTTGTTTATTCCATCCAGGCCACACGATTTACTTGTTAGAGTAGAAATATATTTACCTACTTCAAACACTGTCATAAGAGGTATGGAGAATGACGCACCAGTTGCAGACTCACAGTGTGTGCGCAGTTAATCAGAACAACTGTAACTATCAGTGCCACTGGAAAAAGACTGTACAAGGGACTCAGCAATATTTAAAAAGTGGGAATTGAAGTCGTCTGGAGTTATGCCTGGAGAGGTAGCAGCATTGATGGAACTCCTCTTCTTTGTAAACAAATTGATTGCATTCCAGACACTTCGGGTATCTTTACCCTCTGCGATAACTTTTTCCGCAAGCATTTTCTGTGCTTTTCTAACTAAGGATTTTACAAGATTATGTTGTTTCTTAAAATCCGCAAACTTTTTCTGCCACTTTAAGTCATCTCTTATTTTCTTTGCGTGAATGATGTCCTTTGACAACCAAGGCGGAAGGGTAGGGTGTTTAACGCGTTTAGTCCTGAGTGGGGCATGTTTATCGAGGACCCAAAGAAATAGCTTGTACCAAAGCCAGAGGGCTTCATTGGGATAATAAGTGTTATAAATAAGGTGAAAGGGCGTGAGTGAGAGGTCATGAAGAAAGTCATCTTTGTTGAACTTTGTGTAAGACCTGTATGTGATGGTAGTGTGGTGTTTGTGCTGGGGTCTATCACGTTTAACTGAAAGATTAAAACAAGTAGGAAAGTGATCACTAATGGCAACATTCGGCACGTGGACGTGTGTGACAGCAGGTGCATTTGTAGTGTAGATGTGGTCAATCAATGTGGCGGATGACAAAGAAACTCTAGTGGGAGACCGAACCATCTGCTGCAGGCCAAATAATGAGGTGGTGCAATTCCACGCCGCATTACCAGTCTTTAGCAGGTCAATATTAAAATCGCCTAGAAGGTGTATATCTGTGTTGTGACGTTGTTGCACCTTATCCATCATGGTGACAAAATCATCATACCATGAGAATGTGGCTGAAGGGGTGCGATAAATAAATCCAATTAGTGTGGGGCCCGGGAAGATTTGTCACATTTCAATTCAAGAAATAAACTTTCAACGTGACAAGACTCTAAATCCATGCGGCGGGTAACGTACTGGCGGATAGAGTTATGAATGTACACAGCTATACCGGTATGACCAGGGATGATGCATCTCTACGGAATACAGTATAGTTACAAATGGAGATCGAGGCGTTACTAATATGTTCCCTGAGTCTAGACTCAGTAAATCCAAATATATGAAAGGGTTGGGGTTGTGAAAGTAAAACAGTGGCGTCCGGCACTTTGTTGTATAAATGATAAATGTTAAGGTGCCCTATCCGTAAATCATGCTTATTCAACGAACACTGATGTACATGTGGGCTACAGGCAGGCATGATGAAGCAACACGTGGGGGGGGGGAATGTTTACAAAAGTCAATTAAGAACAAAGGAAAACTTTTGAACTCTAACAAAGTTAAACAAAACTCAGGAGAAACTACAGTGCTGAAAACTCAGCTCAGTCTATCGCTTTCACTGCAGACAACGTCACGCCCCACGCAGGGGAAATAATACGTGCTGTAGGCGAATGAGTCACTGAACGTATACCGTATCTGCGATATATATAAATATCTAAACTGGCTCCTTAGCGTCACATCCCACGTAGGGGAAATAATGTTTTTGTTACGTTCTGAAAAGCGAAATAAATGAGTCACTGGTCGGAGACCGTATAATATACGATACACACACTGGCTCCTTCGCTATATCAAGAAGAGTATATTTCCTCTGTTTTGAAAGAAAGGAAAACGCAGGAAGATAATAATCGTCACCATTCACAGAAGAAAAATTCATGTCACGAATTAAATCCAAAGTGCTACTTGATGAAAAAAACTATAATAATATATTCAATGTCGGACACTAAACAGTTTGCCAGATTGTCAGATTCATATTTCATAATTAATGAGAGGTAAGGTTTGTGCTACACTGAGTGACTGTCTTTCCGTATGAGAGGGAAGATGTGCGTCACACTGGTTGACTCCGTCGATTCACAGTAGAGAAGCGAGGGAGACAACCCATGTGGACTTATAAATACGACATTGAGACATCATGGTACGCCGCGCAAGTGGTCTCCGTCGCTCCGCCAGAACGAATCAAGGGAGACAACGAGCGTGGGTTCAGAATGTCACTTCACTCAGTCAAGGGACGAACGATAGACGACACTGATTGTGCCGGTCGAACCACTGGTGAGAATCGAGGGATGCAAACAGTGTGGGTTCACACTGAAATTCACTCAGACGAGGGTCTCATAGTGCCGCCCATGATACTCTGGACAGGGGATGTAGCCGTACCGGCCATGGCTAGGGGCAACAGGTGGCACAGGGAAAGCAACACTCCAAGTGGCAGGATCACAGGAACATTTGGGGGAAGGGGCCACGGGGTTGGAAACACGCTGATTGGTCAGTGGCTGGGGTGGATAATGTGGGGTGGGGAGGATGGGTACTTTACAGTTGAAATCTATGGGTAGGTGACCGTTACGGTGCAAGCCTCCTAGAGGCGGCATGGGGGGGGGGAGGGGTCCGTATTGCAGGCGGTCGTCACACATAGTTGGCCGCAGCACAGGCTGGTGGGCAGAGCTAGACCGCATAGACGGCAGGGACGCACGAGCTGTGGACCTAAGGCTGAAGGCAAGTCGCGAGGCCCCCTCGGTGCTTGGATGGAAATTATCATTCTGTCTGTAGAGCAACTTACGTGGGGCCCCACACTGGCACGTTGTCAATGTACAGAACCCTCGCCTGATCACACGCCGCCATCAGGTTCCTGTTGGATGGAATGATGGCGCTGTTGGCGGGGTGTCGACCAAAAGCAGGCAAAACAGACGACATTTTGACGGAGGCGCATGGAAACTTAATTTTCACCAGTTTGAGGAGGGCGGCCCAGGTGTCCACACTGATCACTTGACGGCGTTTGCATGTGTTGATCCCGACATGCAGCACGGCTAAAACAATGTGCGGTGCAGGAGGCTGCGAGTCGAGCCACGCCATCAATTCAGCAATGGACATGTCCGGCACGCATATCTTCTACATAGGTACATAGAGAGAGAGAGGGAGAGAGAGAGAGAGAGAGAGAGAGAGAGAGAGAGAGAGAGAGAGAGAGAGAGAGAGAGAGAGAGAGAGAGAGAGAGAGAGAGAGAGAGAGAGAGAGAGAGAGACAGACAGACAGACAGATAGACAGACAGACAGACAGACAGACAGACAGAGACAGACAGACAGACAGAGACAGACAGACAGACAGAGGCAGACAGACAGAGACAGGCGTCAACTGGTCTTATTTATTTTCTGCAGCCCTAATTATTAATCATAATCAGCGTTCTGATTATCTATACCCTTTAACCCCTTCACTGCCAAGAAAAAGTGAACGAAATCCAACTGCAAGAGACATAGATCCCACTAAGCCCCCGTGACTGAGGGGGCTCATGAGGATGTATATACATCTTGCTGAGATCAATTTGTATCCACGTCCCTTCGTGCGGTTGTGACTTTTGGTCGTTGACTGAACAAAGATTTTAGAAACAAAATGCACGTCCATTGGCAGGGGCTATGCTATTTATAATGGACATGGACTTCCAGCTCTCCCTGATTTCGTCCAGTTGGCATAGGGGCCCGATGGTAGTAGCTTTGACTAATGCAAATCCTCCGCGCCACGGCGGGCGCGCCTACTAAGCTCAAGTCAGAATGCACAGGCCCCTATGCTTTTGGTTATGAACTGTGGCAAGAAGTTAGTTAATTGGGTTTAAAGCCGAGCAAGCGACTAAGGCCATCTCAAGACTGAGTAACAAGAATATCTCTCTGGGACAATACATATCTTAAATATGGAGTCTTAACGCATAAGCCGCGCATCCGGATGCGGCTGGCCGTGAATGAGTTAACGCAGCCTGGCCAGTTTTTCTATGGACGCCTCCTAAAGTCGGAGATATATTAACCCATATCATACTGAGGCGGGGAAGTGGCGCAGTGGTTAAGGCGTCTGCCTCCAATGCCAAAGGTGCGAGGTTCGATACCGGGTTCCGGCGTTGGATTTTTCTCCTCTGGTAAGTGTCACCGTCTGGGCAGTGGGCAGATGTCACATCTGCACGGGACATAGACGACCCAGGCCCCCACGAGTCCCCTGCTGCCTTGCAGGCTGGCCGCTTGGCTGCGGAAAGGCTAAGGGAGGAAACCCCTGACATCAAAGCCCCCGTGTCTCCGGGGAAGGCTTTTGAGCCAGAAACTAAGACAAGGACAGTCTGATATAAAACCTACGACCTGAGGACCTCGATGCCACCGTCCCAGCTTGCTAGGCCATGGCAAACGAACCAAGGGTTTAAAGGGTGGGGCCAGTACTGCGCACACTGCACTCCACCCAAAAGCTCCACCGCGCAGGCTTTAGGCACAAGCGGCTCAGGAGAAAAAACAGAGTTGTCGTAACTCAGAACCCTGACCAGACCTTTCCCTGCAGCCACTGCGGTCGAACCTGCCTGTCCCGGATTGGCCTCCGCAGTCACGAAAATGCCTGCAGACGACGTGGGCAAGCCCTATAGAATCTTCGTTCGCGAAGTCAAGCCATGAGACTGAGATCATACTGAGGCTAAACGCTTCAAATTTGTATACTGCCATATGCAAGCTACATTATAGTACTTACAGATAAGGATAAGGCTTTAGTTTAAGGGTGGTGCCAGAATAGATGGGCGCCTAGAGGCGCCAAGCTATTCTGGCACTACCCTTGAACTATTTTAGTCAAACTTATTTCACACACTGGTGTATTCCGAATGATAAAGGTTAACTCATTTCACATGTCCCACGTCCAGATATGCGGCATAAAGCGGTATACGCGGCATGCCTCTATATTAGATGACCTAACCCATTTAGCCCCGACGCACTGCAGCAGGAGATGGATCGACCATGACAATTCAACGGTAGTGCCAGATTAGCTTGGCGCCGTAATCTGGCACCGCCCTTGAATTATCATCGATCCATCTTCTGCATCTGGTAAAACATAGTTGTTTGTGACGCCTCCACAATTTGGGAAACGCGGCAGTGGGCTTTAATGGGTTTACAGGTGGTGACTGCGAGGTAGGAGATGGGCAAGGATGAGGCGGTGGTGGTGGACGGGGGGGGGGGGGGGAGGTGGGGGTGGGGAGGGTATGGGGGGGGGGGAGGGGAGGGAGGGGAAATGGGGAGGAGAAGGTGTATGAAAGTGAAGAGCGAAGAAATAAAATAACGAATTCAGAAACGTCAGCGCAGAGAAAATATAATGTATACCGTTGTGTATCGCGTCTGGAATATTTGTATTAACTCATTCATCCCGACAGCAGTATTTCCCAAATTTTGGAGGCGTCATCTAACGACGATGAACCAGTTGCAGAAGATGGATCGACCATGATAATTCAAGGGTAGTGCCAGATTAGCTTGGCGCCGACAGGCGCCAAGCTAATTTGGCATTACCCTTGAATTATCATGGTCGACCCATCTCCTGCTGTAGTGCGTCAGGGCTGAATGGGTTAATTACCTTCATGATGTAAAAAGAAACAAAACTGTCACACGTGTTATTCGATCTCCTTAACCCCTTAACAGCCGAGAAAAAAATGGACACCACACAACTGCAAGAGGTACAGATCATCATGAGCCCCCCGCAGTTGCGGAGGCCTACGGAGGACCAACGCCTCTTTGCTGAAACCACTGTCTATCCATTGTTCAGGAAAAGGCTGGAGCTGTTTCGCGTTGAACTGACACAGATTTCAGACGTGCAACGTACGTACAGTGGCAGTGACGGGGTTAATTACCATGGACACATTTTCGTTTTGCAAATGGAAAAAAAGGCATGTAGGTAACAAATATTCCACAAAGGCGTGATTGTGTACCTATAATACCAAGACTTCGGAAATGGGTGCACCGCTCAGTACAGCGAGCCTCTAACAAGATTTTGTACCGAATCCAATCACACCCATGCATTGTTCTCATTCTGTTTTGCTTGGTAGGGACGGAAATAACACTAGCACAATTCACTTGATAGAATGAGCAAGGTAAAAAAAAAAAGTTTGTGTATCGATTCATAGTATCTCGTAATTGAATCGATGATGTTTAACCCTTATCATTCGGTTAGTTAGTTATTTAGTTATTAGAGTTTAACGCCGAGCAGGCGACTAAGGCCATCTCGCGGCGGACCTTATCATTCGGAATACACCAGTGTGTGAAATAAGTTTGACAAAATAGTTCAAGGGTAGTGCCAGAATAGCTTGGCGCCTCTAGGCGTCAAGCTATTTTGGCCCCACCCTGGAACTAAAGCCATTGGTCTATATCCCTATCTGTAAGTACTATAATGTAGCTTGCATATGGCAGTGTACAAATTTGAAGCTTTTAGCCTCAGTATGTTATGGGTTCACGTAGAGCAATTTTTTTTAACACTTCGAACACCCGTAGGCCTACACTGAAGTGTCTCTCACTTGAGGGATGTAGATGATCGTCTTGTTCTATACCTGCGTATTTCTCTGTGGCCTGGCGAATGGGTGCCTGATAGGCGGGGGCAGGGGATCTAACTGTTTGTCTGTCCAGCGCTGAGTGATTCCCCTTGGTTTGTGTACTACACTGAAGTGATTTTATGAAAATGTGTCGCAGCGTTCTCACCGAAATTACCTTGACTGCCTTTCTTCATAACCCCATCAGCCCAGAAGCAGGACAGCAATATAATATGCATCGACCATGATGATGATGAAACGTTTTTATTCAGGATAAAGTTTTGACAGTTCAAGAATTGTGAAAGAATAGTTTGGCGCCTCTGGCGCCAAACTATTCTGGAACCACTCTAGAACTATAATGATCGGTCTGTCTTATTAACTGTTATGTACTTTATGTAGTCTTCAGGGCGCGACTCCAGAAATTGTGAATTTTGACGTTAGGGTGCATGTAATGCTTTAGCGTCTGACAATTTGCCGCGCATTATACCTGCGGTTTAAGTAGGCATCACTTCCCACCCCTAACGAGTGGTGTTGCAATTTCCTCATGCTCAATGAAGCATGACTGAAATCAATGCTGGATGCAGGAATCTGGAGCAGGTTAAGATAACACCCCAGCAGCCAACACGCGACAACTGCAAGTGGGATAGTTCTTTACGAGCCCGAGAGGTCTATGTCTTTTGCTAGCTGGATTTACATGTTTTTCGTTCGTCAGAAATATACTAGATTAAATTTATTAATGTCATTTTGCGTTGGTTCAACGCAAGGTACATTTCTCACACGCCCTAGTGTGAATCACTCAAGCTGAAAACTAGTCCACAGCTTAAAGTGGTAGCAGGGGACACAACTCAAGAGCGGCGAGAGCTATCCATTGATGTTAGACTTTGGTCTCTATTCTGTCCAATCTGTACGCACTCACTAACCTCTGTGCGGTAATTACATGGCGCTTGTTTGATTCAGCTGTTATCAAAGATAGTCAGTGTTTGACTTCTCAGGAAAGAGAAGAACGAAGTACTTTGAAGGTAAAAGACTGGCAAGTCCCTTTCTTGAGAAAAGCAAGATTTTCATTGTAATGCAATGAAAATCTCGCTTATCATAAAAAATGGACATACTGCCGTTTGCCTTCATAGTATAACCATTTCTGTTCTTGTTGGGGAAAGCACGATTTTCATTGTGATACAATTAAAATCTTGTATTTCACAAAAATATTCTAAACAAGTTCGTGCCTCAAGACACGATAAAAACATTTTCGAGACGTATCGCATCCGAATTCGCGGCTTTACGCCGCGAATCCTTATGCCGCATGTCTCGAAAGAGTTAACCCGTTCAGCACCAGCTGAAGCATATATTGTTTCTATAATCTTTGTTCATTTAACGAACAAAAGCCATATCCGTCGAAAGAAAATCGATACACCGGGGTCACAGCAAGAGGCCTAGATCCTCATGAGCCCCCGCAGTTGCGGGGGATCATGAGGATCTATGCCTCTTGCAGTTGGGTGGTGTTCAGATTTTCTCGGCACTGAAAGGGTTAATCAGTTGTTCACAGTTACGCTAACCAACCCGGCCCAGTCCCCCGCCAGCCGCCCATCTAAAAATAATCTGATTGTTTTTATAGAATTACACACCATAAAACAAGTCCAGCCTTCGATAGTGTTTCTTGCCCCCTGACAAAACAGTGGACGCCATACAGCCATCTGCAAGACACACAGAGACTAATAAACGTCTCGTGTTTCTGGGACGGGTCATTTAAGAGCCATGCCTCTGGTGGTCCAATTCTGCCACTATAGGACGAGCTCCACAACGCCCATTTTTGAGAAAAGCGACATTTTCATTGTCATACAATGCAAATCTAGCTGTTCTAAAAAATGGACACATTAGCTTTAGAATGGCAGAATTTATATTTGCATTGGTCAGGTAGGCTTGAACATCGAGCTTAATTTAATCCACAAGGGTGGAGTGGCTGGTGGCTACAAAAACTGAGTCCCTGGAGTGGAACTCTTACCCAGTAAGCAAACAAATCCTCGGGCCGACATCTGCCGCTGTTGGCCCTAGCACCCCTGTGCTCGGGCCAACGGCGGCTGATGTCGGCACGAAGATCGTTTGCTCGTTGGCCACGGGCAGCCGTGAGAAAGAAGAAGGCTGATTGATTAGCTCTGTGTGTACATCACGTTTCATTTATATAGACCGCGCATCAGACGGCTACCTATGTTTGAGGAACAACGGGGTCAGTTGGATGCGAGCAAGAGGCATAGTTGCTCATGAACCCCCGCATCCTGCGGGGGCTCATGAGGATCTACGCCTCTCTGCAAACCGGAGAGGTTTTCTTGATCACTGTGCCAGGAAATTGGCCAATCTCACCAGTGTGATATCTGCTGGCGTCGTTCCTGTGGACTGCGTGGCCTAAGGTCGCTTACACTGTCTTTATTCTTTGGTGGAAGCTATCTGCCGGACACACACACACACACACACACACACACACACACACACACACACACACACACACACACACACACACACACACACACACACACACACACACACACACGCACACAAAATAAAATGTAAGAAAAAATCACGTAAATGGGGTTAATGTTTGCAACCAAACAAAAGGCGCATATATGCAAGTTTTTCACATGGTTTCCTGAGCTCTTAACCCCTTCGCTGCTACTTGACGTAGATTGTGTAGATTGTAGACGTAGATTGTGTTTCTGAAATCTTGGTTCATTTGACACCAAAGAGCCCTAACCGTCCAAGGAACACGGTATCAACAAGAGGCATAGATACACATGAGCCCTTACAACTTCGGGGTTCTCAGCAGTGAGGCTTTATGCCTCGTGCAGTTTGGTGTCGGTCTTGGTGTTGCGGCATTGAAGGGGTTGAGGGTCTGTGTTCTTTGCAGATGAGCCCCAAGACCGAAACACACACGCATACAGACTGAATAAACTAGATTGATTATGTATGCAAGCATGAGTTTCATGAGACTGCGCGTGTCAGATGGATAAGATGATATGCCAACTTGTAACGTATACTGGAATCACACAAGGTGAGGAGAGACACAGATAGATCGGACACTGAGGAAAATGGATTAACCCTTATCATTCGGAATACACCAGTGTGTGAAATAAGTTTGACTAAAATAGTTCAAGGGTAGTGCCAGAATAGCTTGCCGCCTATAGCCGCCAAGATATTCTGGCACCACCCTTGAACTAAAGCCATTGGTCTATATCCTTATCTGTAAGTATTATAATGTAGCTTGCGTGTGGCAGTGTACAAATTTGAAGCTTTTAGCCGCAGTATGATATGGGTTAACCAGTACAGAGCCAGCTGACGCAAGCCATGTTCCTGCAATCTTCGTTAAGTCAAGGAAAAACAAACAAACAAACAAACAAACAAAAAACAAAAAACCTAAAAAAAAACCCAACAAACCTCAAGATGTCCAAGGAACATGGATGTTACGTTGTGTCAGAAAGAGGCATAGATCCTCATGAGTCCCCGCAACTGCGGGGACTCATGAGGATCTATACCTCTTGTAGTTCGGTGGTGTTCAAATTTTCTCGGCACTGAACCGATGAATGTATGCTGTGTTTCACACACGCGAAAAAGCAATCTGCCCTAGCGTAGAATGAGGGACGTTAACTCTTACCCTGCCGGCGTCTACAGCGTCTGTCTCTGTAACCATGGCATATTCACTGCCGAACAACCTTTTCTGTCTGAGGATTTCGGCTGTGAACGAGACCAGCAAGAGGTATAGAGCCTCATGAGTCCCTGCAACTGCGGGGGCTCATGAGGATCCATGCCTCTTGGATTAATGGTATGGCTTTTTCTGCTCTCCGACAGAAAATGGATTTTAAAGTGAGAGGTTCTGAGGCATTTTTGACATTGAAACAAACAAGATGGCTTTTTTTATTTATTTTTTAATTTTGTGTGTGTGTGTGTGTGTGTGTGTGTGTGTGTGCGCGTGTATGTTTGTGCGCGTGTGTGTGTGTGCGTGTGTGCGCGTGTATGTTTGTGCGTGTGTGTGTGTGTGTGTGTGTTTTCTTTCTTTCTTTCTTCTTTATAAAATAGGGGAGCTGGGTGGCTCGGTGGTAAAGCGTTCGAATCTGGACCAAAAGGTCATGGCTTTGAACCCAGCTAGGGTCAAAATTTGGCCTCTTTTCGGTGCCCCGTCTTTGAAATCACCTTCGTGGTAGACAAAAGACATTAAACCCTAAACGTTTAACGTTTTTCTTTATAAAATACGAAAACTTGTCTCCTATGAGAGTTGCCATTTGAGCTTCGGAAGTGGTGAATGTCCTGCGCTAGACACCTTGAACCCGAACACGGAAAGAAACAAATTAGATTAATCCATTCAGTACTGACACACTACAGAGGGAGATTGGTCGACCATGATAATTCAAGGGTAGTGCCTAATTAGCTTGGCGCCTGTCGGCGCCAAGCTAATCTGGCACTGCCATTGAATTATCATAGTCGATCCATCTCCTGCAACTGGTGCATAGTCATTAGGTGACGCCTCCAAAATTTGGGAAATACGGCCGTCGGGCTGAATGAGTTAAAATGCAAGTCTGTCCTGAAAACAGTTGTCACACATACGTAAGAATCCTGGCATAAATTGGTAGTTCCTCGGTTTTCGTTTGATTTTGATCGCATTAGCTGCTTGGATGAATTTACGAAAACTTGTTATGCCTGCTTGGCAACGCAAACAAAGACAACGACAACGACGACCACAACAACAACAACAACAACAACAACTCCAGTCCATGCAACGTTTCTCCGGTGTGTGTCTGTCTTTGCGTGCGTTTGTACGCTTGTAAAAACAACAGTTGACATTATTTTCACCTGGAACGACCTTGCAGCTCATGTCAGACATGCTCCAACTCCTTCTGCTTTCAAACCGCTGCTCAAGATCTATTTTATTCTTGTGCGTATAGTTAGATGCATTTTCAGTGTGTTAGCAATCTTTGGCAGTAACTGTTCTTGTAACGGTGTGTGTGTGTATGTGTGAGTGCGAGCTTTTGATGTGTGTGACTTTAGTTTTTGTAATATTTATTGTAGCTTTAACCTTCTTGTACTTTTTGTTCTGTGATTTTTGATCTTGTAAAGCGCTTAGAGCATCATTTATTTGGAGGTTAATGCTATATAAATGTACATTATTATTATTATTATTATAAACGCTCCGTGATTAAGCATATCTCAATATCGCCATGATGGCTGTGGCGTGAAGGTAATCAAGTTGTTTGGTATCGCATGTAAGTCAGTGGATACGCGTGTGTGGTAATGGACCATGCAAAAAGTCTGGTCTCTCTCTCTCTCTCTCTCTCTCTCTCTCTCTCTCTCTCTCTCTCTCTATCTCTCTCTCTCACTCTCTCTCTCTCTCTCTCTCTCTCCCTCTCTCTCTCTCTCTCTCTCTCTCTCTCTCTCTCTCTCTCTCTCTCTCTCTCTCTCTCTCTCTCTCTCTCTCTCTCTCTCTCTCTCTCAATGAGCTATCTGACTGGTGTAGAAAGAATCATATGACTCTTCACCATATAGCTAAAACAAAGTGTATTTTAATCGCCACGCGGCCAAAACATCAACGCCGACCACAGCCATTACAATTACAACTGAACGCTGAAACCATAGAACAAATCACTGAGCGTAAATTCTTAGGAATACACGTTGATGAACAACTGTGCTGGGAGACCCATATAAATGTTCTTTGTAAGACCATTGCCAAAAACACGTTTTTGTTGTCCCAACTTAGTCATGTCACTGACACAAATACCCGAAAACTGCTTTTTCATGCTCATTTGAAGTTATATTCCGCAGGATCAAGCATCTCAACACAGTCAGAAAACTGTCTGCAACAGATACTGCTGACAGTATGTGTATGGGTCCTTTGTGTACTATCTTAGAGCTTTATGATGTAAGTACAATGCCAAATGTCGAAATTCATCGTTTGGAGGGTGTTACGTGGAGGAGTTGTAGTCGTAGTATGATAAACACACCCGACGCACGCACGTAAGGTTCTTTAAAATAAACCTCGTTCAGCTGCAATTAGACAATACTGGAGTAACAGTTCCAATAATATTTTAATTCAGCGATGCGATCACCACACAATGCATTTCCAAATGCATCATCACTGATACAAAGTCTCTTCTGCAAATGTCCACACTAGGACACAAAGTTTCTCACACAACGTACACCACACTGTTACGCTGTTTCTTTTACAATGTACACCCTATACTTGCCACGTACCTACGATAACTGTGTGTCTCTACAACTGACAAATGCAAGACAATGTACGAACGTGCTTCCCCAGCAACAATCTTTTATAGTGCACTAATTTCTAGAATAATCTAGGAAAATCAAACAACTCAACCAATCAAAATAATCTACGCAACTGAAACTCACAAACATCAATAAAACATGAACCCTCTAGAAAACCACAATAGGCTACAAAAATTTGGCTGCTCACTTCAGCCCCAAACCCTTGGTAAAATGACATCTCACAAAAGTATGGTAGGCAGTTCGGAAACTTCGAGAACCTTCACAAAATTTCAATACAGACAAGAAAAAGGCTGAACACTTCACGCGCACAGTAAACAACTTGTGACCAAAAGAGCGGCTCACTCTGATACCGAATTTCAAAAGGTTGCCGACGCTTTGATGTTACACACACGAGCGCGATTCTGCTACAACATTCTAGTCTATTCTCATCGTAACTACACAATACAAAAATCGACCGCTTTTCTCCGTGTGACTTCGCTAGAAACTTCCGGAACAAACCTAACAAAATAACAAAGCAAATTCCGCTCTTCGCGCGAATAAAAGAAAATTCCACCGAAAAGGTACGTGAATCGCAACCATGATAGCTCAAATAAATATTGGATCGTTTCCTACGATTAACACATGTATGCTCTCACAGGACAACACAACCACAATCGTAACAGAGGGTGTCTTGTTTTTGTACCCGAGTCGCGGATTTATCATCTGCATCGGCCTGGTTTTGAATTAGTGTGCATATTTATGAGCCTACGTCACAAGGCAGAACTATCAGTGTATCGCAATACTGTAGGTCACGAGGTAATTGGTGTAGTGTACACACGTGTCAGTGTACACGTGTACTGATGTTCTCCGGCACCTCTTTGACGTAATTTTCCACGAGAAAGTAGAATAAACCTTCCATACTCGCTATGCTGTCAAAATCACAATGCGCTTGACCTGCTAGTATTTACTAGTAACGATCGTGCTGCGTCGTGCACCGAGGGCGTGGCTTATTTGATTCTCCGCGCAAAGCGAGCGTGCGTCGACGGTGCCTAGTTTGACCTTTGATCCTTTACCCCTCGGAAACACGCACCGCCTTCAATCATTGAAACAGAACATCGGTATTTACATGATACCCACTTTCTGCACTGCAGTCAATTTCACATCTCACACATCGAAGTCTATGTAAATGAAAGCATCATTGGAAACGACAAATGCACCATCGCAACAGAAACACTACCTGTCTGAATCGAGTGAATGAGAGCCCGCACAGACGGTAAAAACCGTGTTACGACCAACGATGTGCAACTTTGACACACACCGTAGTTCAGTTCAGATCATTGCAGCATAAAATGTGATAACTAGCTCGTAACTATTTGATAAAACAGGTTTAAAATCTTGCGAAATCAGTAAGAGATAAATTCTACTGAAGATCATGAATTCTGAGGAAGTCACTAGCGCTCGCAGAACTATAGGAAGATCGACAAAGATCGTACTGAGATTACTTACTGATTCAGCAGAAAAGCGACAAATTCCGGATGGGCGGTCAAGCCAAGCTCTTGCTTTACGTGTTGCCACATGTCCATATTCTCTTGTCCGATGTCAGTTCTACTTAAGGGTATCTTGTCTCTCTTCTGCGTCTTTCTTCGCTTCAATTCCGAGTCTGTCATTGTCTGCGCGAGTCGATGACACTTTTTTTTTCTTCGCTGGTTCATCCGCCATCTTGTCTCTGATTGGTTATAATTATACAGATGACCTGAGGTCATATAGAATAGTTATGACCTCAGTTACCATGCCTATCAGAATCAATATTGTCACGTATCCGTCAAAAGATTCCGGTGGGCCTCTTTTCGCTTTGAACGGACGAAAGAAAGCATTTGGTGGGACAATAGGGTGGTCACCGTCTAAGTGGGTATGTATACTGATTCCCAGTAAAAGCTTTTTGCAAACTGAAGCCTTAAAAAAGGTCGGGCGTGCCCCTTTAAAGTCCCACGTTGATTTTTTTTATGTCTCCACGGCGTGGACGGCTGTAGTGATGTTCACATGAACAGGTTAAACTCCATATATAAAATAGCCGTTAAATATTCTCGGTCTACGTCAGCAACTTATTATCAACAAATGCATTTTCATGCATAAGATTCTAAATAATATGATACCGCAGTACCTAACCACCAAATGTATGCAGCAAGATCGTGAACGAACCTCAAGGAACAATACCTTACCCTACCCCTACCTAGTACTGACCTCTTTAAAACTAGTATGGCATTTTCTGGTCCGTTTACATGGAATTCTTTTCCTGCAAACCTGAAAGGTATAACCTCACTTATAAAATTTAACATAAAAATTGTTGAACAGCTTATGAGCCAGACATAACATCTGCAAAACAAGTCCTGTTATTATTTCACAAACCAAAATTGATACCTCTTACCGGTGTTATATTGTATTTGAAACGCATTCATGTACTGCACGCAGTATAAAAAACAAAATGGACACGTTTGAAATAAATATTATATTAAACTTTTGTTTTTAAAGTAAAAAGTCCAAGCGATTGATCCTGAAACATGGCCTCTTGGCCCTTGAATTTAAAGGATCCTTGTGCACTTGGAGGCAAACGTCACGCCAGCGACACGCATCAGTGACTAGACACCCCATCGCCTGCACGCTCCATTAATTTAATTAGTTTCCAGTCCAACACTTTGGAGTGCACTGGTAATGTTTACAGTAATTGTCACCAGCCTGGCGAGTAGAGGTGTCAGTAGGAAAACTTCTGTGGTCTTAATACTTGTGTTTATCTGTGATTTTGAACATTAACGCTGAAAGCCGTAAGGTCCAAAATCACAGACCAGCACACAGTTATTGTAACAATCACACAGAGCAACTTTACGATAATATCCTGACACGGCATGAGGTGACGACCAAGAATGTGTGAATAACAAAGAAACGCCAACGAAAGAAAGAAACGCACTGTTGCTTGCGGGCTTTCTGGACGTGTTTGTTTGTTGGGTATTTCCTGGAATTTTACATTGCATTAGCAATATTTATAGCTATGACATCACTAGCTAGGCGCGGCTGTTGATCAATTACTTCATTCGGTTTTGCTTGTTTAGTTGAAGCGATCTGCGCCATGGTCGGCGGGTTTGGACTGCTAACAACAGCCGATACAACGAGTGATCAATGTTGTCTTAACTTGAGCCGCGCATCCGGATGCGGCTGGCCGCGAATGAGTTAAACGAGACTTTGCTACCCTTCCTTTTACAATCCGTGTGAGTCTAGGTACACGTGACAGTTTTTTTTTTTTTTTACTGCCCCCATGTGCGTAACGGAAGAACTCTCCTGCGTACAAAGGCCAAAAAGAAGAGCAGGAAAGTCTCTCTCTTTTTTTTTTTTTTTTTTTTTTTTACAATATTCAAACTTTTTGTAAAGTAAACTTGGCCGGTTTTTGTCCAGCATTATTGACAGAAACACTAAGAACACATTGTAGTTGTCCCGCTATGAAGACTGTATTACAATTCAGGAGACCGATCGGCCATGATAGTTGAAGGGTGGTGCCAGAATAGCTTGGCGCCTATGGGCGCCAAGCTATTCTGGCACCACCCTTCAACTATCATGGTCGAGCCCTGTCTTGCTGCGATGTGTCGGGGTTGAATGCGTTAAGGGTCAATGAGATGAATTCCCTTGATACAAAAATGGGTTAGTTGATGGCATGTATCTCGGTCAGTAACCGGACACCAAAGCCCATAAAGGCCAGCGCCATACCGCATCCACTTTCTACATCAACCGCGGGAGTTGGCCTGCTTCTCCAACATTAACTCATTACATCCTGAGGACTCCTGAGGATGTAATGTATTTTTTTGTTGGTAATATCCTTTGAGGTCCACATCACAGTGCTGGAGACAGGACGACCATGATAGTTTAAGGGTGGAGTTAGAATAGCTTGGCGCCTACAGGCACCAAGCTATTCTAACACCACCCTTGAACTATCATGGTCCAGATAGTGTCGTAGCTTGTCAGGGAGGGCTTTGATTTTTGAAAATTGCCATACAACGGATTCTCTGTGTCGTCTTGCCTCAACTAATACCTCCTTTTCCCCGTGCGAGCAGACACAGAGGGTTTTTTTTTTTAATTATTATTATTTTACATTTTACTGGTGCAAAGTCGCCTTTTTACGTACGAGAGGTACTCCGACACGAGTCAGGGGCAGTAGAAAACCTATGTTACGTGCGTTTCTCATATGGATTGAGCAAAGAAGGGTAGAAAGTTTTAGTTGGTGCAAGAAAACAATGAGATACCTAGCAACTGAAGCCCGCAATGGAGCCGATCCCTTCTAACGACGAAGCTGTGGTACATGGTATACATGTAATTCAAAGTACATTCTTCAAACGGTATCATGCGTACCTTCACTGCCTCTGCTGTGGCACAATGATACGCGTGATAGAGAAGAACTTCTCTTATGTTACAGTGTCATAGCAGAGTGAAGGTACTATACTGACGAGCAAAAGAAATGCGACATCATTCGAATCATCGGAAACACTCCAGTGTTTCCGATGATTCCAGCGATGTTGCATTTCCTTCGCTCGTCAGTATATAGTATGGACGATGGTAAGACTGTCAAAGAGCACTTCACTTTCGCTGGTCCCTGTGGGGGTGATGGTTAGTGATATGTCCATAGTTTCTGGGAACAGCAATTAAGGGTGCTGTCGCAGAGGCTTAATTATACAAATACAGCTCTCGAGTGCTCATCGGCAGCCAAGCTTGCTTAGAACATTAATCCAATCTGCCGTCTCTATAGGCTCAGAAAACCCTGCAGGGCGCAGGGAAATTACCTGCATTGTATTGAGTGTACCGCAAGGTATAACTAATCCCTCACAAAGACTCCTCCGTTTGCAAGAGGCGTAGATCCTCATGATCCCTGCATTCGCAGGGGGTCATGAGAATCTACGCCTCTTGCTGGCTAGGAGTGGCTTTCACGTGGCTGCTTCTTTGATCTTCAGAAGGAGGATGTCCAAAATGGATTACGCGTGTGCGTGTTACGTACAAAGGGGGATGTCAATGGCGACTGCATTTTGCGCTACAATTTCTGTATGGTATAAATGGGCTTTTTCAATTCTAGCTCCAATCAATGAATCGATGACACAATCAGTCAATCAATGAATAAATGAATGAATGGATGAATGAATCAAACAATCCACCAATCAATCGATGTTAATCAATCAATCAATCAATCAATCAATCAATCAATCAATCAATCAATCAATCAATCAATCAATCAATCAATCAATCAATCAATCAATCAATCAATCAATCAATCAATCAATCAATCAATCAATCAATCAATCAATCAATCAGTCAGTCAATCAATCAATCGAGCAACAATTAATCTAGCAATCAAGCCTGCAATTGGAACAAGTTATTCATCAGTCGATGCATCTATGGATCAATGAAACAGGTAGGCAAACAGGCAAACAGGTAAACGAGCAACAACATGTAGCAGTCCATGAACATAGTAAACCGCGCCAATTTCTTTAACCCTTTGGCTGTCGACAGTGCTTTTTGTCGCAATGATTCCTGCGGGAATCATCGCGACAAAAAACTGCTGCTGACAGCCAATTGATGGTTAATTTGCCGGAAAGTGCCTAAACACCGCATTGTACAGAAGAAAAGGAAGTGGGCTGCATTGTCGATAAGCAAACAGCATTGACCCCAGAGAGACAGAGAGACAGAGAGAGAGAGAGAGAGAGAGAGAGAGAGAGAGAGAGAGAGAGAGAGAGAGAGAGAGAGAGAGAGAGAGAGAGAGAGAGAGAGAGAGAGATGAAATGAAATGAAACTTTATTTCTCAAGGATGAATGATGAGGTACATAGACCTGTTTTCAATCTTGTCCTTGCACACACACACACACACACACACACACACACACACACACACACACACACACACACACACACACACACACACACACGCGCGCTCGCGCGCGCGCACGCACTCACACAGACACACGCACACACACACACAATGCCTGGAGAAAAAAAAAAAGTAGTTAAGCCCATCCAAGTCCTCATGGCAGACCCGGGTGGGGAAAAGTACAAAGTAAATAATATATTTAAAGAAAAAAGTGTAAACAGAAATCAGTGTTTGCATGTATACATATGTGCATTGGGTATTTACAAGAAATTACATGGTTAAAAAAAGGGTAAAAAGAGAATACACTGATATAGCTGTATGTGTGTGTGTGTGTGTGGGGGGGGGGGGGATAGGCACTTACAGGAATAGCTTCAACATGTCTACGCTATGTACGTATTGAAGGACTTCAGAAACGAAAATCCATATTCACGTGAGAAACGAAAAGCCATAGTCACGTGGTTTACTCTTTACTGCATTTCAAGTATTCCTGAGGTACTTCAGCAGCTGGGTTTTTAATATTCTAACCGACGGCGCTGCTCTAATATCTGCCAGAACAGAATTTCATAATTTGGCCCCAGAATAGGACTAAGATGACTTGTAAATATCCAAGCAGGGCATTGGTACTAACATATTGTTTCCTGGTGTTCACCTGGACCTATTTGCAAAACGGAATAAATTTGTGAGATAAGTAGGAGATTCTGAGAGGGTGATTTTGCGCATGAATACAAGTTTATTATAGATAAAAAGTTTGTGAAGAGGTAAGACAGCTAGCAACTTGAATTTGTCATCTGTACTAATGCTTTCTGTGAGATTGTCAACAATTAGTTTAATGGACCTTCTGCGGAGCGAGTTGAGTCTTTTAAAGTTAGCATCACTACTCCCGTCCCAGAAAGTAGAGGCATAATCCAAATGTGGCCAAATATGAGCACAATATAAAATTTTCTGGTGGATTCAGTGAAAAATCTCAGTTGAGAAAGTAGGTATATATTTTAAGATATTGTTTTACAAACATTTGCAATATGATTCTGCCAGCACAGCTTGTCGTCTATGGCGTCATAGCGGAAAATTCGTACAGAGAGAGAGAGAGAGAGAGAGAGAGAGAGAGAGAGAGAGAGAGAGAGAGAGAGAGAGAGAGAGAGAGAGAGAGAGAGAGAGAGAGAGAGAGAGAGAGAGAGAGAGAGAGAGAGAGAGAGAGAGAGAGAGAGAGAGAGAGAGAGAGAGAGAGAGAGAGAGAGAGAGAGATGAAATGAGATGAAACTTTATTTCTGAACGGAAGAAGCAGTTAGCACATGTGCCATTTTTCACGCTTGCCGTTGCTAATCTACAACTCTACTAAAGGTACAAAGCTACTAGCATACAAAGGTAAAAAGCTAACATACAAGTGCACATAATATAACAAGTCATTCGAAACAAAACAAAAATGGATAAGGCAAAATGGAGGGCACCGATTATGATTGCTAATAATGTGAACGGAAAAAAAGATATTCTTTAAAATTCCTTCTTTCACTGAAATCAAACACACGCACGCGCACGCGCCGCACGCACACACACACACACGCACGCGCGCACACACACATACACACACACCTGCGCGCGGAGGTTAATATCAAAGCTTGAGGCGATGGGGATACCCTAACCAGTGAATGAGCTGTTAGATAGCAGGTACTTGAAGAGGTCTTCTCTGCACTGATTTCCATCCCGTATGCAATGGCTGTACTACAGCCATTGCATATGGGATGGAAATCAGTGCAGAGAAGACCAAACTGATGAGCAATAACGCCAGTAGCATTGGCACTGAAATCATGGTTGGAGGCCAAAAACTGGAAACAGTTAAGAAATTCAAATACTTAGGAGCCATTGTGACAGATGAGGGATCAAAACCAGAAATACTGTCCAGGATTGCGCAGACAACAACAGCACTGACAAGATTGAAGACCATATGGAAGGACAGAAACATCACACTCTGCTCCAAGATCAGACTGATGCGCTCCTTAGTCATCTCAGCGCTCTTGTATGGCTGCGAGTCATGGACCCTCACAGCAGACCTTGAAAGGAGGATACAAGCCACTGAAATAAGATGTTTTTGAAGGCTGCTTGGCATCTCATACAGAGACCACATCACAAATGAGGAAGTGGGAAGCAGAATCAGGCAAGCCATCGGGCCCTATGAAGACTTATTAGCCATTGTGAGAAAACGCAAACCGAAGTGGTATGGGCATGTCACGCGTTCAGCAGGTCTTGCCAAAACAATCCTGCAAGGCACTGTGCAAGGAGGACGAAGGAGAGGAAGACAGAGGAAAAGATGGGAGGACAATATATCGGAGTGGACAGGACTGAAGCTGGGCGATTCGTTGAGAATGGCAGAGAGGAATGGAGAGAGCTGGTTGCCAAGTCATCAGTGGTGCCCCAACGGTCGGCAAGACTACGGGATATAGATAGATAGATAGATAGATAGATAGATAGATGGATGGATGGATGGATGGATGGATGGATGGATGGATGGATGGATGGATGGATGGATGGATGGATGGATGGATGGATGGATGGATGGATGGATGGATGGATGGATGGATGGATGGATGGATGGATGGATGGATGGATGGATGGATGGATGGATGGATGGATGGATGGATGGATGGATGGATGGATGGATGATGGATGGATGGATGGATGGATGGATGGATGGATGGATGGATGGATGGATGGATGGATGGATGGATGGATGGATGGATGGATGGATGGATGGATGGATGGATGGATGGATGGATGGGATGGATGGATGGATGGATGGATGGATGGATGGATGGATGGATGGATGGATGGATGGATGATGGATGGATGGATGGATGGATGGATGGATGGATGGATGATGGATGGATGGATGGATGGATGGATGGATGGATGGATGGATGGATGGATGGATGGATGGATGGATGGATGGATGGATGGATGGATGGATGGATGGATGGATGGATGGATGGATGGATGGATGGATGGATGGATGGATGGATGGATGGATGGATGGATGGATGGATGGATGGATGGATGGATGGATGGATGGATGGATGGATGGATGGATGGATGGATGATGGATGGATGGATGGATGGATGGATGGATGGATGGATGGATGGATGGATGGATGGATGGATGGATGGATGGATGGATGGATGGATGGATGGATGGATGGATGGATGGATGGATGGATGGATGGATGGATGGATGGATGGATGGATGGATGGATGGATGGATGGATGGATGGATGGATGGATGGATGGATGGATGGATGGATGGATGGATGGATGGATGGATGGATGGATGGATGGATGGATGGATGGATGGATGGATGGATGGATGGATGGATGGATGGATGGATGGATGGATGGATGGATGGATGGATGGATGGATGGATGGATGGATGGATAGATGGATAGATAGATAGATAGATAGACTTGAAAGAGGGTTTCCTTGAAAGAGGGGAGTGAACCAGTGTGTGTTATGTGCGCTGGCAGTTTATTCCAAAACGAGGCGCCCGAGAAAGAGAGGGTGGTTTTAAATAAATCTATCCTCGGGCGTGGTGTGATGAAGTTACGCCTTGATGTTGAATAGCCTGAAGCTGCCTTGGTGAAGAGCTTACGCAAGTATTCTGGGTGGATTTCATTCCAGATTTTATACATGACTACCCCTTTGTTAAAGAGATGGTGCCTGTCAAGAGGAAGCATTTTTATTTTTTTTCAAATTTTTGGTCGGTGTAAAGGGCTGGATCAGGCAAGATCTGCTTCACTGCCCTGCGATGCAAGGAGTTAAGCCTCTTCAAGTGTATGTCACCGCTGCCGTCGTATGTCGTGGAGGCATAATCGATGTGGGATTTGACATGGGCATTGTAGAATAGTTTGCGAGCTTCGACATCAATAAGATATTTTGGCTTAGACAACATAAAAACATTTCTGGACACAGTTTTACAGACAACATTGATGTGAGATTGCCATTTCATTTGGTTATCAACAATAACTCCAAGTAGGCGATGTTCAGTTACTTGTGTAATGGTGTGGTCTTGGATTTTCGGGCTAATCGTAAGTGGCTTGAGCTGATGCTTCTGACGGGTTGCTATCGTCATACATTCGGTTTTGGTGGGATTAAGGATCATTGCATTATTTTCACACCATTTGGAAATTTCGCTCAGTCCCTGTTGCAAACGACCATTTAAAGACTCAAGACACTTATCGGGGGTGTGGATTGTTGCATCATCGGCAAACAAGTTACAAGCAAGTTGCTCGTGAAATGTAGTGGCAGGTCATTGATAAATATGCAAAAGAGAAAAGGTCCCAGGACATAGCCCTGGGGCACTCCTCTTGTTACTAAACCACTTGAAGAGTAAGATCCATTTACCATCACGCGCCGCTGTCTGTCTGTAAGATAGGAAGCGAAAAACGAGGTTGTTTTTAAGGAATAAATAGATGCCTGAGAACTGGCGTCTGATGTATGAAAACAGTTACTTGAAAATGAACCATCCAGATATATACTTAGCTTGGAAAGGAGAATTTCATGATCTACCAGGTCGAAAGCTTTCCGAAGGTCTATGAAAACAACACCTGTAAATTCGCTTTGGTTCATTGAACTTAGCCACGCGTCTGTAAGTCGCGCTAAGGCTGTATGACAAATATGCTTCGGGCGAAAACCTGACTGAGGGGAGTGGATTAATTTGCGCTTTCCCAGGTATTCTAAAAAAAGATGCTTATAAATGTGTCGTTTAATGGGTTTACTTAAGACAGACAAAAGTGAAATGGGGCGATAATTATTAACATCGGACAGATCTTTTTGGTGGTATAGATGTGGTCTATGAGTGTAGATGTTGTTGGTGTTATTCGTGTCGGCGAATTGACTAACTGTTTAAGACCCAGCAACGTCATCGTAGAGTCCCATGCATGATGAGACTTTAACATGTCTATGTTAAAATCTCCCATAAGTATGACATTAGAATTAGGTTTACAGGCTTTATCAAGCTGTCGACCTTCTCTTGGATCCCTCCTCCTCTCCCGATCTTGCATCCCATTTCGACTCCTCCCTTCGAAAACTTCTAGACACCCATGCCCCTGTCACCACCTGCTCCATACCCAACCGACCTCCCTCACCCTGGCTTACTGATGACATAGCTGAGGCCAAGCGCGAGCGCCGACAAGCGGAACGCCGCTGGTGCTCATCCGACCTCACCGTTCACAGAGAGATCTTCCAAACAACTAGATCCAAAGTCTGCAGAATGATCTCCGACTCCAAACGTAAACATCTTCAAAACAAAATCCTGGAATCCACTTCTTCCAAAACCCTCTACGCCACCATGAACACACTCCTAGGCACTTCTAAAGACTCTCTTCTCCCCAACACACACAACAAAGAAGAACTCCCGTCCGCTTTTTCTACCTATTATTCAGACAAAATCCAAACTCTGCGCAACACACTCGACACTCTGCCTTCTCCGCCTTGCCCTCCCGGCACCCCCTCTCGTCCTTCCGCCCCGTCTCTCAGGATGAAGTCCTCAAGACCATAAAGTCCATGCATTTCAAAACCTGCGAACTAGAACCCCTCCCAGCTTCTCTCTACCGGGACGGCCTTCCAAAACTTCTGCCCTTCATTACCGACATCATCAACGCATCTCTAGAGAACGGCTCCGTCCCCGATATCTTCAAGTCCGCCATCGTCCGTCCTCTCCTAAAAAAAAACACAACCTCGACCCAAACGAACTCAAAAACTATCGCCCAGTCTCCAATCTCTCTTTCCTGTCCAAGCTTCTTGAGAAGGTTGTTCTCAACCAGCTCACCGACAACAACCTCCTCAGTCCCTTCCAGTCCGCCTATCGCAAACATCACAGCACTGAAACAGCCCTTCTACATATCCTAAACGACCTGCTTCTCTCCACCGACTCGGGCAACATCTCCCTTCTTACGCTACTCGACCTCTCTGCCGCCTTCGACACTATAGACCATTCTATCCTCCTCCACCGCCTTCACCACTCCTTTGGAATCACTGACTCTGCTCACTCCTGGTTTCTCTCCTACCTCTCCGACAGACAGCAGTCCGTCACCATCGACGGCATCTCCTCCAACCCAGTCACGCTCTCCTGCGGAGTTCCACAGGGGTCCGTCCTGGGCCCGGTCCTTTTCACGCTCTACACCACTCCCCTGTCCAACATCATCCAGTCTCACCAAATAAACCACCACCTCTACGCTGACGAATCACAACTACTAGACAAAGACAAACTCGACAACACTCAGTCACTACTGACTCGCACGGCTGACTGCTACGAAGACGTGAAAAACTAGATGACAGCAAAAAAGCTTAAACTGAACGACGACAAAACGGAAGCCATGCTGGTAGGCACTCGCCAGAAACTTTCCCAGCTCCCTTCCTCTCTCCACCTTCAACTCGACAGCACCACCATCTCCCTCTCCGACTCGGCCAAAAACCTCGGCGTTATCCTCGATTCCTCTCTTTCCATGACCAGCTTTGTCTCTGCCACGGCACAGGCATGCTATGTCCACCTCCGCCGCATCAGTCAGATCAGAAAATACCTCACTACCGAAGCTGCCACCAAACTTGCTGTCTCTCTCATCCTATCTCACATCGACTACTGCAACTCTCTCCTTTCCGGCCTCCCTCATTCCATCACTTTCACCCTCAGCGTGTCCAGAACAATGGTGCCCGCCTCGTCCTCAGAAAGAAAAATCCGACCACATCACTCCCCTGCTCAAACTCCTTCACTGGCGTCCCATCCCCCAACGCATCCAATACAAGATTCTGTCTCTCTGCTACAAATCTCTTAACAACTGCGCTCCTGCCTATCTCTCCAACTTACTTCACCCCTACACTCCTCCCCGCACCCTCCGCTCCGCCTCCGACCCTCTCCGCCTCCACATCCTCCGCACCAAACTCAGCACTTTTGGCCCCCGCTCCTTCTCTGTATACGGTCCATCCGCCTGGAACACTCTCCCACTCTCTCTCCGTCAGAAACACTCTCTCTCCTCCTTCCAGTCCGCCCTCAAAACTCACCTCTTTCAACAGTTCTAGCACTATATAATAATAATAATAATTACGGTATTTATAATGCGCTTATCTTATAATAATTATAACTCTAAGCGCGCACTCAAAACTCGCACATGCTTTAGACAATGACTCACGTAACACAAATAGTGAAAATACATTACGACGGTCAGCTTGGGGTGGGGAGTGTGGTGATATAGTGCTAGAACTGTTGAACCCCCTATCACCACACTCCCCACCCCAAGTCGACTGTCGTAATGTATTTCACTTTTTGTGGTACGCGATCCGTTGTCTAAGCGTGCGCATGCGTGCGTGAGTTGTGAGTGCACGCTTAGAGATATAATTATTATAAGATAAGCGCATTATAAATACCGTAATTATTATTATTATAAATATACTAAGAAAATTATCATACCATTCAAAGTTTGCAGCAGGGTTGCGGCACAGAAAACCGATAAGAAATGATGGTGATTGGGGGGCTTTCAGCTCAAGCCACATACACACTAAGTCATGTCGTCTACGTGTAAGAGCTTGAACAGACGTGTGAATATAAGCTGCTAATCCTGTCTGTCCGTGGGCCGTTGGATCACGCCTCAGGACAGAAAAGCCAGGAACCTGAATTGATTCATCAGATACATTAGAACCAAGACGTGTCTCAGATAATCCAAAAAAGTGATCGCTGATACCAAAGTTTCCTTTGGGGCGGTCCGTGGTGCAGCGGTAAAAGCGCCTGCCACCACACCAATGCAAGAGGTGCGAGGTTCGATACCCGGTTACAGCGTCGGATTTTTCTACTCTTGTAAGTGTCACCATTAATTCGGGCGGGCCGTCGGGGGGTTCTTTCTCCCCCCCCCCCCCCCACGAATTTGGTATTAATTTCAGTCCACTTAATCAAATTTCAAAAATATAAAAAACGATTTAAATTTCCAAAATTTCAGTAGCTCGCTTGAGCTTGCCCTTAGCACCACGTGAATGTTCTGTGTTTATGTACAGTGTGTGAGGGAATGCGTGTGATTCACGTGAGCGTGCTTGTTGGGTTCAGTTTGCGGCTATGTCTTGCGCATTGAGTTATATTATAAATAGGAGAAATGCGCCATATAAATACTATGTATTATTATTATTAAATATGAGATGGGTTTGAGTCATTCAGGTAAACGCAAATATCAATTTGGCATATAGATGGTACACACTTAAATGCCCAATGCCGAGATCTTTTACTTTCACGTCTGCTTGATTCATCGTGAAAGATGAGAAAGAAACAAAGGTGGCAAAATGAAAATAACAATAAGTACGCTTAAAGTAATAAAGCTATTAAAGTAACGGTAATCAGCACACAAACACAAATAATAATAAAACCAAACAATGAAAGGGACAATGATATTGAATCAAAGCAAACAAAAATTATGCTTAAAAGTAATGAAGAAGAACTGTAATTTTAAGAAGAACAAAAAAATTACGATGCTGCAGTAGCAGACAGAGTACAACCAGTATTCAGTCGACTAAAACGTTTTCAAAATGAGAGTAAACACCTTTTATGAAAATATAAAGGGAAAGAGAATATTGCGTGTGGTTGCTGAGGCTGTCCGTATAGTAATCATATAGCTTAGTACAAGTCCACACGATCGCGGTCCACTCAGCGTGCGGCTTAATAATGAAGCATCAATATGAAAATACAACTGTCCAGGTTTCACCAAAGTGCTGGTCAGAAAAAAAAACAAACATTGCGCAACACACTCAGGCACAATTATCCGGCGTAGGATTGTCACTGAGATGATGCAGAAATCCACAAAACCATTAAAGACACAAAATTCATAAAAAGGCTGTTGGTAACCAACTCGAGAAGAGTACAGTCCGTTGACTGCAAACAAAATGACGTAATGCACAAGCTTAAACTGGCTACAGGTATAGTAACTACCACAACATCATGAATATTATTATCTCACCACAAAATCAGGAATATTATGTCACCACGTTGATTGACTCATTGAGCCCTGAGGCTGAAATACCCAAGAACAGTAGTTCTGATTTACGGACCATATTACATTAATGGAGACAGACAAACCGTGACAGCTCAAGAATAGCCTGGCACTCTGGACACCACGCCATTGGGCGCCGCCCCCGCACTATTAGGAATCAATGGGTCAAGAATAGAGAGAGAGAGAGAGAGAGAGAGAGAGAGAGAGAGAGAGAGAGAGAGAGAGAGAGAGAGAGAGAGAGAGAGAGAGAGAGAGAGAGAGAGAGAGAGAGAGAGAGAGAGAGAACGAACGAACGAACGAACGAACGATGTTTATTGCTCAGGCCGACGGCCCATTGCAATGGGGGAACAGTGGGATGGGGAGGAAAAAATCGAAAATATTCGACAACAAATGAAAACACCGAAATAAGGTCTCATCCAACAAGGTAAATGTCCATGTTAGGAATCGGTTATTCTATTAGCTAAAAGTCAGCAACAATGCGACAGTCGTCATCAGTCAGGCTAGGCTTCAAATCAAGCACCGAGTCAGTCAGAATGTTAACCCAGGAGGTGACGAACCATGGAACGTATATTCTCCAACTCGATCAGCGCCCTATCAAAACACTCTTGGTAGTTACCATTGGGATCTATGACAGTCCAGCGGCAAATGTTCTCTTGCACCTTTTGTTCATAGTCACTCATCAGCTTTTTTTTTTGATGGATGAACCAGTGACACACAGAACCTTTCTCACAGTCCAAGACCACTGTTATGTCATCACTTCTACACAACAATTGCTCTTGCTGATTTTTTTTGTACAAAACGCATTTCTCAAATCCTGTGTTTCTCTGGTTATCGCGTAAACGTCTTTGTAAAGTTCTGTTCATGATTGATGCGACGTAATCTCTCTCTTCAAGAGTGTATGAATCAGTGGTTACACTCGCATCACTAGGGTCAACTTCAGCACTGTCGACACGGTCCATTGCGCACGCTCCAGTCAGCTGTGTTGTCACGCTGGTACCAATGCACTCTGTAGGTGCATCGTCACTGGTCTCTATCCTGTCCGCTGTGGGTGTGTAGACATCATGGGAAACACGTGCAACCTCATCACCTGTGGCTTGGGGAGTTGTACACGGCGTGTCGAGAGTGTGTAGCTGTTTGTCTTCGCTGTTTGTAGCTTGTGTGGGCGGGGTGGGCATAAACAAAGGCAATACTGGTGATAGATTGTCACTTGCCTTGTTTGAACGTTCCTGCCTCCTGGCCTCTGCTCTCATGTAGTCCCGGCGATTGTGGGATGGCGGCTTCTTGCGGTAGGTTGCAGTAATGGCAGGGGACCCGTGTGCCATACCGGTCAACCTCAGAATGACAACTGTCGAGTCGCCTCTACCGTCAATTTTAAAGGATGACAGCGTGTTGTCGCATAGCAGGGCGTTCAAAGCAGCTTCCAAAGCTGAAGGCAGTCCTTCAACTGGCATGGCGTTGAGATTTACTGGCAAAAGGCAGTACTTTTTGCAGGAGGTCTCAAATGGCAGCCCTGTTGCTTGCACGATCACGTGACCGACCGACCGAGAGAGAGAGAGAGAGAGAGAGAGAGAGAGAGAGAGAGAGAGAGAGAGAGAGAGAGAGATCATCGGGCCGACGTCAACCGCCGTTGAACCGCGCACAAATGTGCGCGGGTCATCGGCGGCCGACGTCGGCTCGTGAACTTTAGCTGACTAGGAAGACTGTCAAAACCCCCGGGAAATCAACATTGCGTGCGCACCAAAAGTCGCGTGAGACATATCTCGGCGGTTACCGCACGCCACACCCCGGGTGTCAAATTCTGGTTGTTTTGGTGTCAGTGTCACACACACACACACACACACACACACACACACACACACACACACACACACACACACACACACACACACACACACACGCACACACACACGCACACACACACACACACACACACACACACACACACACACACTAACTAACTAACTAACTAACTAACTACGAAGCGCCGAGAAAGGTTGGATTTCATTATCTGTATTGAAAAGTTTATGTCAGATACACACTTCAAGTTCATGTATTTCTTTCAAGCAACACATTAACAATAGTGGGTGACGGGTCCTGCAGCTAAGTCTTTGGCTTCCTGCGCCACCGGCCCATTGCGTACAGATCGACGCAACCGCACACCCTCCCATCCATCTCCCTGCCCCCCACTTCCCCCGCCCCCCACTTCCCCCGCACACACCACACGCACACACACACACACACACACACACACACACACACACACACACACACACACCAACTCACCCACCCGTGGATGGTTAATTGTGTTAGTTCGAAGTGATAATGTACGGCCCAAACGGGCGGGTTAATCTGGCGGGGGGGGGGGGGAGGGGGGGAAGGGGGGGCAGGGAGAGCTATTGTCTATTGAGTACGACTTGAACACTGATCACTTCGGCCGCACTGCAACTGTGCCACTTTGATCTACCGGGACTTTTAACGGACATGCTATCTGAACAATCCTGTCGTTTTGCCTGGACCCACCTATGGATTTGCAGATCTCGTCTATATCGGTCTGCGGCAAACGTTTAGTGTGGTTTAATCGACATCTTGATGACATTTTCAGTCTGAATGCGTAAACGAAACTGCCCAATATCTGCCAACAAGAGGCGTATATTCTCATGAACCACTGCGGCTGCTCTGTATCTTGATAATCCACGCCCTTTGCAGATGGAATCGCATGGCCCTACATACCCTGTCGTTAGCCTTTTGACAAAATGGGCGATGACTACCCTACCACGGGGCTCAAAGCGAAAGAGTTATTATATGTAAATAAACGATCCCAGGTGGCAAGAGGCATAGATTCTCATGAGCCCCTGCAGCTGCAGGAGCTCGTGAGAATATGTGCCTCGTAGAGAGAACAGGACCTGGCTGCTGAATGACTGTCGTTCAACTTTGGACAGAATGGCCTGTGACTATACCTCAACCTGACGACATACATTAAATCTAAATTGTCAGTCTTTAGGCAAGCAAGAGTCGTAGATTCTCATGAGCTGCAGGGGCTCACGAGGCTCTATGCCTGTAGCAGGTGGAAGGTATGCCCTAGGTAATTTAGCTGTCGTTAGCCCTTTGAAAGTGCCGCAGCTGAATTAGCGCTGCCTTTGATATGACAGTGCGACACGGTAAGCACCACACATCGTCCCCAGAGGGCAGTGTGCGCAGGCAATGCAATAACGTAATGTATTGTTTCGGTGCCATCTCTCATGGTGAAAAAATAATAATGTGAGGACAAAAATGGCAACTTTGCTGTACGAGAAAACAAGTGTCCCTGTCACTCTCTGAGCCTCATGGATTTTGAGTTTTGTGACGGGAGGGACTGGCCATTGTTGGTGTAAATCTGATCAGATAATAAACCATTAAACCACAATGGTTGTGTTCCTCGATTCACTACCGATGATCGCAGGAGACAACCAGTGTGACACTATGCTTCACATCAGCTGTAGTAGCGAATGACGATTCACCCTTTGTCTGTCAGTAGCGCCCATCGTCGCGATTATTCCTGAAGGAATCATCGCGACAAAAAGCCCTACCGACAGCCAAAGGGATAATAAAATTTAAAAGAAAAGGTAGGGCCCACTGTCCGAGAAATCAAACGATAGTCGTGCATGGGTCAGTGGGGGCAAGGGTGCGTGTGAGAGGGGTCGGTTTGAAGTATATCCGGAGGAGAGGTGCGAGAGAAGTACTAATTACCCCATTTAACCCCAACGCCCTACTGCAGAAGAAAGATAGCCCGTGATGATTCAAGGGTAAGATCAAAGTGCCTCTGGCCCTATCGCCTACCAATGAGGTAGGGCTGGACCCTCCCAGGCCATGCCGGTTCCTACAGAACTGAGAAATCGTATGTAGTCCTCCGGGTTTTTCCGACCACCAGAAGGTTAGATGAAGAACACGATACCTTTGAACGATGAATAGGACAAGAAATTGGTGGCATAGATTAACCCCTTAACTCATTCGAGACGTGCCGCCTCCAGAATCGCGGCTTATGCCGTGTATCCGGAGGCGGCACGTGAAGTCTCGAATGAGTTAACTGCCGGTACAGGGCGAACGTTACCCAACCGCAAGAGAGGTAAATCCTCATGAGGACTTATTCCTCTTGTTAATCCTGTGTTTTTTTGTGCCCATGTTTGATCCCATTCTATTTGTGTTTTTCACGCGAATGCTGGTCAGCGTGCAGTGGTTTTAGACGCGAAATCCGCGCCCGCTGGCAAGCAAGGGGTTAATGCTTGATGCCGTGTATCCGGATGCGTCTAGCCGAGAGTAAATTAATAAAACCAGTGTGTTCAGGGTGTTTCAGGACGCCTATTACGACGGTTGTTGTAGTAGGACTGTCTTCAAAACAAAGGGAAGGAAGAACAATGCTAGAAATCTATCAAACAGCTTGCTCTGCAGTACACGTGACACAGGCCTGTTTCAGAGTTTGCCATTTAACTCATTCTACCCCAGACCCACCACAGCAAGATAAGGATCGACCATGTTAGTTCAAGGGTGATGCCAGAATAGCTTGGCGCCTATGGGCGCCAAGCTATTCTGGCATCACCCTTGAACTATCATGGTCGATCTATGTCCTGCACTGCAATGCAGTCTTCAGAGGACAACGGCAAGATCTAAGGAATTCGGTGTTGGGGTAGAATGAGTTAAAGAAGCGCAATAATCTGAAACCTGTTGTAAGCGACCTCGCTTATGAGAGATCACCTGTCATTAAAGTCCATCATTTCGGTGGCTGTAGCTGCCGACATGATGGTCTTTGATGACAGAACAAAACTTCAACTTGTCTCGTAAGACCACATTTTGTCTTGCAAAAGAGGAATTTGTTCAAAGTATGCCATACTGTACGCGGTGTACTGTGTATTATGCGCTGAACAACTACACAGAATTCTATGCTATATTTTTAACATTTCACTTACCCAGTGGGTCGTCCCCTGTTCGTGGAAGATTTCTTGTATTATCCCCGTGCCAAAAAAGCAAACTGTATCTGTGATGAATGATTTAAGACCAGTTGCTCTTACCTCTTGTGTCATAAAGGTTTTTGAGAGGGCTGTTCATTCACATTTTCAAATACAGGTTTCTGATTTTATGGACCCCTTTCAGTTTGCTTACAGAAGGCAAAGAAGTGTTGATAATGCCATTTTGCATGTTGTAAACAACATCTACTCTCATTTAGAAAAACCAGGAGCCTCCTTTCGACTGATGTTCTATGATTTTTCATCTGCTTTTAACACCATTTAGCCACACATACTCGCTTACAAACTAATTAACATGAACATAAATGCCTCTACCATTCTTTGGGTTTTGGACTATCTTACTAACCGCCCACAGTATGTCAGAATTAGTTCAGATCTAATCTCAGATGTGCTTTTTACCAACACCGGTGCGGTGCACAACAAGGGACTGTCCTGTCGCCTTTTTTGTTTTCTTTGTACACAGCAGACTGTAGAGCCACTCATGACGACTGTGTCATGGACAAATACGCTGACGGCACGGCACTGACAGGACAGATTACAGATGAGGATGACAGACACTATCGACAAGAGATCGACGACTTTGTAGAGTGGTGCGATAGAGACTATCTCGAAGTAGGGGAGGAGCCCCTATTATGAAACAGTGCCTATTATGAAACACCTTGCTCCCGGCGAAACGGAATAACCTTTCCAAATTCCGCCTGTGCAGTAATATAGAGCTACTTCAGTGAGCCTTATTTCCGGTACAAGAATGTCTGGCGTGATGAAAACGAAACACGCCGAGAAAATGTGACTTTTGACTCTTCTGCGTCTAATTTTTCGCCATTTTGAAACACCTACATCAGCATTCAGTTTTGTGACTTTTAAAAAATAGTCACTCTTGTCATGAAGAGCAATCTTCGGACATCAGATAACCAGCGGTTTTGGTTCTCTTTTTGTTGTTTTGGAGGCACGCATTTTCCTGGAGAGGCTTCTTGTTCCTATTATGAAACACAAAGAGCACCTAATATGAAACGTGTTTTATAATTAGAACAGTGTTTCATATAAAGAGCAGTGTTTGTCTAGCGTATATATCAGAAACCATCCAGCCAGTTTGTTCCAAATTTCAGATGTTGATACTTTTTCTCAATACAGAGTATCCCACACCAGGATCATGTCACTTTGGTCAAGGTCAAGGTCACAACGGCTACATTTATTATGTATGCCATTGTCCAGGCAATGTTACTGTAAACACCGAAACGATGTGATCCGAATGGTGAATTGTGATATTTTGTGACGACACAGAGTGTTGCATACCAGAATCTTTTTCTCTTGGCTTGACTTCGCGAACGAAGATTCTATAGGGCTTGCCCACGTCGTCTGCAGGCATTTTCGTGGCTGCGGAGGCCAATCCGGGACAGGCAGGTTCGACCGCAGTGGCTGCAGGGGAAGGTCTGGTCAGGGTTCTGAGTTACGGCAACTCGGTTTTTTCTCCTGAGCCGTTTGTCCTTAAGGTTAGTCCTTAATCTATCACTGTTGTAAAGGCCAAGGTCACAACGGCCATATTTGTTTTGTGCAGAATTGTGTGCAAGGCAATATCTCAATAACCACTGAGCCTATTCATTCCAAATTTTAGATTATTGTATTTTACTATGTCACACATTGCCATCAATCTTAACTGTGCCTCTACCTCAAGGTCAAGGTTATAGTTGCCATATCTTTCTTGCAGATTATTGAGTAGAGAATACCTCTGAAACCGCTGTACTGATTTACTCTGAATTTTTAGGAAAAGATGCCTTACCCTCTAAGTGATGTTTTTAACAGAATGAATTCACGACCTGTAAGGTGAAGGTCGCAGAGGCCATATTTGTGTGAGCCTTTGTGCAGGCAATATCTCTGAAACCACAGGTCCGATTTTTTTCCAACTTTTGTTTGATGATATTTGCCCTCAACCCCTTCATAGCCGATAAACTCTCAATAGGATCCATCTGCAAGACACACAGATCCTCATGAGCCTCGCGCGATCGCGGGGGCTCATGGCAATTTTGGCTCTTGCTGACACAACTGACATATATTTATTTGACGTTTGGGGTTCCTTGGAACTGAATTAGAAAAGATTTCAGAGCAATATTTGCGTCTAGTGATAGTGAAGAGAATAAAACAGCTATGTCAAAAACCAGGATTCTGTCGCTACATCACTTCAAGATGACGCGCACAATTGCAATTGTCGGGAATGCTTTCAGACAGACAAAATGGCGCATTACTGTCTGCGGGGAGGGGGTGGGGCTAAATAGTTGTTCCAAGAGCAAACCTTGTTGGCTTAGGTGTGACAGCAAATGTGAAACAGTATAAATGTAGTCACCAATCGTCCATGCAGCAGCTCTTTAGCGTCGTATGCGTGCGGTTTGTATACGGCAATTTCTTAGGGGCTATACCCCTCTTGGCTTGACTTCGCGAACGAAGATTCTATAGGGCTTGCCCACGTCGTCTGCAGGCATTTTCGTGGCTGCGGAGGCCAATCCGGGACAGGAAGGTTCGACCGCAGTGGCTGCAGGGGAAGGTCTGGTAAGGATTCTGAGTTACGACAACTCTGTTTTTTCTTCTGAGCCGCTTGTCCTTAAGGTTAGCTCTGCGAGAGTCCTCAAAGAAGACGGCTGCCTTGTGAATGGTGGAGCGCCAAGTGTCACGGTCCGCAGCAAGCGAAGACCACTGGCGGTGGTCGATTTGGCAGGCACTAAGTGACTTCTTGAGACCGTCTTTGTATCTCTTCTTTGGTGCCCCTCTGTCACGGTGTCCAGTGGCGAGCTCGCCGAACAGAGTGATCTTGGGTAGGCGATGATCCTCCATCCTGGAGACGTGCCCCGCCCTGCGAAGCTGTGTCCGCAGCAGCAAAGCCTCGATGCTCACAGTTTCAGCCTGTTCAAGGACCTCGACGATGGTGACATAGTCACTCCAGTGAATGCTGAGGATGGTACGCAGGCAGCGCTAGTGAAAGCGTTCGAGGAGTCGTAGTTGGCTGCGGTAGAGGGCCCAGGACTCGGAACCGTACAGCAGGGTGGTGAGGACGACAGCTCTGTACACGCTGATCTTGGTGCCTTTTTCAGCTGTTGATTGTGCCACACCCGCTTGAATAGTCGCCCGAAAAGACTGTTCGCTTTTGCCAGCCTGTTGTCCAGCTCCTTGTCCAGCTTGGCGTCTGACGTAATGATGCAGCCAAGGTAGGTAAACTGGTGTACAGACTTCAGTTCGGACTCGCCGATGGTGATGTGGGGAGGGCGATGCTCTCCCTTGGGTGCCGGCTGATGAAGGACTTCTGTCTTTTTCAGACTGACCTCAAGTCCAAAGAGCTGGGCGGCATCTGCGAAGCAGGACGTAATGCGCTGCAAGGCTCTCTCTGTGTGTGCAACGAGGGCAGCGTCATCGGCAAAGAGCAGCTCACGAATCAGTTGGTCTAGGGTTTTCGTGTGGGCCTGCAGTCGTCTGAGGTTGAACAGGCTGCCATCGAGACGATACCTGGTGTACACCGCGTCGTCATCGTCGAGGTCCACTGTGGCCTGCTTCAACATCATGCTGAAGAAGATGGTGAAGAGGGTCGGTGCCAGCACGCAGCCTTGCTTCACGCCGTTGCGAATGGGGAATGGTTCTGAGAGGTCACTGTTTAGTCTGACCTGGCCTTGCTGGTCCTCGTGGAGCTGGATGATCATGTTGAGGAACTTTGGGGGACAGCCTAGTCGCTCCAGGATCTGCCACATACCTTGCCTGGTCACAGTGTCAAACGCTTTTGTTAGGTCGACAAACGTTACGTACAGCCCTTTGTTCTGCTCGCGGCACTTCTTCTGAAGCTGTCTCAGCACAAAGACCATGTCGGTGGTACTCCTGTTGGCTCTGAAGCCACACTGGCCCTCTGGGAGGTGGTCTTCAGCGATGGCAGGTACCATCCGATTCAGGAGCAACCTTGCGAGAATTTTCCCGGCAATGGACAGCAGGGTAATTCCACGATAATTTGAGCAGGCAGACTTCTCTCCTTTTTTATTGTACAGGGTGATGATGACTGCATCACGGAGGTCCTTTGATAGTGTTCCTTTTTCCCAGCAGCAGAGAAAGAGGTCGTGGAGCTTGTTGTGCAGTGCTGGGCCTCCATGTTTCCAGATCTCTGGCGGGATTCCGTCAATGCCTGCTGCTTTGCCACTCTTGAGCTGGTGGATGGCTGTGAGGGTCTCTTCGGCGGTGGGCGGTTCAATTCAACATTTAGTGGAAGGTGTGGGATTTGGAGGATGACTGTTTCTTGAACAGTGTTCTCAGCGCCGAAGAGGTCCTGAAAGTATTCCGACCAGCGGTTCAAGATGGAGGTATTATCTGTGAGGAGTGCCTGTCTATCAGCGCTTCGCAGGGGACTTTGTACCAGGTGCCTAGGGCATACACTGCTTTCAGTGATTCGTAGAAGCCCCTGTAGTCACCGTTGTCAGCGCAGAGCTGGGTCCTCTGTGCGAGTCTGGACCACCACTATTTTCTGGAGCTCTCTAAGCTTGAGCTGGAGACTGCTGCAGATGACGCGGAAGGCAGACTTCTTCACAGGGCAGGAAGGCTGGGCTAGGTGGGCCTGGTGGGCGGCTCTTTTCTTTGCTAGAAGTTCCTGGATCTCTACGTCGTTTTCGTCAAACCAGTCTTTGTTCCTCTTTCTAGCAAAGCCCAAGACTTCCACAGAAGATTTTACAATAGCAGTTTTCAGTTGTTCCCAGAGTGTTTCAGGGGAGGAGTCTGCTGGATTAACTGTGTCTTTGAGCATGCGCTGTAAATCGGCCTGAAGGGCAGCTTTCTTGTCGTCACGCTGAAGGCTGGCAACATCAAGCTTTTTCTTGGGGGGGGGGGGGGGCCTTTCTTGGGTTTCAGCTTGAGGCGGAGCCTGAGTTTGCAGCGAACAAGGCGGTGGTCAGTGTGGCACTCTGCGCTGGGGCATCACTCTGGTGAGGAGGACGTCGCTGCGGTCCCTCTGACGCACTAGGACATAGTCGATAAGGTGCCAATGCTTGGAGCGAGGATGCATCCAGGTGGTCTTTCGACTGTCTTTTTGCTGGAAAGTAGTGTTGGTGATGACAAGTTGCTGCTCTGCACAGAGCTCCAACAGTAGGCGACCATTGTCATTGCAGTTCCCAACGCCATGCTTGCCGAGGACTCCTTTCCAGGCTTCAGAGTCTTGGCCCACTCTGGCGTTGAAGTCGCCAAGGATGATGACTTTGTCGTCTGCAAGGGTGCTCTGCAGGAGGCTGCGCAGGTCAGAGTAGAACTTGTCTTTTTCTGCAGGCTCTGCCAGGAGGGTTGGGGAGTACACACTGAGAAGGGTGACGTATTGCTGGTGTCTCAGTGGGAGGCGCATGGACATGATGCGGTCGGAGTGACCCGTTGGTAGGTTTTCCAACTTAGTCGCAATGGGGGTCTTCACCATGAAGCCCACGCTTGAGAGCCGTCTTTCTTATGCAGGCCTGCCTGACCAGTAGAGGGTATAGCCAGCGCCAAGTTTTTGGAGGCTGCCTTCCTCCGGGAGGCGTACTTCGCTGAGCGCGGCGATGTCGATGTTTAACCTCCGCAATTCATGGGCAATGAGGGCGGAGCGACGTTCAGGGCGTCCGCTGTCTGCTGTGTCGAGCATGGTTCGGATGTTCCAGCATGCTACGTTGAGTCCGGTCGTGGTCGTCATGAGAGTGGACCCATTGTTTTTTCTTGTTTTCTGACCGCATGAGAAGATGCCCGTTGACCGCGGCTAGCCAACTGGGGTTACGAGGGGATGAGCTTTGGTTAGGCCACCTTTTCTAGGCCCCTCTCCGTGTGGAGCAAGCAATGCTGTCCCTAGAGAAGGCTGCTTGGTCGTTCAGGGTGTGCCGAGTGACGTTGTCATCCCCAGGTCAACATCAGGCGACCAATATCCTGAACCGCCTGCATGCAGGTTTGAGACTGCGGCTTCCAGTGACACCTTTCACCTGCCGTTTTGCCCCTTGCCCATCGCTACAGGACTTGGAAAGTTCAGTGTCATAGTCCGTGGGCGTTTCCTAAAGCCTGCGCTGTGGAGCTTTTTGGTGGAGTGCAGTGTGCGCAGTACTGGCCCCACCCTTTAAACCCTTGGTTCGTTTGCCATGGCCTAGCAAGCTGGGACGGTGGCATCGAGGTCCTCGGGTCGTAGGTTTTATATCAGACTGTCCTTGTCTTAGTCTCTGGCTCAAAAGCCTTCCCCGGAGACACGGGGGCTTTGATGTCAGGGGTTTCCTCCCTTAGCCTTTCCGCAGCCAAGCGGCCAGGCCTGCAAGGCAGCAGGGGACTCGTGGGGGCCGGGGTCGTCTATGTCCCGTGCAGATGTGAACATCTGCCCACTGCCCAGACGGTGACACTTAACAGAGGAGAAAAATCCAACGCCGGAACCCGGTATCGAACCTCGCACCTTTGGCATTGGAGGCAGACGCCTTAACCACTGCGCCACTTCCCCGTCTATTCACAGACTTTAAACTCGGCACAATTGTAGTTTACAAGAACAGCTTTACCTACATATTTCACTTGTAGAAAAGTCAAGGTCATCCCAGGTCGATGTGTTTGTAAAGATTAGTCATTTTATTGCACACAACTTTTTTTTAAAAGTTAACTTTGGGAGCAAAAGTTTAAAAAGTACGTAAGTATGTATTTTATACGATGAATACTATTGCGAATGATCTCTCATTAAGGTGTAGGGCAGTTTAAAAAAAAAGAACGTGCGGGAGATTCCCTAGACCTTTTCGTGGGAACTCTTCCTGTCGGCGGAGTCAGAGTTGCTGAGAACGTGAAGAGGGTGAGGCCCTACAAATGCGCCACTTGTTGACTATCAAACGAGGGGTGGTGCTGGTGTTAGTGCGGGTGGGAGGTCGCAGGAAGGGGGAGAGAGGTCTGGAGACCTTTTCACCAATGGGCGATTAATCACACGACGGACCGTTTACAATTTCCAAGAAGAGGCGCTGGAGTGTGTGTGTGTGTGTGTGTGTGTGTGTGTGTGTGTGTGTGTGTGTGTGTGTGTGTGTGTGTGTGTGTGTGTGTGTGTGTGTTTGTGTGTGTGTGTGTGTGTGTGTGTGTGTGTGTGTGTGTGTTTGTGACGGGGGGGGGGGTTCAAACTCCCCCAAATGGAAAATTACACATTAAAAAATATCCTGGGAGCCGTGCACCTTGAAACACCCCTCTCCCCCTGAATTTGCTTCTGAATATGTACATAAACCTGTGTCGATAATGCTAGCTTGTATCAAGTTTTACTTTTAAGGTGGAAAAAAACTAAATACAGTAGCTTTTTTATTCCCCCATACATTAAACATTTTCAACACACTTGATGACATCCCTGCCCTTTGACCTTTGGAAGGAGCCAATAAAATTAATATGCATAGACAGTTTAACCCATAGGAAAACATTTCCACTGCGGTCTTATTGCAAAGTTCACATACGAACTACCTGTAATAACAACAACCTAAAATAAAAGCCTTCTTATTTCTCGTGACCTTTGACCTTAACGAGAGGTTAACTTAGTAGAGCTGCAAACAAACGTTGTATTATCAGTTTTCTCTTTGGCAAGTTTTAAAATAAGATTATAACTATTTTGTTTAAAAATCGCCTGTTTATTGACCTTTTTAACCTTGACCTTTCATGGAGGTCAGCGCAAGTGACAATCAAAGCTATTGTCAAATATGATCACTGTGCCAAATTAGAAGTCTGTGCCAGCTGATGATCTCTCAGAAATTCAAAATGATAACATTTGTCACAATTCGATATATACAGGATGATGGATGATGGACCAATAGTGGACCAGTGGCGGATGACTCATTATTATTTAACTCACTTTTAATATTAAATGAACCTATAATGTATTCTAACCATCTCTCATGCCAACAAATGTAAGTGAAACTTGTAAAAAGGACATAATCACACTGTTTCATAATAGGAAACCTAGTGTTTCATATTAGGCAAATGGTGCCTAATATGAAACAATGTGTCACTTTTTTCAAACTGGAACTGCTTCTGCATCGGTTCGAGTTTTGAAATTTGGCTTTGTCCTAAGATGCATCAATATAATCTCTATCAAACCCTGGTTTCGGATTGACTCTACCTTTCTTTGGACGGTCGCGTGAGACGTTTTTGCTCAAGTGTTTCATACATGGGCTCCTCCCCTACATGTTGGCAAAACAAGAGAGTCATAGATTTAAGAAAAAACAAACATCATCCGGATCTTGTTGTCATCAAGGGAACACAAGTGGAGCGTGTAGAGTCCTACAAGTATTTAGGTGTTATTTTTGACAACGCGCTCAGCTGTAAACAAAACACAGAGGCTATTGTGATAAAAACGCATACCTGTCTTTACTTTTTGAGAAAACTCAGATCATTTAATGTGGGCACTCAACTTTTACAGATGGTTTACTGCTCCATTATTGTTAGCGTCCTAACTTTTGGACTGACGTGCTGGGGTAAAAGAGATCAAGATTGTCTTTATAAAGTAATCAGGAAAGCGGGCGGGGTGAATGATAGAACACAAGATACTTTGGACACACTGTACAACAGACGGATTACGAACAAACTGGCTGACATTCTTAATGACAAAAACACATCCACTTAGATATGAATTTGACAGCAGACGTATCGAACGAAGTGGCAGACTTCGAGTACCCAAAAGTAGAACATCACGTTATGCCAACTCTTTTGTCCCTCAGGCTGTTTACCCTCTTCAACAGTAATATCAGTAGATAGTGTCTGTCAACATTATTTATTAGTACTAGCCCATTCAGTAGTTCACTGCAACATTGCTGACACCAGAAGCACATAGGGCATAAACTATAAGTGTTTCTGATACCAGGAGTGTTACAAAGGTACCAGTACGTCTGTTACAGTTCATTCCTTTAACTGAGAGTTATACGGAGGTTATTTAATTAACTGAATCAGTGAATGATGATGCCATGTGTTGTAGGGGCACACAGTGAATTTCCCCATGAGGGATTAATAAAGTATTATTGTATTGTATTATATTGTATTGTATAATGCGATTCTACTGCCTACATTCACTTGCCACACTTTGGCTCACCTTTTTTTCCTTTCTCCAGTAAATTTCGGATATAATAACTCGACAAGGGACCAACTTTTTTTCTTGTTGTTGTATCCGATGTAATTTCCATAAAATGAGTGTTGTCGGGACCTTTGACAAAAGTTGTTATAATCGACCTATGTTATATCCGATCTTGTTATAAGCAAAGTAGGCTGTATTTGGGTTCATCCACAGGTCTCGAAAGTCTTTTCGAATCACTTTGACGATAACTGGTACGCCGTACTCTATCCCGGATGCAGATGTCCCCGGCATTTTCCTACCCTGCCAATCTGTGCCGAGGTGTATAATTATCCATCGACCAAAGGAAACGGGCGCAAGTTAAGTGCGCACCCAAAATTATGATCTCAAGGGTACTTTCACACAGCAGAGTGCAAAATCAACGCAAGGTGGAATCACTTTCCACGGCAAGTTATTCATTCACTCATTTACACACAGCATCGGTGCTAATATAAACCGGAAGTGAACGTCGGAAACAGCCGCATGCTATTAGAAAGACTGAAAAACAAACAAACAACCCGACTCTATATCAATGGTTAACATAATCTTGATGTACAAACGAAACATGTCTGCAACAGGCGGGCAACAGGCTTTTGAATGCGACGATCCCGTGAAGTCCACGTGACGCGTTTTTCGCCGAGACCATAACCCAGTAAGCAAAGGACCCTGTTCGTGCGGGCGTCCGGCCGCAGTGGGCCCGCGCACAATTGTGCGCGGGCCCACTGCGGCCGGACGCCGGCCCTAAAGTCTTTTGCTTACTGGGATCTTCGGTGTAACTGTAACCTCAGTTCAGTGCACCTTGCACATATTTGTGTGTAACTGTAACCTCAGTTGCACCTTGCACATATTTGTGTATCAGAAACTAGGTTTTCCGCTTACGTTGTGACGATATTCTCGGGACATTTGCACCAGTTTCCTGATGGCTCAGGTCGTAGCTAATCTGTCACTACCCTGCCACAATCATGGCTGGGCCCGTCTCTCGCAGTGATGACATTAACCCCTTCACCGACAGTGGACGCAGGCTGTGTGTTTTTTGTTTTTTTTAAGCATTGTAAATTTATCGTCAACGATCCTAAGACGTCAAAAAAACGCAGCGGAAACAAAGTGGTTTCGGCAAGAGGCATAGATCCTCATGGGCCCCCGTATTTGCGGGGGCTCATGAGGATCTAATACCTCTTACAGTGGGATCGTGTTCAGTTTTTCTCGGCACTCATCGAAGGGGTTAAGGTGAACGTTAGAAGAGTTTTGCGTCTAGACAATATTGCTTTCCAATCGCGGTAGTTTTGGCGGAGTGCACACATCTCGCGATAATTATCCCGCTTGGGCACGCGTCTAGACTTAAAAATTACAAATGTGTGTGCTAATGTCCGCCATTTCGGCAAGCTGTTGGCAGAAATGACAAGGTGCGGACACACATTTCCATGAATCAGTAGCGTAACTTGTCAGCGGTCAAATCATGCGAAATCTTTCTACACACTACGTTGGGATGGTTAGACTCCAGAGCCTTAGGCTTACCGTCCAAAATCACCGACACACCAATAATGAAAAACAGTTTTCTTCAATCCTATCTAATCCTATCCTATCATATCCTAATCCAATCCTTACGCTCAACCGCTCATGCTCACCTACCCACTCCTCTCTGCCCCCTATCCCTTGCCACCCCTCCGCCCTCACCTACACTCATTAAAAATGCTGAGAAATACAATTAATGTGAAATTAAAGGGAAATAAAATAAAATAATATGCAATAGAAACTGAAAAGGCGACAACGGGTTCTAGTCAATGGCTAGACTTGAATTACCACGTAATCCGTTGGTTTATTGCGTCACAGCTTTGGAGATTAAAACGACGTTTTGTGTTTTGTGTGCATGGCGTCATTTGATAGCACAAGGCGATGAATGGCAGTGACCGATGCTGGATAGTGTTTGTTGTGAATTATATGTTCGTGACATGTCTGTTTTGTGAATAATGCACACTTTTTGTATAGCAAAGTTTTAAAGCCGATCAGGTGTGCGTAATTATCAATAAAACTATCTTCTTCTTCTTCTCGAACGCCGTCACACTTGGAGTTTGGCTCTCAAAATGAAATCTGTGGTCTTCTGTAGCGCCTCCACAGGCCCGTACAGTTTCTCTTGTAGAGTGGCGGGCTTCCGCCATATCTCCTCCCTCAGCGGCTGGTGGTTCCCACAGTCCTGGAGGATGTGTTCTGCGGTCTGCTCTGCTTCTCCACAAGGGCACTGGGGAGATGGCACGAGGTGGAAGCGTCTGTGCAGGTGGAAATTGAGTCGGTTGTGCCCGGTCCTCAGACGAAAGATGGTCACCTGCTCTTGTCTGGACAGCTGATGGTAACTGTCTAGGGGCCGTTGTGGTGGTCTGTACACAGACTTAATGATGGTCTTCATCTCTGTGAAGCTGACTCCATTTTCATCTTGTTCTTTCTCTGCGCCCACTTTTGCCATTCTGTCAGCTTCTTCATTGCCGTAGATGCCACAGTGTGAAGGGATCCACTGCAGCACCAGTCTGGTGCACTTGATGTTTTGCAGTGCCTCTTGTAGACGTGGCAGTTTGCTTGCTGTTGCTGCCTCAAGGACAGACATGGCATCAGTAAGGAAGACAATCTGAGCATCAGGGTCTGCAGTGCCACTAAGGGTGTTAGCTGCGCGGACTAGCGCTTCCACCTCAGCTCTGTAATTTGTGCAGTGAAGGCCTGTTGGTACTGCCTCTGCCTGCCATTTTCCGTTTGGGTACTGAATGTACACCCCAGCCCCTCCATCCTGAACTGCATCTGTGGCTGATCCATCGGTGTATGCCCGTATCCATGCTTCCTGGGGATACTTTTCTTCGAGCATGGCCAGTGTCAGGGCTTTCTTGCTCACAGTGCTGTGCTCATCTCTGGTGGTGATGTAGGGTACCACATGATCTTACAACATGATCTTATTTGCAGTAAACAGATTGATTTTGGCAATGTTTGTTCTAACTCGAGACATTTGTAACTGGCCCACTTTTAACATTTGTTTTGGGGGTAGATGGCCAATAGAATCAAGGAATTTTGTTTGGAGTTAATGTCTTATAACCGGTGTAATCAGACTAGGGATGGGCTAAACCACATTACCCCCTTCCTCAGTAAGCAATAGACTCTCAGGCTGACGACGGCCGCAGTGGCTCCGCGCACAGTCGTGCGCGGGCCCACTGCGACCGATGTCCGCCCGAGGACCTTTGTTCACTGGATTGCGATTTTAAAATATATATATATAATTCGGGGGGTACTCTTGTTAAATGCGGTGTCGCTAAAACGATTAACACCAGAAAATAAAGTAGTTTGCGTGGATAGGAAGAGATCATCGATAACGATTTAAGACAATGAAAACTGAAAAGTAAAATTATGAGGATCATAAAATATCCGCTGCTGAATATTTTTGTTTATGTTTTTTTATGGCGGATAAAGTGTATACGTATACTAGAACACGTTTGATTTTTTTTTTAAATTGAAAAGGCTTTAACACTAGAGGTCGGCAGATTGCACAGCCTGAAAAAAATTATTCAAGTGAAAAATTGTGATAGCAGGTTTCTCCATTCCACGCTATCTGCTGCACACAGCAGCAAAATGTTTCTTTCAAGTATGCCACATGCCGACGCGTTTATTATTAGCACGTAAAAAAGGTTAAATCGAGCGTGGAATTAACTCATTCACTGACGAGAAAAGGTGAGCCCAATCCAAACAGCAAGAAATATAAATCCTCATGAGATCCTCAAGAGACATAGATCATCATGAGCCCCCGCTATTGCGGGGGCTCATGAGGATCTATGCCTCTTGTGGTCACCTCTTTGTGACGAAGTTCCTAGCACGTCTGGGGATGTTTCGTGTAAAATTAGCGAAGAGTTCAGAAACTCAGTCTGCGTCCACGGGCAGTGATGGGGTTAAGCATGCCATGCTCAACATTAACTCATTCTACCCCAACACCAAAATCCTTAAATTTTGCCCCTGTCCTCTCAAGACTGCATTGCAGTGCAGGACACAGATCGACCATGATAGTTCAAGGGTGATGCCAAAATAGCTTGGCGCCCGTAGGCGCCAAGCTATTCTGGCATCACCCTTGAACTATCATGGTGGATCCTTATCCTGCTGTGGTGTCTCTGGGGTAGAATGAGTTAACAGACGTTCCGTGGAAATTTTGACGGTAGCTGGTTTATCATTTTGGACATTACGGGTCGAAGTCATAGGGCTCAAACTCACAGGCCGAAACATGCATTGTTTTTAAGGGCTTCGGGTCACGTTGGGATGAGCAACTGTTCCATGGCAGATGGAAACAATAATGTGAATTCACTTAATTTAACATTTTGTTCTCTGACCGAAGGGTTTTATCGTTGCACATATTAATATGTTTTTCAACAACGTCTCATTTAGAACCACTAGGCCTGTTTATCAACTAATTTGAATTCTTTTTACCCTTTGGCCGCCAGGTAGCGCTTCAGTTTTGTCGCGATGATTCCTACATGAATCATCGCGACAAAAAACGCCACCAACAGCCAAAGTTTTGTTGTTGTTGTTGTTGTTGTTTGTCATGAAATGCCTACATCTTCATTGTCAAAATGCAATTAATTTCACAGCTAAATTCCCATCATTTAGCTCACAAATGTTCTTTGTCCAAACGTAATGGTAATCTGAGACCATCTAATAACGATGAGAACACCCACAGAGTAGCAACAATGAGGTGTGTTTGTTTTGCCGGCATAGAGAGCGGGGAGTGGTGGAAAGGGGGGGGGGGGAGTTTCAGTTGTGTTTAGAGTAATGATCGTTTTTATGCTTGTCTGTGATTTTGGACCTTACGGCTTAAAGCCATAAGATCAAAAATCACAGACCAGCACACGTCACGGGACGCGTTTCAGCTGCTGCTACCGCCATTGGTCTTTTATCATTTGTGATGTTGATGTAGGCGAAGTTGTTTTTCCTATTGGGTTTTTCCTTTCTTGTCTAAATAAGCACTTGTACATAGTCTGCATCAAGCTGACGACGTAAAAAAAGACATCATCATCAACATCATCAACAACAACAACTACACAAACAACGACAACACTATCAACAACAACATCGTCGTCGTCATCATCATCATTAAAAACACAACAGCAACAACAACAACAGTAACAACAACATCAGGAGAAGAATAAGGAGAAGAAGATTATGATCATGAACGAACAACAAACTACAAAACAGTAGCATGTCGGCGTCCGTAGGAACAACAAACATCTTCCACAGCCACTTGATCGAACAAGTAAACTGGCAGGTTCTTTAGAAACTTACAGTGTATCAGTGTATCCTTCTAGTTCGCTTTTCATTCGAGATCTTCATTCTTGCAGTAAGCAAGTGGCCATCGTGCCGACGTCGGCCTGATGACCTTTTGCGTGGCGGGTAGCCTGCACCGACTTGGGCCCAGTCCACCTCGGTCCAAAACTGATCGAACGTTGTGTGGCGGTTGTTTGTTTGTTTTTTTTTTCTGGAAGGACGTGCTTTGGCAGGGACATTGCGGTGGCGACAAAATCGTTAAACACAAACTTGAACACACGCCAAACAGATGCAAGCAGGCAAGGCCAGCATCTCATGAAAGTTACCCGTCCCTGCCGACGGACTTACATTGTGTTTCTGAAATCTGCGTTCACTGAACGACCAAAAGCCACAACCGTCCAAAGAAAATGGACACATAGTGCTCTCAGCAAGAGGCATAGATCCTCATGAGCCCCCGCAGTCGCGGGGGCTCATGAGGATCTATACCTCTTGCAGTTAGATCGCGTTCGCTTTTTCTCGGCAGTGAAGGGGTTTAAGGTCTAATGCTGATAAATGCGGTTTTCTGGGGTTGCTGTAAAGTTTGTCAATTTACAGTTTCAGCTTCGTCTAGCCTACAACAACTGACAACTACCACCTTTTTGCGAGGAAAAGAAAAAGGTCTTAAAAAGAGAGGTCCTTACTCAAGACTGAGAAGTTCTCAAGAGCAGTGTCATCAATTAGGTGGCTACAGACACCTAAACTGATGGTCCTTAATGTTGGCCAGGCGATCTCCCTTACGGGTGGTCGCTCAAAACAGGTTATGCTGTACAAGTGAGAGTGACACAGCGGAACAGAGACTGTTTTGTTTTTTTACCCTGAATATTAATAAATTATGTTGTAACTGTCCTTTTCTAAGCAAGCTTTTTACGTCCCTTCTATTTATAGAAGGGACTTTTTAGGACGGGTCGCGGTGGGGCGAATTTAATAGCATGTCCATGATGTCAAAGGCGGGCAGGCCTAAACCTCTCACAACTGAAGTAACAAGATAAAAATTACGTCATGTCTAGTTACGCTAATCTCGCTGCTGAACGTACATTTGACGCGAAGAGCCATATGTGCTTATGTATGTATGTATGTATGTATGTATGTATGTATGTATGTATGTATGTATGTATGTATGTATGTATGTATGTATGTATGTATGTATGTATGTATGTATGTATGTATGTATGTATGTATGTTCGAATGTATGTAAACAAGAGAATCTTCGATATTTCTGTGCAGACAAGATTGAAACTTGGCGAAATACTTTTTTAAAGGGGTGGCTAAGAGAGGCTCCGAGCATATTGTAATTGAATGTCTCATTCAAGACATAAACAACCGTTTATTGGAAGTCGGTTAACCCAGATTAGAGTCCGTAATTTTTGTTATATTTACTTGAAATTTTGGATATGGTTAGTTTGGATAAAGACATTGGATGAGTTCGTTAGCCAACTTTGTATCCTTTCAATTTCTTAGTAAAAATTAATTATTTTCAGGAAAGAATTAAAACACTAAAAAAAAAAAAACAACCTTGACTTCTAGAGAAAATCAATCAGACAGTGGCGGTGACGTAAAAGAGGCAACTCCGTCACCACGCAGACATAGACATAATACTCTAAATATGGCCTAATTTTCCCTAGCGCGCGCCGAAGTCTCTCTCTCTCTCTCTCACGAACATACGCGCATTTCCAAGAAGCATAGATCCTCATGCGTCCACTCGAGCGCATGAGGATCTAAGTCTCTTGGAGTTGTTTGGAGCGCGCGCGCATACACGCACTAACACGCACACACACACACACACACACACACACACACACACACACACACACACACACACCATCACACACAATAACACACACACACACATACACACACACACACACACACACACACATCGTCGCGCTTTCAGAAGAGCATGCAGGTGGCCCGATATAGCTAGTTTGGAGAAAGGCATTGGATGAGTTGGTTAGCCAGCTTTGTACCCTTTCAACTTCTTCAGCAAAAATTAATTCTTTTTAGAAAAAAATTAAAACAGTAAAAAAAAAAAAAACCTTGACATCTGGAGAAAGTCAGAAAGTGTTGGTGTCGTAAAAGAAGCAACTCCGTCATAACGCAGACATACTCTAAATATGACCTAATTCTCTCTCTCTCTCTCTCTCTCTCTCTCTCTCTCTCTCTCTCTCTCTCTCTCTCTCTCTCTCTCTCTCTCTCTCTCTCTCTCTCTCTCTCTCTCTCCCTCCCTCCCTCCCTCCCTATCTCTCTCTCTCTCTCTCTCTCTCTCTCTCTCTCTCTCTCTCTCTCTCTCTCTCTCTCTCTCTCTCTCTCTCCCTCCCTCCCTCCCTATCTCTCTCTCTCTCTCTCTCTCTCTCTCTCTCTCTCTCTCTCTCTCTCTCTCTCTCTCTCTCTCTCTCTCACACATCGCGCATCTCCAAGAGGCATAGATCCTCATGTTCCCCGAGGGCGCATGAACATCTATGCCTCTTGAGGATGTTTGGAGCGCGTGCGTGAACGCACGAACACGCATATACACACATCGATGCGCTTTCAGAAGAGCATGCAGGTGTACTTAGTATAGCATGTAGCGAGGTAAAGTCAACCTGATTTCACACAAATTATAGCAAGACTGAAATTGTACTGTGAAAGTCTAGTTTTGTCCCACCATTTTCACAAGGGCTGAAGCGAAAGCGAAACTTAAATATCACGTTAAATATAAAATTACGTAAAAACAAAAAAATACGTCATGACAAATGACCTTTCACAAACCAATGACGCGTATGCACTGCGCGCGCCCCTTATACAGTTCACTATGACGCATTGGCACATCTGCGAGGCTTTTTCAAAAAGAGATATTTCAACATCAGAATCAAGTCAAAGACAAAAGATAGAGACCCTTGACAGCGAAGACAGCTCTCATATAGAAGGGACTTTGTGGGTTATGTTTCATCCCATCTTGTTTCTTCGTTGGGAACAATGTGAAGCAGAAAAATAGGTTTCGACGGTAAGCGAACGGGCTGTTATTGTTACTTTTTTGTTGTTAAGAAGAACCCAACGAAGAAAAAAAACACGCTTAGAAATGGAAAGTAAAACACAATTTACTAACATTTTGGGTAAAAAAATCTCTTTTAAGCTTGTTTCATTCTCCGTAGTGTTCTTCTCTGAATTTTACACGTTTGGCAGTCACCTTTTTGGTCTGTTTTGTTGTTGTTTTTGTTTTGTTTTTTAAACGGCGCCCCAGATCAGATAAATGACTGCTGTACGGATCAACAAATAAAATTTATTTTTATGACTGAAAATAACAGCGCAGTGACTAATAAATGTGTGTGATTAATTCCTTTCGGTTACTTCAGCGTATAAAATCTCTAGGAATTGAACCGGATCGGAAGAAACGATGAGACTATCACATTCGCGACGATCTTCATCCGTATACGCGATTTTATGCCACGTATACAGGTGAGACCTCTTAAATTCACAGAACTAAAGGACTTCCATTCTAGAGAATGGAAGTCATTTATTTCTGGGAGTTTCAGAGTTAAAGAGCACGAACTTGAAGGGTTTACGACGCCGGTGCAGAGGAAAAAGAAAGGACACAGACCAAAGAAGTGTGCTGGTTTGTGATTTTAGACATTACGGCTTGCAGCTCTAAGATAAAAAAAATCACAGACCAGCAAACAAATACAAAAAGAAATTACACAGGTGAAAAATAAATATGATAAGTTCATGTTCTTGTTCGGAACGCACATATTATAGTATCTCAGATGAAATTCGTATTCACGGCGCATAGCTAGTTCATTTCGACCGCATGTGCTGTAAAGTTGCCTTCTTTAGGCTCCTTTTTTTGCTTGCCAAAATTCGCCACTACAGGCGAGTCAAGATGTTGTCTAGCATCAAATGTGACTATTTTACCCTTCTTAACGGGGAGGGGGGGGGGGACCTCTCTTTTGTAGAAAAGCAGAAAAGTCTTTTATTTTTACGACAATTAAACTTCCCGATGAAACAAAAGTTAAGTCAGTCTTTTCGTGCGGCATAACAGACATTTAAAAAAATTCAAAGGATGTGAGCTGTCATCCCTTTCTTGTCTGGAGAAGATTTTTTTTTTAACAGAGGCGTTGTTTCACTAATATTTGAACCAGAAACTGTAAATAGAGAGAAACTAACAAAATAACACGTTGAACAAACATAAACTATAAACGCGAATACAAATCTACTCACCACGCAGAGAAAACGCAATCCCGTAGTACTGAAGTAAGATATCCCAAGTGAAACACACAACAAAGAAACTGAGACGGAGTTTGAATGAAAGCGTTAAAGTTAGACCATTTAAACTGGATGCCGCGCAGCTTGACTGGTCTGTGCGCTAGACCTGTGTCAACTGCATTACGAATATTGACGAGAACGCTATCATACCAAGTCCAGGTCCCTGGCCCAGGCCTGCGCGTGGAATCGTTGGCAAGACTTGCGTGGCTGTTGCGCCCACAGGACGAGGAAATCTGCTTAGTTATATCCTTTGACGGCGGTTCCGAGCTTGCAGGCTCGGAGCCCCTGTCAAAGGACATATGACTAGTATACGTTTCCTTGCCTTGTGTTGCGCCGGTCCCGTGTGCGTGAGAGAAGGAGAGAGGGATTACAGACTTCGCATACTAATGATGATTACTGCCTCAGTCCGAGGGTGTCGATATAAATGATACAATGATATCTCTGTCAGCATCTCTGCAACTGCAGGGGCTTCTGAAACTCTGCACCACTATTAGATGGAACGTGACAGCGAAGCCGTCAGGATTACAGAGCTGAGACTAGCACTATGCAGTCACACATTTAAAACCTGAACATTTAATTTGTGTGAGGACAAAAACATACAGAAATGATGATCGATTGTTTACAAACAAGATTATCATCAGCCCCTAGAGTTACAAATACTAATGTATATCTATGCCACTTAGGCGAAGAGGGATGTCAGTATTGAGTGCAAGATACATTTTAGAAACAGGGCAAAGGAGGAAATCCCATCCCTGAAAAAAAGCCCAACAAAACATTTGAACACAAGAACAAGTAGCAAGTACATAGGAAAAAGCACTGATAAGGGAGAGAACTGTGATTCATTGACCCTAACCCCGGACGCGGCCTCTTTATTGGGATCTAGAGCAGAGGCCACGGACCGACCGGTAGAGATTTTTGGACGCATAAACTTAGCTGATGAGTTGGCTTGCATGAGCAAGACAATATTGGTCCATACGCTCTCGGAAAGACACGATTCAGTGTAGATGGGATGGTGCACACTGTCAGTTGAGCTGATATCTCCTTTGCGGTCTCCGTAGCACTTGATCGTAGATCTAGTTGGTCTGAGAAGCGGAAGCCCCCTCCCCCATCTCCCCCCCCCCCAATGGGGCCGTATAGCACATTCACTGGATATCCCCTTAACTCATTCTGCCCCGACACATCACAGAGAGCTATGGATCGACCGTGATAGTTCAAGGATGGTACAGAATAGCTTGGCGCCCATAGGCACCAAGCTATTCTGGTAAGACCCTTGAACTATAGTCAATCTGTCTCCTGAATTGTCATACAGTCTTCACAGGACAAGTCCAAATTATAGAGGATTTCGTCATTAGGGCACAATGGGTTAATGCACGGAAATTTAGATCATGGGTCAATAATTCAGAGTTCTGTCCATTATCAGTACTTTTTCCCTATCTACGTGCCACTTGGTAGGTTTTGCTAGATTACAGTTGCTCACAGCTAACGATATTCTAACCTAGCCATGCTGTCTGTGAGTCACTCATCCCGTTTGGTTTCTTTTGTGTACAACTATTAGAAACATAAAAGATGACGCTTTCATGATCAAGAGATGTGCTGGATCTTTGATTTCGAACCATACGGCCTGTGGCCGTAAGGTTTGAAATCACAAATCCAGCAAAGAAATGCCGACTCCGATGGTGGTGGTGGTGGTGTACGATCTGTTGATTCTAATGCTTATAATTATGATAATAATGACAGTTTCGCGGATGTGACTAAAACATCCGATCAGATGGGTCTGAGGATCTTTGACATTGAACCAACAATGATTTCAAACAACTTTCTACGTCCACGTGCAGTGAAGGGGTTAAAATGCAACAGGTTAACCCCTTAACTGCTATTGAAAGTAGAAGGATTCCCATCTTTCATAGACATACCTGTGTTCTTATACGTGTAAGCCTATTTTGGCTCCCCGTTACATTGTGTTCTTAACGGCCAGTGTGCTTTGAGTTCAGACGCGCATTTCGCGTCCTCTGGCAGCGAAGGGGTTAACGAACTTGTGAAACACGCTTGCCGTATCAAGGGTAAAATACTTTTAACCCCTTCCCTGCCAGATGACGCAAAGTGTGCCTCTGAAATTTGTGTTAACTCAGCACGAAAGAGTCTCACCAGTCAAGAAGAAAATGGATACAAAGTGGTGTCAGCAAGAGGCATAGATCCACATGAGCCCCCGCAACTGCGGGGGCTCATGAGGATCTGTACCTCTTGCATTTGGGTGCTTCTCTCTGTATTTCGGCAGCGAGTGGGGTAAAAACGTTTACCCTTTGTTATTCAGTCTCAAATAGTGTTTCTGTTTTTTGAACATTTCATGGGTCCTGACACCCATGACTGAGAAAACAAACTATTGTAAAAGTCCTTGGAAAGTTGTAGTTCTGTGCAGGCAATTGTGCAGCGCTAATTAGTGAAGTAATGAGGTTGTTTTTTTTTAACCGGCCTTGATACAATGCGCAAAGCATGATGCCCAGACAACGTTTACATTTATTTACATTTTATTTCCATGCCATCATCATTACGGCTTCTGTCGATCACATATCCAGCTGTTGGAATTCTTTTGTAAATTCAAATTGTATAAAAACGTGAGAGGCATACACAATCACGTACGGTCCTGTCATTTCAACAGCTAAAGGGTTATGCTATCAGAATCGATCGTGTTGTACATGTTCGTGTTTTCGTGAATTCTCATCATCACAGGCAACATCATCGCCATCTACTGAAAATAAAAGGAGGTGCAGATGCCGACGACCCCGTCTCATGACCACCCTAATGGGTGCCCAATGGACCACCACCTTGACTTAGTTGGGGGGGCTTGCGTGTCTCAGTGACCTGGAGAGCTATGCTGGCCGGAGCTTAATGCTCCTGGTAGGGTCTCCCACGCCAGACAGCTTGAAGGGTAGAGACCAGACGAAGCGTGGTCCCTGGTTCTCTAGGTTGGGGGTTCGGCAAAGGCTAACCACTCTGCCCTGGAAAACATTCCCTGGTAACGGAAACAGCAACGGAATCATCATCCATGAGCAGGTGTGACGGGCCTCTGGAGTCACCTCAGGGGACTTGTATGAATGGCAGTGGTGAAAGCCACTTTGTGGAAGCCACTGACACTCAGACAGAGGTCTTGAACACCAAAACCAAGACAAGGATAGGTTTTTGGAATGTCCGTACAATGTATCAAACGGGCAAACTGGCGCAAGTAACAGCAGAAATGCGCCGATACAATCTACATATATTAGTCATTAGTGAGAGCAGATGGACTGGATCAGGAAAAGTGACAACATCAACAGGAGAGACAGTTCTATATTCAGGAAGAGAGGATAATCAGCACGAAGAAGGAGAAACAGTCATGGATGCGGGACGATGAATGAAAACGGAGAAAGACTGACAGAGCTTTGCACCACCAACAACCTGGTTGTTGGAGGCACCTTATTCCCACACCGTGACATCCACAAGCTAACTTGGTACTCGCCCAACGACAGAGACAAGAATCAGATCGACCATCTACTTATCAACGGAATGTGGAGGAGATCACTGCTGGATGTGAGAGTAAAGCGAGGAGCTGACGTTGCCAGTGATCACCAACTGGTAACAGCAAGGGTGAGACTCAAGCTACGGAGGGCACAGAACAATACACACGTACAGCGAAAATTCGACACTCAGAAGCTAAAGGACTCACACACAAAACACATTTTTGTCACACAAGTGAAGAACAGGGTTCCAAGATCTAGACCCAGAAATGAATGCAAACAACATTAACACACTCTATAATAAACTCAAGACTGTTTACCAACAGAGTGCGGAGGGATACCTAGGCTATAGAGAGAAGAAACGAGCAAAAGAATGGATCAAGACAAACACCTGGAAAGTTATAGAAGAAAGACGTAAGTGGAAGAGACAGATGATCAGTACTCGATCAGAAAGGCTGCAAGAAAGATACAAGCAGCAATACAGTGAGGCCAACAAACAAGTGAAGAGGATGGTGCGTGCTGAAAGTCGTGCTTTTGATGAAGAACTGGCGAGAGAGGCGGAGAGTGCTGCAGCCCGAGGAGAACAAAATCAGCTATACAGAATCACCAAACAGATCTGCCGCAAATACCACTCTACAGTCAGCCCACCCATCAAAGACAAGAAAGGAAAACTTCTCACAACTCAAGCGGAACATGACGCACGCTGGGCTGAACGTTTCAAAGAAGTACTAACCAGAAAAACACCAGAAGAAAACGCTGTTATTCCGGAAAAAGAAATAGATTTAGACATCAGCGTTGAACCCTTACTAAACAAGAAATCATAGCGGCCATCAAGAAACTGAAGAACAACAAAGCCCCAGGACAAGACAACCTGAATGCAGAATTATTCAAGATAGACCCAGAGACAGCAGCTGGAATACTATAACCACTTTTCAGGACAATTTGGACAGAAACTTGCGTACCCGAAGATTGGACCAGAGGGGTGATTATCAAGATTCCAATAAAGAGCACCCGCAACGGCTGCAACAACTGGCGCGGTATCACCCTTCTGACAAACCCCAGTAAGATCCTCGCCAATGTGATTATAAGCAGATTATCTACGGCAGTTGATACAACATTGAGAAAAGAACAGGCAGGTTTCAGAAAAGGTAGGAGTTGTATAGAACAGATTCTGTTTTGTTCTGCGTGTTACGTGGTAGAATCGTGGTCGTAGAAATGATAACTACACCAAACGCACACACGTAGAGTTCTTTTAAATAACCCTCATTCAGCAGCAATCCGTCACACGTGGCTTAAGGATGTAGACAATACTGGAGTAACAGTAACAGTTCCAACAATATTTTATTACAGTGATGCGATCTCCACGAAATGCGTTCACAAATGCACCAACAATAGTACAAAGTCTTCTCAGCTTTGACACAATGCGTCTCTCATACAATGTACATCACCATTCACTGCATAACTCCGTTACTGACAATGAAGCACGATATCTTGCGCACTCTCTCGCAATGTCAATACACTCTTCGATACACTGCAATTATACAACTGAACACTGTACCGACGCTGTTACATCGCAATTTTACAAATGAACAATGTACACTGGTGCTTACTAGCACGACTCTTTTATAGTGGTATGTTTTCTAGAAAAATCAAGCAAAATCGTACAACACAGCCAATCAAATCACAGTACGTAACTAAAACTCAAAGGTACATTCACACTGAAATATTCTACACTAATCTGGCTGCTCTTTTTAATCCCTATGTTGGAAAAATACCGGCGCGCTACGACTTCACACAAAAGTAGGCCAGGCAGGACACGACCTTGCCCGTTTTATCTGGTAAACACGCTATAAGTGTATTAGTACTGAAAGCTAAGCGACACACGCGCAGTAAACAAATGAATATCCGAGCCGTTTCTAGACTCTTCGTGACTCAACTCCGTGCGGCAACAGATAATCAACACCGCACTATTCGTAAACGAAAGTGAAATTCTCTGAAAAGGTACGTGATTCGAAATCATGATAGCTCAAATAAAACATCGGATCGCTCCTTACAATTTTTGCATGCACGCTCTAACAGAACAACACAACCACAATCGTAACACTGCGGAACATCATAGAACAGAGTGCAGAATGGCAAAGACAACTCTACGTGAATTTCATAGACTTTGAGAAAGCCTTTGATAGCGTTCACAGAGACAGTTTGTGGCGCATCTTGAGGGCTTACGGAATCCCAAACCACATGGTGGAACTCATCAAGAGTTTCTATAACAATTACAGCTGCTGTGTGAGAGGAAGCGACATCTGGTTTGAAGTGACGACCGGTGTCCGGCAAGGCTGTGTGATGTCTGCTTTACTCTTCAATCTCGTCATTGACTGGGTGATGCAACGCACGACAGAGACAAGACATACCGGCATCAGATGGACGCTCTTCTCCACACTTGAAGATTTGGACTTTGCTGATGACTTGGCACTAATGTCTCACACCCATAATCATATGCAGGACAAGACGGACAGATTGAACCAGTACAGTTCCCAAGTGGGCCTCAAGATAAGACAGAAGAAATCAGAAGTGATGACCATGAGACAAGACATACCGGCATCAGATGGACGTTCTTCTCCACACTTGAAGATTTGGACTTTGCCGATACTTGGCACTAATGTCTCACACCCATAATCATATGCAGTACAAGACGGACAGATTGAACCAGTACAGTTCCCAAGTTGGCCTCAAGATCAGCCAGAAGAAATCAGAAGTGATGACCATGAACACCGCTACACAGACTCCCATCAAAGTCAACAACAACGATTTACCCTTTACTGAAAGCTTTGTGTACTTGGGCAGTATCATCACACCAGATGGCGGAAGCAAGAAAGACATTCAGAACAGACTAAATAAAGCAAGGAGTGCCTTCATCAGCATGAACAACATCTGGAAGTCCTCACAATACAGTGTGGGCACCAAGCTAAAACTCTACAACAGCTGTGTTGTACCAGTACTCCTCTACGGAGCAAAATGCTGGAGAATGACGCAACAAGGCCTTACCAAGCTGTCCACATTCCATACCAAGAACCTCAGGAGAATACTCAAGATATTTTGGCCAAACAAAATCTCCAACGAAGACCTACTGTCCGGCTGCAAACAAGAAGACATAGCCACAACAATCATGAAAAGACGTTGGCGGTGGATTGGACATGTGATGCGAAGAGAAGACGGCTCCATCATTAAAACAGCCCTACACTGGACACCAGATGGTAAGAGGAAGAGAGGACGGCCACAGATCACATGGCGACGAACGTTGGAACAAGAACTGAAAAACCACCACCACACCTGGGGAACGATAGACACTCTGGCACGCGACCGGCTGAAGTGGAGGGATTTCATTGCTGCCCTATGCGCCTTCTGCGTTACGGGCAGTAAGTAAGTAAGTAAGATGCTGACGACAGAAGACAATGAACACTTGACGGTAACCAACGAAGTGCAAATGGAACACGCCACGAGATATCTGACAAACCGGCAGGTTCTTTAAAGCCCAGCTTTGACTGCCATTGGACGCTGATTGCCTTTCTGCAATCTATGAAAATACAGCGCCAGTTAATATTAGTTAGTTATTTGCATGCCGAACATGCGACTAATGCCATTTCACAGCGGACCAGTTAAATAGCCCAAGCCATCCAAGGATACATACACACTCTAGATCTATCTACAATCTTCCACTAACATCTAGGCGCATTCCGTAAATGGTGCGAAATGTAGCCAACATATGTACTACAAAACTCTGATGTCATATTTGAGGTCACCAGAATGATTGCGCCTCTTCCAGAACCTTCCAGCCCAATCTAGGTCGGACTTTGCAACGTGTTAGCGAAATGCACAACATTTTAGCCACACACACACACACACACACACACACACACACACACACACACACACACACACACACACACACACACACACACACACACACACACACACACACACACACACAATCAATGGCAATTCTCCATGCAAAAGTAAACGAATCATACTAAAAAGATACGTGATTCTGATCTAAAATAACTCAGCTGAACATCGGATCTTTCCTATGATCAACACACACATGCCCTACTAAAAAAGAATAACACAACCACAAACGTAACAACCGATAGACAACTTTGGGAATGAGCTTGAGCACACCCGTCTACTCAGCCGTCTACTAGAAGCATAGATCCTAATGAGCCCCCGGAGATGCGGGGCACATGAGGATCTGTGCCTCTTGCTGGCCTCGTTTGCATTCTTATTTTGAGGAAGGAGGAGTCCAGATTATAGCTGGGGATCAGAAAACTCAGACCTGCTGTCAGTCATGGAACAAGCAAGTAGAACTGAAAACACCCATGACTTCTATAATTCGACTCAGACCTTTTTGTATGATCGCTACTGTCACATCCATGCAACGAAAATTAAGTATTATTTGATCTTGTGTCGATAATATTACCGAAAGAGTCAGCTGATGAGCACTGAAATAAATAAATAAATAAATAAATAATAAATAAATAAATAAATAAATAAATAAATAAATAAATAAAATGTGAAATATAAATTTAAATAAAAAATAAAAAATAAATAAAAACATAATAAAATATAATAAAACATAATAAATAATAATAAATACGTAAAAGACTGATAAATAGGTGTCTCCAACTGGAAGACGGTTATGTGTTCCAGTCTTCTATTGTGAACGTTACTGCTCTGTATACTGCTTGACGTGTGTGCGCTGGCTATCACAGAGTACAACATACTGTGCGTAACTTGAGTCTCATCAAAGACAATACATCATAAGACAGATCACTCCTTCATAAGGCTTACTGAAAAAAGTGAGGTCAGTGTAGCAGTTGCGTCCGATGGTGTAATCGTGTTGTGGTCTATCACTATTATATCTGGTAATGGATTCGAGCTCTGTCGCGAGGCTTTTTGAAAGATAACGTGTGCTTTTTGTGTGTGCATTGCGGAAAACTGTTTTAAAATCACATGAGCTTTGCTTCTAAGATATTTTTTTCTATTCACAGCCCGCCTTAACGTGCTTCGACCTTGTGTAGCTCCAGTGTTCAAGACAGTTCGAAACATTCGGGCTCTTGATCGACTTGCATTTGAGGCGGATCTTTTGGAGCGACTTCCCACTGTTACCGAGGTCACTGCTGAAGCACTGGATAAATGTCTACGGTCGGCACTGGACCAACTTGCTCCTGCGACACGTCGTAAGATTCCAGCCCGTAGATCAACCCCATGGCACAATGCTGTAGCGAGTACTCTGCGCACCGCCAAACAGGAACGTCGTAGGGCAGAAAGACAGTGGCGCAAATCTGGGCTTACAGTACACAAGCAATTGTTTTCTGCTGCCAAGAAAGCTGTAACCAGGTTAGTGAGCACAGCAAAAACGTCCTTCTACAGTATGAAGATTGCTGCATGCAACACCAGTAAGCAACTGTACTCAGTGGCTGATCAGCTGCTGGGCAAAGTCAAGTCTTCTCCTCTTCCTAGCATATACTCCATGACAGAACTTCCATCTCGTTTTTCCACATATTTCATAGAAAAAGTCCAAGCCATTCGCGACGATCTTGACTCACAGTCTTCTCAGACAAAAACAGTCTCTTCTATTGACTTTTGCTTTCATGGTCAGACCATGTCTGTGTTTAGACCTGTATGCTGTGACGATGTACGCAAGTTGTTAATGAAGATGACCCCTAAGTCATGTGAGCTCGATCCAGTGCCTACCACTTTGTTGTATAACTGTTTGGATAGTTTACTGCCGTATGTTACTCACATTGTCAATGCTTCGCTTGCATCTGGTGTTTTCCCTTCAATGTATAAAAGTGCTGTTGTGAAACCCCTACTGAAAAAACCCTCATTAGATCACAACGACCTTAAGAATTATAGACCTGTCTCAAACCTACCGTTTCTGTCAAAGGTGATCGAAAAGATTGTGCTTTCGCAACTTTTGGATCACCTGGTCTTGAACAATCTTATGGATCCATTTCAGTCAGCCTACAGATGTTGTCACAGTACTGAAACAGCACTTCTCAGAATCATGAATGACTTGTTACTTGCTCTGGATGATGGTAAGGTGTCAGTGCTCGCTTTACTTGATCTTTCTAGCGCGTTCGACACAATCGACCACACTACCCTGATTAATCGTCTCCAGCTTGTTTTCGGCATTGATGGCACTGCCCTGTCTTGGTTCCACTCTTACATTACTGACCGATCACAGACTGTGTCTGTCGATGGGCATGTCTCTGCACCTGCCAGCCTCCGTTTTGGGGTCCCACAAGGCTCATTATTAGGCCCAGTGCTTTTCCTACTGTATGTACAGCCTTTGTCCAGCATTATTGCTGGACACTCCGTTTCACATCACGCATACAGTGATGATACACAGCTTTATAAGTCAGGTAGTGTGAGTCAGGTCAACGAAATCATCCAGAGCGTGTCACTTTGCATTCTTGATGTGAGGCTGTGGATGTCAGAAAACAAGCTCAAACTGAATGAAGGAAAAACGGAAGCCGTGCTCATTGCATCACCCAGAATGTCTTCTTCTACCGCTTTGCCTCAGCATATCATGATTGAGAACACGACCGTCAGCTTCTCTCAGTCAGTGAAGAACCTGGGTGTTGCAACTGAGCAGGACTTGTCCATGGATAAACAGGCGATAAACATTTGCAGGGCAGCCTATTTGGAGATGCATCGTATTAGCTCTGTTAGACAGTTCCTTACCTCAGAGGCTACAAAAACTCTGGTTTGTTCATTTGTTCTGTTTCGCATTGACTATGCCAACTCACTCGTATCCGGATGCCCGCAGTATCTATTTGATCGGCTCCAGAGAGTCCAAAATTCAGCCGCACGTCTGGTCATGAAAGCGAAAAGGTCAGACCATGTGTCCCCCATCCTGCATGCTCTCCACTGGTTGCCAGTGAAGGAGAGAGTCAAGCACAAAGTCTTGTCCATTTGTCATGTTTCTCTTTCTGGCACTGGGCCCACTTATCTCTCAGAGCTCCTTCACTGTTATATCCCTTCGAGGCAATTGCGCAGTTCGTCTGACAATAAAATGCTTCGTATTCCTACAGTAAGGACTAAAGGATTTGGGCAGAGATCTTTTTCTTACCAGGGTCCATCAGCCTGGAATGATCTTCCTAAATCATTGAGACACAGTGAGTCTAGTGCCAGTTTTAAACACAGTCTTAAAACCCATCTTTTCCCACTTTGATTATCAGTGTTCATGTATTTAGTCATAATTCTGTTCTTTTGTGTAATTGTACATGTGGCTTTGTCACTTTTTGTGTAATATTTGTATGTTTTGTTCATATGTATGGCACCTAGAGCATCTTACCATGTATTGGCGCCTTATAAATCTTCCTTATTATTATTATTATTATTCCTAATCGAAAGACTTTTCGGGAAAGTGGTAATTAGCACGGAAAGTGTAATAGAAAAATAAATAAATCAGGCATTTCATTGTTGCCATAAGTGTCAGTTGATGTCTAGTACACACACACACACACACACACACACACACACACACACACACACACACACACACACACACACACACACACACACACACACACACGCACGCACACACACACACGTGCACTCAAACAAACACACAGGCACACAAACGAACACACATACAAACAAACCACCAGCACAGGACTAAATAAGAAATAATTTACAGCAAACATCATTTATTTTTAACAATCTCACAAGAAGATCAGTTTATTAATACACGTTCAACTTGCAGCTGGTATTATCACGAAAACCAAATAGTTATAATACACAGGCCACGCTAACCACCTTAAGCATACACCCGTTAGAAACTGTAAACAGTACCTGGCGTTGTATGCAAAAAGAGATTAATAAGACATCATCACCAATTACCTGTTCTTTCTCCTCCTCTTCATTCATCCCTCCACCCAACACATGTGCATACACGAAATAGTAGGGCAACATGAATATACGCATTGGGATGAATTATCATAAGACGTACAACAGACTGCGTGACAATACCATCAGTCACATGCCCACCGCTACTTCCTCATCATGTGCACGAAGCCTTTAGATCTAAAAGTCATTACCAGGTAAACAGATAAACATATCATCACCGATCAGAATTATGTTCTCCAACAACCCCCTCCTCCCCCACCAGACTCTAACAACAAAGGTAGTCGCATGGTTTGCCACAAGCTTTGTCCTCTCATCCCCAAATCCTCTGACCCTTCTATTTGATCACGTTCTTTTTTGTTGTAGGTGACTTGTTCTTTTATTGTCATTTCATCTAGTACTATTGCACCACACAGATCTGACTTTGGCGGCAGTACAGACCCTTCAATCTGAAGCGCTTTCAGAATCTTGACATTAAAGCCGGGGCAAACTGAAACCTTTTGCATAGTTTTCCGTAAGGTTGAAACTGACAGGAGGACAAAGATTTTTGCAAGCATAATAAATTATATGCCCTGGGGCTTGCATAAAACAAAGATAGGGCTGTTGTTTTGTCTGTCTCCGTCCATCTCCGGCCTTGTTTCTTTTTGTGTATTTCACGCAACTGTGCTGAAATAAACTGAACACACGAATCAGGCAAAAAAATGGGTCAAGCTCTTCACTGCTGCATCCTTCTTCTCTTTGAGTGTTAATGTCTTTTCTTTTCTTCTTTGCTGTCTTTCTGTCGTAACTTACATTTATTCTGCAGGCAGTACACTCTGTTGTGCAGTTTTGAGACTTTTCTACAAAGCCTGCTTTCTTGGTGGATGGCTGTCCTGACCATCTGTTGCTGCAGTTCCCCCCACATCAGTTTCTCCACTGGATTCATCTGCACACACACAAGCAACCATGCATTAAATAATTAATGATATCATGATAATCCACAACATATGTACTCAGATTAAAAAAAAATCCATTCACATTTCATCTGATTGACAAGAAATGTATTTTCACACACACATGCAGGCGCGAACACACACAAAAAGGCCACCGAAAATTCATCCACATTTAAAATCTGCTTGTCCGATTTTAATAGTCAACAGATTTTACGACCAGTTGTGAAAACAACTCACACCATATAACTGATCTTTTGCGGTAATTTTTTTATAAATTAAAATTTTCAGCTTACAAATTATAAATTAGATTCATATTAATTTTATTCATTGAAAGTACCTGGTTGCAGTGACATGCGTGCCTGCTTGTGAGGCGGCGGCGCTTCTGAATCTGTAGCAGTATCCCTCGTCCTGGGTGGCTGTCTCTTTGTTGCTAGTTGTGGAGGTGGGTTTGGCACCGAAAACAAAGTCGGCACAGCATTCCATAGCAGCCTGCGCCTCTGCGTGGCACACGTGAACTGGTTGTTTTCAAAATGTGCACTGTACAGCCTGCAGGAAAGTGAACGCAGCTCAGCAGGTGACAGTCCCAACAGATCTTCCCTGTGCGTATTCTGCACCCATTTCTGACATCTGCTGGAAGAATAACAAAGACTAAAATACAAGTACTAAAACACCACCACTAAAACACCACCAGCTAAACACTGTAGTCTGTAGGCGTAGTTCGTGAGAACAGTGCAGTGGACAGAGTTCTGCATGACCGTTAACTTTATACTTTTGTATTCTAAGTCTTGATAGACAATGAAAGCGAAGTAGCTTTGCAATGATTGAATTTTATCAACGACCTTAAAAACTCAAGGTTACTTTGCTTAATTTCTCGCCAGTATTTTACACATTTTGATCGGAACATCGGTCTTAAAACAACTCGCTTAAGAACGTGAAACGTACACAGGCTTCTCCCTATCAGTCGTATTGTCTTGAACGAAAAGGAAAGGTCCGTGTAGTCTAAAGAATACTTTTCCTCGCCCAAGTTAAGCATGTTTGGCACAAATGACTAGATCTAACTTGAGTTAGTCCACCATTAAGTGGATAAAATGGAAAAGGAAAACTGGTCTATGTACATATGGTCCTCTTCTACAATTAAAAGAAAAACATACTAGAAACTTATAATTACTCTGGATCTAAATGGTCTTTAGACCACTTTTCCACTGACATTTCTCGAAATTCACGGCGTGGTCTGTTTGCAGTTGGAGCAGTTTTCCACTCTCCCAGATTTAAACCCAAATATACATATCACACGAGGGACATATGCCTGAGTATCGCCCTGGCAACTCTAATTCAGAATCGAAAGTTTTCGAGATAGACATCTTTTGCGCCATGAAATTATTATTATTATTATTATTATTATTATTATTATTATTATTATTATTATTATTATTATTATTATTAATGCAAAGATAAGACCACAGAGTAATCAGCGTATCTTGTTTCTTCGTTGGGAAAAAGGAAAAACGATATGCCGGTGCAACTTGGCTTGTAGCGGGCGTTCGAACAAGAAATTGCGCTGCAAAAGTCAGACCCTTGCCTCGTTCGGTCAGCCATGATTCAACACGATTACAAGGGAGAAAACTCGCAAAACGCGTCCTCGCACTCTCGGGGCGAGTGATTTGTCTTATAATGTATTGTCTTTGGTCTCATTAAGGAATAACGGCTGTTATCTCACCGCCTGTATGGTTTCATTTCAGATCCGTTTGCGACCCTGTTGATGTTTGATTATTGTTTAGGTTGGAAAGTAAGAAGTCGTGCAAGCTGGGCCCCCTAATGAAAAATACCCTCTACGCCACTGATCCGACAAAACATCGAGTCTGCTGGAAGAAATTCCCTAATCTAACAGTACAGGAGATAAATCGGACCATGATAGTTCAAGGGTGGTGCCAGAACAGCATGGCGCCTTGCAGAAACAGGCCCCATCATGGAACTATCATAGTTGGTCAATGTGTTGTTTGTATCCGGACTAAACTGAGAAAGTTGGAAGTTGTGCAACGGTGGCATTGGCATGCTAGGGGCCAAGTAACTGATCAGTAGCTGTCAGACCGAAAAGTAATCACTTAGGACAGTTCGCAAATAAAACCAACGATTAACGAGACGTCCGATAAACATACTAACGACAGTAATGATCCATTCAGCCATTCCAGTGTCTGACTTCCAAATCGCAGCCTGGTTCTTACGCTGTTTACGCCATGCCACTTAGAAATGTAAATAGGGCAGTTATACCAGTTTTGGCTCTGTGTGGGACCGACTGGGCAACTGATCATGGGTTCCATATATAGTGGGTTCATCGGCTGGTAATACTATCCCGACACCGACCAAACTGAGGTGGGGCCTGTTTCAGCGTTAAGACTAAAACAATAAGGTCCTTTTTATCGGTCAAAGTAGAGACCTTGTGATCGTCAGTAAAGAGAAACACAACCCGATGTTTCGAATTTTATTGGTAGTGAAGATTCAAATCCTAATGCAAAATTCAAGGAGGATAACTCAGTTTTTGGTGCAGAATGATATCCCTTGCTTGTGAGACATGTACACACTTATAATTATAGGCAAAGTTCCGCCTGAAAGAGACCGGATGTGACCCGACAGTTCATGTGCATGTATTTGCATCGCCAGAGAAATATAGCGACAGATGCTGTCCCAGTATGTGTGCTGATCTGTGATTTTGAATCTTACTGCCTTAGGCCGTAAGGTTCAAAATCACAGATCAGCATACATGTAGGCTGAAGTTTACAAAGCCTCACATGGTGACATAAGGTGCATTCAGTTACTCCTCTTCGCCCTTCGCGTGACTGATAATGAATGTGCCACATGCATATTGTCCCTGTGTGATAATATTAGCGTCAGGCTTGAGTGAATGTCACGGACCGATGACTCCCACAATATGGCATTGGTCAGTCGGGACCGTGACATCTCATTCTACCCCAACACCGAAATCCCCAAATGTTGCCGTTGTCCTCTGAAGACTGCACTCTAGTGCAGGACACAGACTGACCATGATAGTTCAAGGGTGATGCCAGAATAGCTTGGCGCCCATAGGCGCCAAGCTATGGTCGATCCTTATCTTGCTGTGGTGTGTCTGGGGTAGAATGAGTTAAAGGACACATGCATGAATAATCAACATGATGAGGCTGTATGTACTTTATACACACACACAAAATAGACGTTATTCGCAAATCACAGGTTCATGAATTTAAAACTGCTCGGTGGATTAACTCATCCGAGACGTCGGCACGACATAAGCCGCGTATCCGGAGGCGATAGGTCTCAAATAAGTTAAAAGCCCGGACACACATGGGACGTATACACACTAACACCGGTAGGCTGATGTGAAAAAGACCGGACGTGACCTGAAGTATCATGTCAGTGCCCGTAAGCCTCGTATAATAATAATAATAATAATTACGGTATTTATAATGCGCTTATCTTATAATAATTATAACTCTAAGCGCGCACTCACAACTCGCACACGCATGCGCACGCTTTAGACAATGACTCACGTAACACAAATAGTGAAGATACATTACGACGGTCAGCTTGGGCTGGGGAGTGTGGTGATATAGTGCTAGAACTGTTGAAAGAGATGAGTTTTGAGGGCAGACTGGAAGGAGGAGAGCGAGTGTTTCTGACGGAGAGAGAGTGGGAGAGTGTTCCAGGTGGTTGGACCGTATACTGAGAAAGAGCGGGGGCCGAAAGTGCTGAGTTTGGTGCGGGGGATGAGGAGTCGGAGAGGGTCAGAGGCGGAGCGGAGGGAGCGGGGAGGAGTGTAGGGGTGAAGTAAGTTGGAGAGATACGCAGGAGCGTAGTTGTTCAGGGATTTGTAGCAGAGAGACAGTATCTTGTATTGGATGCGTTGGGGGATGGGGAGCCAGTGAAGGAGCTTGAGCAGGGGAGTGATGTGGTCGGATTTTTTCTTTCTGAGGACGAGGCGGGCAGCATTGTTCTGGACGCGCTGGAGAGTGAGAGTGGTGGAGTGAGGAAGGCCAGAAAGGAGAGAGTTGCAGTAGTCGATGCGAGATAAGATGAGAGAGACAGCGAGTTTGGTGGCAGCTTCGGTAGTGAGGTATTTTCTGATCTGACTGATGCGGCGGAGGTGGAAATAACATGCCTGGGCCGTGGCGGAGACGAAGCTGGTCATGGAAAGAGAGGAATCGAGGATAACGCCAAGGTTCTTGACCGAGTCAGAGAGGGAGATGGGGGTGCTGTCGAGTTGAAGGTGGAGAGAGGGAGAGAGCTGGGAAAGTTTCTGGCGAGTGCCTACCAGCATGGCTTCCGTTTTGTCGTCGTTCAGTTTGAGCTTGTTTGCTGTCATCCAGTTTTTCACGTCCTCATAGCAGTCAGCCGTGCGAGTCAGTAGTGTCTGAGTGTTGTCGAGTTTGTCTTTGTCTAGTAGTTGTGAGTCGTCAGCGTAGAGGTGGTGGTGTATGTGGTGAGACTGGATGATGTTGGACAGGGGGGAGATGTAGAGTGTAAAAAGGACCGGGCCCAGGACGGACCCCTGAGGAACGCCGCAGGAGAGCCTGACTGGGTTGGAGGAGACGCCGTCGATGGTGACGGACTGCTGTCTGTCGGAGAGGTAGGAGAGAAACCAGGAGTGAGCAGAGTCAGTGATGCCAAAGGAGTGGTGGAGGCGGTGGAGGAGGATAGAGTGGTCTATGGTGTCGAAGGCGGCAGAGAGATCGAGTAGCGTAAGAAGGGAGATGTTGCCCGAGTCAGTGGAGAGAAGCAGGTCGTTTAGGATATGTAGAAGGGCAGTTTCAGTGCTGTGATGTTTGCGATAGGCAGACTGGAAGGGACTGAGGAGGTTGTTGTCGGCGAGGTGGAGGTTGAGTTGGTTGAGTACGACCTTCTCAAGAAGCTTGGACAGGAAAGAGAGATTGGAGACAGGGCGGTAGTTCTTGAGTTCGTTTGGGTCGAGGTTGTGTTTTTTGAGGAGAGGACGGACGATGGCGGACTTGAAGATATCGGGGACGGAGCCATTTTCTAGAGATGTGTTGATGATGTCGGTAATGAAGGGCAAAAGTTTTGGGAGGCCGTCCTGGTAGAGGGAAGCTGGGAGGGGGTCTAGTTCGCAGGTTTTGAAAGGCATGGACTTTATGGTCTTGAGGACTTCATCCTGAGAGACGGGGCGGAAGGACGAGAGGGGAGTGCCGGAAAAGGGGGTGTCATGGAGGCAAGGCGAAGAAGGCAGAGTGTCGAGTGTGTTGCGCAGAGTTTGGATTTTGTCGGAGAAATAGGAGGAAAAGGCGGACGGAAGTTCTTCTTTGCTGTGTGTGTTGGGAAGAGGAGAGTCTTTAGAAGTGCCTAGGAGTGTGTTCATAGTAGCGTAGAGGGTTTTGGAAGAAGTGGATTCCAGGATTTTGTTTTGAAGGTGTTTGCGTTTGGAGTCGGAGATCATTCTGCAGACTTTGGATCTGGTGGTTTGGAAGATCTCTCTGTGAACGGTGAGGTCGGATGAGCGCCAGCGGCGTTCCGCTTGTCGACGCTCGCGCTTGGCCTCGGCTATGTCGTCAGTGAGCCAGGGGGAGGGGAGTCGGTTGGGTATGGAGCAGGTGGTGACAGGGGCATGGGTGTCTAGAAGTTTTCGAAGGGAGGAATCGAAATGGGATGCAAGATCGGGAGAGGAGGTGGGGTCCAAGAGAAGGTCGACAGCCTCGTCGAAAAAGTTCTCTCGGTTGACAGATTTTAGTTTGCGACGAGAGACAAAGAGCTTGGGCTTTTTCGGGGGAGGTAGGTTGAGGGCGACGAGAATAGCGAGGTGGTCGGAGGGAAGCACAGAGGAGGTGTCAAAGTCGAGGAAGAGTTGATCGGAGGTGCGGGTGATGATCCAGTCGAGGGTGTGGCCGAGTCGGTGGGTGGGTTTAGTGATGTGCTGTGTAAGATTGTGGTTAGAAAGTGACGTGCAGAGGCGTTTTGTGTCGGGGTGGTCGGGTTTGTCGAAGTGGAAGTTAAAATCACCAAGAAGTATGTGTTTTCCGGGTCGTGTGCTGTAGTGGTCGAGGAGGAGATCGAACTCGGTGAGGAACATGGAGTTTGTGAGTTTGTTTTGAGAGCTTGGAGGGGGGCGATAGATACATGAGAAGATGAGGGACTGGCCAGGGAGTGTTGCTACGGCCTCGACAGATTCAAAGGAGGGATGAGCAAAAGGGAGAGACTGAGAGAAGGAGAGGTGAGTTGAGAGACAGTCCCTGTAGATGATGGCAATGCCACCCCCTCTGGAAGCACGCGGGAAGGAGGCCAGGCGGTAGCCACTCGGAGTGACGCTGGCGATGATGGGTTCATCACCAGCTGAGCGGAGCCACGTTTCGGTGATCACGACAACATCTAGGTCGTTGTCTAGGATGAAATCTGAAATCACGTCGGCTTTGCCATCTTTGCAGACAGACTGTGCGTTGAACAGACACAGTTTTAGGTTGGATGAGCCAGAAGAGGAAGATGGAGAAGAAACGGACGAAGAAGAGGACAAAGGAAGAGGAGGGTGGGGAGGGGGGAAAGAGGATGGAGGGGGGAAGGAGGGAGGAGGGGGAGAGGGGGAAGGAGGAAAAGACGGGGAAGGAGAACCGGGCAAGAAAGAGGATGCGAGAGGAGGGTGAGGGGGAGAGGGAGGAGGAAGGGGAGTAGGAAAAGCTGAGGTAGAGGGAGGGGGAGGGCGAAGGGGATGAGAAAGGGGCGAGAGGGGACGAGGAGGAAAAAGCAGGCGAAGGAGAAGGGGGTGAGGGGAGGAAGGGAGAGGAGGGCGGGGGAGGGGGCGGCCAAGGAAAGCAGGGAGCAGTAGATGAGCAAGAGAGGAAAGGAAATGGGAGAAGAAGGAAGGGAGTTGGAGAAATCGAGGAGGCAGGGGGAGGCGGATGGGGTGGGAGGGCATAGGAAAAGGGGAAGAAGTGTGTGGTTGTGTTTGTGGTGGTGAGTCCCGCCTTTTGCTAATTCCGCCTCAACAACAGAAAAATATTGCGCCGACAGATGCTGCCTCTGTAGGGCCTATGTGTGCTGTTATGTGTCTCCTCGGGAACAACAAAGTTAAAACGTTAATCGTTTAGGGCATAACATATTTTGTCTACCACGAAGGTGATTTCAAAGACGGGGCACCGAAAAGAGGCCTGTACAAATTTTGACCCCAGCTGGGTTCGAAACCACGACCTTTCGGTCGAGAGTTGAACGCTCTACTCCTGAGCCAACCAGCCCCCCCCCCCCCCCCCCCCCCCCCCTGGGGACACTATTGGTACTGGTCGGATCAATTTTTTAAATATATTTCCAAACATTCATATATTGGTTTAAAATATTATTTTTCACCGACACGCATAAGGAAGGGATAAGGAGGGACATGTACCTATACAATACAATACAATACAATACAATACAATACAATATCAGACAGGGGCGGATCAGTTACTTCGAAACTTTTTGTTTTGAACCTTGAACCTGACACAAAAGGCCTCCCCGACGCTAGACCTTCTTTCAGTGTTGTAAATTGTATTGTAACCGTCTTTTCTAAGCGTGTTTCTTTCTCCGTTGGGTACTTCTTCGCATTTTACACGCTTGGCAGTCACCTTTTTGGTCTGGTTTGCTTCTTTCAGTGGCCGAGGCGTGTGTGTGTGTGTGTGTGTGTGTGTGTGTGTGTGTGTGTGTGTGTGTGTGTGTGTGTGTAAACTCGCCAAACAAACAAATAGGGCGGGGGGGGGGGGGGGGGGGGCGGGGGAAGGGGTCCAAACAACCCAAAAAAGGGACTTCGTTATTTCGTTATAGCATTTTGAGTCTTGAGGGAAGGGCGGGGGGGGGGGGGGGTCCGGAACCGCTAGGACCCCCCCCCCTTCCCAGATCCGCCCGTTAGGAATGTATATGACCGTCTTGTTATTGATCTGCGTGATTTTCTATGGCTTGGCGATCGGGTGCCTGATAGGAGGGGCCAAGGGATCTAACCGTTTGTCTGTCCAGTGCTGAGTTTGTGTACTATTTCTACCAGCATTAGCCTCACCTATGTGGTTTATTATTATGAAGTCTTAACTTTATATGAATGGCCATGATGGATGCCAGGGTCCACTATCGCCCAGAGACGACCTGCTGAGCACGGCACACTTCATTGCCCTGACCGGTCAGCTGCGGCAGACATGAGGTGAACACCAAGAAGGAGAAGAAGACAAACACAGATACAGAAGACAAACACGACACTTTCCCAGTGCGCTACGGTGTTATGCCGTAAGGTCCAAAATGACCGACTAACCGCCCATTCCGATGAGGCCGAGCACTGATCTGTTGCCGTAACGTTTCATTCAACGACGATGAGCCAACACCGTCCGAGAAACATGGATACAAATTGGTCTCAGCAGGAGGTATACATCCTCATGAGCCCCCGCAGTCGAGGGGCCTCATGAGGATCTATGTCTCTTGCAGTTGGATCGTATTCACTTTTTCTCGGCATTTAAGGGGGGTTATGGTTAAGGTCCAAAATCCCTCACTTTACGTATATGACGACGCGGCACATGCCGCGTGCTGGAGGAAGTACTATAGTATGCAGCACGTGACACACGTAATTAGTCCGGCCTCTGATGTTGCTCGTAACCTATCGAAGTTAATCACTTTACTGCTCTTCCGCCTGTCGGTTCGTCGTCGTGATCACTGAGTTCAACAGCAATCGCGCCGGCAATGATCTGCATGCGCTCTTAGTAGCAGAATAAGTCATGAGTTTAGGGGCGCATATGACATTATATAGATTCCCGGTCAGCACTAAAAGATTCTCGGATCGAAGTTGGCCGCAGCAATAAATTGCACCATATTAGTGCTCTTTACTGCTACCTGTGTTAAGAGGTGACCAACTGCGCAACGATCATACCATGCCTGTGAAACCTTTGGCGTAAAGTCCGACACTTCCATAATATTGAAATTACCCTTCACGTTGTGCGGCGGTCACCTGGGATCATGTTTCAGCTGCACGCGCCGGCCTCCCTAAAGTACATCATTATCGTAAATCGTCGAAGATGCGTCCGTCAGTCCTACCACAGCATACGTAATACGATCTGTAAACAACTGAGAACTATCACACACAGATCTGCCTTGTGAATACAACAGACAGCAAGTCCATTCTTGTCCATTGCAATACAATGAAAATATGGACTTGACACGTATTATATCTTTTGCCATCTTAGGGCAGAGCTACACTTCAGTTTAACCCATTACGTACCTAGAAAATGTGAACACCAACCAACTGCAAGACGTATAGATCCTCATGAGCCCCCGCAATTGCGGGGGCTCGTGAGGATCTATGCCTCTTGCTCACACCGTTTTGAACCCTATTCCTGGGATATATAGGTGTTTTTTAATTTTAAGTCCCTTCTATTTATAGAAGGGACTTTTTTAGGACAGGTCGCAGTGGGGCGAATTGAATAGGATACCATGTCCATGATGTCAAAGGCAGGCAGGCCTAAACCTATCACAATTGAAGTAACAAGATAAAAATTACGTCATGTCTAGTTACGCTAACCTCGCTGTTGAACGTACATTTGGCGCGAAGCGCCGTATGTGCGTATGTATGTATGTATCATAGGGGCTCGATGACAGTAGCTTTGACTAATGCAAATCCGCTGCGCCACCGCGGCGTGCGCGCCAACCGGCCTACTAATGCTCAAGACAAAATACAAGGGAGGAAACGAAATCACACAAAGCGGCCAAGCACTGTGATTCCAGAGCAGTTTCCAACCCTCAAAGCAACCATCCGCCTAAAACCTCGAACTGAACAGACTCGGTAGATATTTTGCCACAAATGTATACCAGCCTTGTCCTCCGATCAAAACTGATAGTTTAGTATCAAGGCTTTTTGCGCAGCCAAGCATTATTCATAGCAGTCGCCGAGTCCGGTTTTAGATGTGGCCGGAAATACGCCGCATACTCATTTTTCATTGGTTTATGTAAATTAGCATATCCAATTAAAACAAGAGTGCGTCTTACTGTCGTCATGAACTTGTGGCCTGGGCTGCACGCTTTAGTAGTCCAAGAGCTACCCTACCGAGCCCCCTCCCCCCACCCTCAGCCCTCCAGTACTCAATAAGATGAGTTTCAAAGTGTACCTTAGTATGGCATGAGATGTTTAAGCGATGTTCCCCTAAAATCCTTAGGAACACGCCAGAGATATAGCCGATGGCGCAAGGGTACCCCCATTCACGCTCTTCGCGGATGCTAAAATGAGCTTGAGAAACATTTTCCTCCAAATAAATCTGAATTCATTCCAGAAGCCAAAATCAGGCAATATTATGTTAAGGCACACCTTAAAATATTGAATATGTGGCTCACAGAGAATGTATTTGTGCACCCAGTAAATGGCCATTTCCGCAAAATCGCAAAAAAGACAAAAATAATGTGTCAGATGCCTTCAGACATTTTCTATAGCACTGGCAGTCCATTTTCAGGCTTACATCATTAAAACTGGATGTCACAATTATTATAAACTTGACTAGGTGATATTGTGATCACTATGAGTGCCACATTGGTTGATTTTGTATCCCTACCCCCAAGTTGAAGAAATACACAAAATTATTTAGAAAAAAAATACTAAAGTTATTCCATTTTATTTTGACCTCTCTTTTCCTATTAAGTTTCAATAATTTGAGCATAAAGTACAAGAAAGTGAGGAAAGTCGTCATCTGTTATGATACTTTTGTGGTGAATGATAGTTTTTCCCATTTAAAATTGCCAAATTGGAAAACGTTATTTGTCATCGATGCCCTCAAAAATTTTGTATACAACTGATAGGTCTTTTTTTTAGGTTTTAATGGTTAGGATAGAGTACCACAGTTACTCCCAACCTGATTGTGTGATGCTGTGATTCATTTAGGGGCCACAGTGGCTGAATCTGCTGCCCTACCCCCATTTTACCAGTATACAAAGGAACGCAAAATTATCATAAAAATTGCTTATGTCATACTCCTCTGTTTAAATATTTTTGTTGCCAGTTTTCTTAACAAAGTATGCACATTGAACATAAAATTTGTGATCATTTCATTAATTTCAATATGACCCATCAATTTAATTGTAATTCTTTTTTGTTAAAGCATAACAAGGGGGAAACGTCTGTAAACAAGGGCTGCCGCTGAAGAACTTCCTCTTTAATAAAACAGCAAGACTGAAGTGAACGGCACATTCAGGAGTCTTGTCAAACTCAGGGAAGGTGTACCTCAGAGAGGTGATGTGTCTGATGCTGTTCTTGGTCTACATTAATGACAACAGTACAGTACAGCAGTAGGGGCGGTCCGTGGCGCAGTGGTTAAGGCGCCTGCCACCAATGCTAAAGGTGCGAGGATCGATTCCGGGTTCCGGCGTCGGATTTTTCTCTTCTAGTAAGTGTCACCGTTAATTCGGGCGGACAGTCGGGTGTTCTTTCCCCGGGTACTCCGGCTCTTCCTCCCCCTTCACTTTGGTATCAGTTTCAGCCAACTTAATAAAATTTCAAATACAAAACGATTTCCAAATACGGTCACTTCAGTAGCTCGCTTGAGCCTGCCCTTAGCACCACGTGAATGTTGTGTTTACGTACAGTGTGTGAGTGAATGCGCGTGATTCACGTGAGCGTCAGTGCTTGTTGGGTTCAGTTCGCGGCTACATTCTGCGCATTGAGTTATATTATAAATATGAGAAATGTGCCATATAATTACTATGTAATAATAATAATAATACCAAGGTTCGTCTAGAACATCCTCCATACTTTGCAGTATGGAGCGCAGCAGAACATACTGAAATAGCATCCTGCAGAATCCAGGATGCTGCCAATAGAGTCTGCAGCTGGCCTGAAAGATGGCCACTCAAACTGAGCTAGACCATCACTTTCAATCAGATGGAAGAGGTCACCTTGAAAACTGGAGACCTTCCAGTACCAAAGACAACAAATAAATTACTGGATTCACGTGGAGGCCTCACATCGAAGCCATTCTAAGCTAGAGTTGCGGGGAAAAGGTCTCTGATGAAGAAACTGGTGGGGACCATATTGGTGCAAATTACAGCTTCCTGGCGCAAGCAAACACTAGTCCGGTCAGACCAGTAGTGGGGTACCAAGATACTTCGACAACATGAAGCACTCCCTGAAAAACCAAAAATGCCAGGCTTGACAAGATGCAGAACATGGGTCATTCTCATGATGCAGTGACATTCTTAGAGCTATCTGGAGTATTTTCTTAACATTGTTTTGGCTATTAGGAACCATGAAACTTTATTACGCATATTCATATTTACAACTTTCTAGACGAAAATAAATGAGAAGAAAAGACCCGCCTTACGCTAGGTAAAATATCTCCAAAAATACCAGCTAGTTTCACTCATTCAGTCTGTCATGTTTGCCTTTTTTTCTCCACTAAACAAACAGCAAACAAATTGTTCGGTCACATTTTGATCAGAATACAGTCCAACGTTCCACATATTTTACGGACATTAAAGGGATCGGAGAACACGACACCTCCCTGAGATACATATTCCCTGAGTTTGGCAAGACTGCTGAGTGTGTAGTCGACTTCAATCATGCAATTTTGTTGAAGAGGAAGTCTTTCAGCCATCGGTACATCATGCCTCCAACTCCAGACGGTAGAAGCTTCAGCAGCAGCCCCTGTTTACAAACTCTCCCCCCCCCCCCCCCCCTTATGTTCTTATTCCAAAATAGTTACAATTAAATTGATGGGTCACATTGAAATTAATGAAATGATCACAGATTTTTGTACTCAATATGCATACTTTGTTAAGAAAACTGGAAACAAAAATATTTAAACAGAGGAGTATGACGTAAGCAATTTTTTGGATCATTTTGCGTTCCATTGCATACTGGTAAAATGGAGGTAGGGCAGCAGATTCAGCCACTGTAAACGCTAAATGAATCACAGCATCACACAATCAGGTTGAGCGTAACTGTGGTACTCTATCCTAACCAGTAAAACCTAAAAAAGACCTATCAGTTGTATACAAAATTTCTGAGGGCATCGGGGACAAAGTACGTTTTCCAATTTGGCAATTTTAAATGCATCACAGCATCATAAAATCAGGTTGGGAGTAACCGTGGTACTCTATCCTAAATAATAAAACCTAAAAAAAAAAGACCTATCAGTTGTATACACAATTTCTGAGGGCATCGGAAACTCTTCTTTTTTTCAATTTCGCGGAAATGGCCATTTACTGTGTGCGCAAATACATTCACTGTGAGCCACAGATTCAATATTTTTTCATTCTGAAGGTGTGCCTTAACAAAATATTGCCTGATTTGGGCTCCTGTAATAAATTCTGAGGCAACATCTGCTCCCCTCCTCACTCGAACATCTTGAAGGGATCTTTTAAATTTCTTGCTAATGCAGATACGATCTATTTTGGTTCTCTGTAGTATGGTCAGGTGAGACCCACGTTGCTTTGTGTATTCTTCTGTGTGGGAAGATGCTGCCTTCAATGACAAGTCTGTTTAGAGCACAGAAGTCTACGAACCTCTCCCCGTTCTCACTCATCTCCCCTAGTCCCTGTCTCCCCATCACCTCTTCGTATCCGGTGTTGTCCTCCCCTATTTTGGCATTAAAATCGCCCATGATGATGGTGATGTCTCGCTCCGCACAGCACTTTGGAGTCGGTCGTAGAACTCTTGTTTCTCTTCCTCGTCACTGTCATCAGTGGGCGCATAACACTGGATGACGTTCAGCTTGATCTTTTTCCTGGTTTTAAAGGCTGCTGTGATAATTCTTGGCCCAATAGGTTCCCAGCCCATCAGCGCTCTCTGTGCCACTGGTGACAGCATGAATGCTACACCTTCTGTATGGGGGCATTCTCCTCTTCATGACCTGAATAGAGAATCATCTCCCCACTTAACAGCCTTTTCTGGCCAGACTGCGTCCATCTGGCTTCACTGATACCTAGCAGGGAAAGGTTGTACTTTTGCATTTCCGCTGCTATCTGGGCGGACTTCCCGCTCTGGTACATGGTCTTGTGTCCCTGGATAGAGAGAGGCGGCTCGGTCCTGTGGCTTCCGAAGACTTCCGGCTTTCACCACACGACGTCATAAATCTTCTGGTAGAAGAACCTTCCTCCTCCAGGAAAGGAATTGCTGTTTGTCTATTCGTCGGCGTTTTTGTAGCTATTTCTTTATTTGCAGGGTGGGGAAGCTACCCCCACGCCCACCCCCCTTACTAGGAGGACCAGGGGTTTTCTGTCGGGGTCTCCTTCCCTTAGACCATGTTGGTTCACGGCACCTTATTTCATCTGGTGCACCCCTCTCGCGAGAGACCCCCTATCCACCACCCAGGAGATGCGCCTCAACGCCATATGGTCCCAGCGCGACCCCCCAGACATTCAGCCAGCAGAGACTGACCTACCCATCAGCTGTGACAGACCCAGCCGGGAAGAGATCAGAAGAGCAGTGGCATTTTTGAAGAACGGCAAAGCAGCAGAGCCAGATGGCATCCCAGCGGAGGCTCTGAAAGCAGGCCTAGAAACAACAGTAGAGATGCTGTACCCACTGTTTGGAAAGATCTGGGAAGAGGAGGTGATGCCGGCTGACTGGAAGGAAGGGTACCTAATCAAGCTTCCCAAGAAAGGCGACCTCAGCAAGTGTTCCAACAACAGAGGAATCACCTTGCTGTCAGTACCAGGAAAGGTCTTCAACAGGATCATCCTGGAGAGAATGAAGAGCTCCGTCGACCCCAGCTGAGAGACCAGCAAGCAGGATTCAGGAAAAAACTATCATATACAGACCAGATTGCCACTCTCCGCATCATCGTGGAGCAGTCTCTAGAGTGGAGCTCCCCGCTGTACGTCAACTTTGTGGATTACGAGAAAGCATTTGACAGCGTGGACCGAGAGACTTTGTGGAAACTCCTGCGACACTACGGTGTACCCACAAAACTCGTCTGCCTGATCAAGAGCAGCTAGGATGGCATGACATGTCGCGTGATCCATGAAGGGCAGTTCACCATGGAGCTCCAGGTCAGAACCGGCGTCAGGCAGGGGTGTTTGCTGTCTCCGTTCCTCTTCCTACTGGCCATAGACTGGGTCATGAAGAGGACCACAGAGGAGAGAAGAAGCGGAATACAGTGGACCCTGTGGACACAGCTTGACGACTTCGATTTTGCAGACGACTTGGCTTTACTGTCCCACACTCATCAACAAATGCAGGACAAGAACACGAGGCTTGCTGACATCTCGTCCCAAGTGGGCCTCACCTTCCACAAACAGAAAACAAAGACAATGAGTCTGAACGCAACCAGGGAAGAACCAGTCTTGCTTGGAGGAGGTGGAGTCCTTCACCTATCTCGAAAGCATCATCGACAAAAAGGTGGCACTGATGCAGATGTCAGAGTACGAATCGGTAAAGCCAGAGCAGCCTTTCTCCAGCTGAAAAAAGTGTGGAGTTCCAGAGAGCTGTCACAACACACCAAAGTCCGGATTTTCAACTCCAAAAACTACAGTCAACAGAGTACAGATCTTCATAAACAGTTGCCTTAGAAGAATCTTGAAAATCCACTGGCCAGAGACTATCAGCAACGTCAGACTCTGGGAGAGAACAGAGCAGATAACAGCAGAGAATGAAATTGGACGAAGAAGATGGGGATGGATTGGTCACAGTCTGAGAATGCCAGTTTCCAGTATCACTAGGCAGGCATTGTCATGGAACCCCCAGGGAAAGAGGAAAAGAGGCAGGCCGAGAAACACCTTGCGTCGAGACCTCCAAGCAGACATCAACAGACTGGGAACCACCTGGAGTAAAATCGAAGGAGAAGCACAGGACAGGAGTCGCTGGAGGTCTCTCGTCGGCGGCCTATACCCTGGGAGGGGTGACAGGCGTAAGTAAGTAAGTAATAAATTCTGATTTATTTAGAGAAAATGTTTCTCAAGCTCACTTTAGGATCCGCGAAGAGCGTGAATTGCTTGCGCCATCGGCTATATCTCTGGTGTGTTCCTAAGGATTTTAGGCGAACATAGCTTAAACATCTCAGGACATACTAAGGTACATTTTGAAACTCATCTTATTGAGTATTGTGGGGGTGGGGGGTGGGGGTGCACGGTAGCCAAGACTGGTTTATGGAGTATAGGTACGTATTTCCCCCATCCCAAAAAGGTCTACTTTAATGGAGTCTGGTTTATACACTGCTCAGCTGCCAATATCTTTTCGAGTAATTCTCTTCGACTTTAGAGTAAACACGGCAGAAAACAATGGATGCACTGCAGTGCATAGAGGCCTCTTTCACGACACT
>BTPG01000002.1:119203713-119286213 GCA_036245525.1 Semisulcospira habei | reverse complement strand
CAGTAAACTCTGTCACCACGCAGACACTGACATAATACTCTAAATTTGACGTAATTCTCTCTCTCTCTCTCTCTCTCTCTCTAATAATAATAATAATTACGGTATTTATAATGCGCGTATCTTATAATAATTATAACTCTAAGCGCTCACTCAGCTCGCGCACGCATGCGCACGCTTTAGACAAGGACTCGCGTACCACAAATAATGAAATACATTACGACAGTCTGCTTAGGGTGGGGAGTGTGGTGGTATAGTGCTAGAACTGTTGAAAGAGGTGAGTTTTGAGGGCGGGCGGACTGGAAGGAGGAGAGAGAGTGTTTCTGACGGAGAGAGAGTGGGAGAGTGTTCCAGGTGGATGGACCGTATACTGAGAAGGAGCGGGGGCCGAAAGTGCTGACTTTGGTGCGGGGGATGTGGAGGCGGAGAGGGTCGGAGGCGGAGCGGAGGGAGCGGGGAGGAGTGTAGGGGTGAAGTACGTTTGAGAGATAGGCGGGAGCGCAGTTGTTCAGGGATTTGTAGCAGAGAGACAGAATCTTGTATTGGATGCGTTGGGGGATGGGACGCCAGTGAAGGAGTTTGAGCAGGGGAGTGATGTGGTCGGTTTTTTTCTTTCTGAGGATGAGGCGGGCACCATTGTTCTGGACGCGCTGGAGAGTGAAAGTGGTGGAGTGAGGGAGGCCGGAAAGGAGAGAGTTGCAGTAGTCGATGCGAGATAGGATGAGATAGACAGCAAGTTTGGTGGCAGCTTCGGTAGTGAGGTATTTTCTGATCTGACTGATGCGACGGAGGTGGAAGTAGCATGCCTGGGTCGTGGCGGAGACGAAGCTGGTCATGGAAAGAGAGGAATCGAGGATAACGCCGAGGTTTTTGGCAGAGTCAGAGAGGGAGACGGGGGTGCTGTCGAGTTGAAGGTGGAGGGAGGGAGGGAGCTGGGAAAGTTTCTGGCGAGTGCCTACCAGCATGGCTTCCGTTTTGTCGTCATTCAGTTTAAGCTTGTTTGCTGTCATCCAGTTTTTCACGTCTTCGTAGCAGTTAGCCGTGCGAGTCAGTAGTGACTGAGTGTTGTCGAGTTTGTCTTTGTCTAGTAGTTGTGAGTCGTCAGCGTAGAGGTGGTGGTGTATGTGGTAAGACTGGATGATGTTGGACAGGGGAGAGGTGTAGAGTGTGAAAAGGACCGGGCCCAGGACGGACCCCTGTGGAACTCCGCAGGAGAGCGTGACTGGGTTGGAGGAGACGCCGTCGATGGTGACGGACTACTGTCTGTCGGAGAGGTAGGAGAGAAACCAGGAGTGAGCAGAGTCAGTGATGCCAAAGGAGTGGTGAAGGCGGTGGAGGAGGATAGAGTGGTCTATAGTGTCATAGGCGCAGAGAGGTTGAGTAGCGTAAGAAGGGAGATGTTGCCCGAGTCGGTGGAGAGACGCAGGTCGTTTAAGATATGTACAAGGGCTGTTTCAGTGCTGTGATGTTTGCGATAGGCAGACTGGAAGGGACTGAGGAGGTTGTTGTCGGCGAGGTGGAGGTTGAGCTGTTTGAGAACGACCTTCTCAAGAAGCTTGGACAGGAAAGAGAGATTGGAGACTGGGCGATAGTTTTTGAGTTCGTTTGGGTCGAGGTTGTGTTTTTTTGAGGAGAGGACGGACGATGGCGGACTTGAAGATATCAGGGACGGAGCCGTTCTCTAGAGATGTGTAGATGATGTCGGCAATGAATGGCAGAAGTTTTGGAAGGCCGTCCCGGTAGAGAGAAGCTGGGAGAGGGTCTAGTTCGCAGGTTTTGAGAGGCATGGACTTTATGGTCTTGATGACTTCGTCCTGAGAGACGGGCCGGAAGGACGAGAGGGGGGTTCCGGAAAAGGGGGTGTCGGGAGGGCAAGGCGGAGAAGGCAGAGTGTCGAGTGTGTTGCGCAGAGTTTGGATTTTGTCGGGAAAATGGGTTGAAAAAGCGGACGGGAGTTCTTCTTTGCTGTGTGTGTTGGGGAGAGGAGAGTCTTTAGAAATGCCTAGGAGTGTGTTCATGGTAACGTAGAGGGTTTTGGAAGAAGTGGATTCCAGGATTTTGTTTTGAAGGTGTTTACGTTTTGAGTCGGAGATCATTCTGCAGACTTTGGATCTAGTTGTTTGGAAGATCTGTATGTGAACAGTGAGGTCAGTTGAGCCCCAGCGACGTTCCGCTTGTCGGCGCTCGCGCTTGGCCTCAGCTATGTCGTCAGTGAGCCAGGGGGAGGGGGGTCGGTTGGGTATGGAGCAGGTGGTGACAGGTGCATGGGTGTCTAGAAGTTTTCGAAGGGAGGAATCGAAATGGGATGCAAGATCAGGAGAGGAGGCGTGGTCCAGGAGAAGGTCGACAGCTTCGTCGAAGAAGCTCTCTCGGTTGACAGATTTTAGTTTGCGACGAGAGACAAGGAGCTTGGGTTTTTTCGGCGGAGGTAGGTTGAGGGAGACGAGAATAGCGAGGTGGTCAGAGGGAAGCACAGAGGAGGTGTCAGAGTCGAGAAAGAGTTGATCGGAGGTGCGGGTGATGATCCAGTCGAGGTTGTGGCCGAGTAGGCGGTTGGGTTTGGTGATGTGTTGTGTAAGATTGTGGTTTGAAAGTGATGTGCAAAGGCGTTTTGTGTCAGGGTGGTCGGGTTTGTCGAAGTGGAAGTTAAAGTCGCCAAGAAGGATGTGTTTTCCGGGTCAAGTGCTGTAGTGGTCGAGGAGGAGGTCAAACTCAGTGATGAACATGGAGTTTGTGAGTTTGTTTTGAGAGCTTGGAGAGGGGCGATAGATACATGAGAAGATGAGGGACTGGCCAGATAGTGTTGCTACGGCCTCGACAGATTCAAAGGAGGGATGAGCAAAAGGGAGAGACTGAGAGATTGATTGATTGTACATTGCTTAACGTCCCGACAGCAACAAGGCTTTCTCAGGACGTGCCTGCACTGCTTGTGAAAAAAATAAACTAAACAGAACATTGAATGTATGTCGCCAGCCGGTCAAACACATTAAATAAACCTAACACATGGGGCCTAAATAAAGCCAAGACCATTTAGCAACACACATCCAATATCAAGAGCTACAGGCAGTGCAGACAGTAGGGAGAGTTTTAAAAAGGCAAATACAGGTGAATGGACAAAGGGTAGACAGAAACACATGCCCCAGAATAGAGAAAACCCACCCTGTGGGGCTGACCAGGGTGACCCTGGGAACTAAAAAATACCTAACCCCACCCAAGTCCCCCAGGGCAGACCCGGGTGGGGGCGAGAGAGAGACTGAGAGAAGGAGAGGTGAGCGGAGAGACAGTCCCTGTAGATGATGGCAATGCCACCCCCTCTGGAAGCGCGCGGGAAGGAGGCCAGGCGGTAGCCACTCGGAGTGACGCTGGCGATGATGGGTTCATCGCCATCTGAGCGGAGCCACGTTTCGGTGATCACGACAATATCTAGGTCATTGTCTAGAATGAAATCTGAAATCACGTCGGCTTTGCCATCTTTGCAGACAGACTGTGCATTGAACAGACCAGCACAGTTTTAGGTGAGACAGAAGAGAAAGAGGAAGAAGAAGCGGACGTAGAAGAGGACAAAGGAGGAGGAGGGTGGGAAGGGGGAAAAGAGGATGGAAGGGGGAAAGATGAGGGAGGGGGGGGGAGGGAGGGGGGAGGAGGAAAAGACGGGGAAGGAGAACCGGGCAAGAAAGAGGATGTGAGAGGAGGGTGAGGGGGGAAGGGAAAGGGGGAGGAAGGAGAGTAGGAAAAGATGAGAAAGAGCGAGGGGGAGGGTGAAGGGGAGGAGAAACGGGGAGGAGGGGACGAGGAGGAAAAAGCAGGCGGAGGAGGAGGGGGTGAGGGGAGGGAGGGGGAAGAGGGTGGGGGAGGAGGCGGCCGAGGAGAGCAGGGAGCGGTAGGTGAGGAAGACAGGAGAAGAAATGGGAGTCTCGTTAGTCTCTCTCTCTCTCTCTCTCTCTCTCTCTCTCTCTCTCTCTCTCTCTCTCTCTCTCTCTCTCTCTCTCTCTCTCTCTCTCTCACACACACACACACACACACACACACACACACAAACATGCGCGCATCTCCAGAAGGAATAGATCCTCATACGCCCTCCAGGCGCATGAGGATCTATGCTTCTTAGAGATGTTTGGAGCGCGTGCGCACGCACTCACTAATACGCACACACAATTCGACGCGCTTTCAGAAGAGCATGCAGGTGACCCGTATACTTAGTATATCATGTAACTAGGTAAAGTCAACCTGCTTTCACACAAATTATAGCAAGACTGAAATTGTACCGTGAAGTTCTAGTTTTGTCGACATTTTCTCAAGCCTATGAAGCGAAAGTGAAACTCATATTACGTAAAATATATAATTACGTAAAAACTAAAACTTACGTCATGACAAATGACGTTTGACAAATCAATGACGCGTATGTCCTGCGCCCCTTATAGAACTCACTGACACATTGGCAGATCTGCAAGACTTTTTCAATAGGAGATAATTCAACATCAGAATCAGGTCAAAGACAAAAGATAGAGACCATTGACAGCAAGGACAGTTCTCATATCAGTATAAGGGACCTTGTGGCCTGGTTCATCCCATCTTGTTTCAGTTTGGTGTTGAATTAACAAAGATTGCAGAAACGCAGTTTGAGTCAGCTGGCACTGAGAAAGTTAACCCTCGATGACTTGCCGGTAAGCAAAAGGTCCTGGGGCCGATCATTTTAACAGCTGCTATTGGCTCGTACACGTTTTTGTGGCGCCGCCAACCGTTCGACTTTGCCCAGGACCTTTTGCTCATGCTTTACCTGACCCACTGACGGCGTCTTACTAGACAGCGGGTGACCCGTCACTCACAGTATCAGAAGAAACGACCGTGATCTCCATGGTTCCAGTTGATGAGTTCAAGAACACAGTTATAAATGCAAGGCGACACTTCCGCAGCTATTGATGCGGGGCGCCTTGTATGAATGCGCATGTAGTCGGCACTGACCGGTACTGTTTGCCCTAACGGCCTTTGGTTGCATAGGACTACACATGAATGAGTTAAAACTACGTGACAAAATGTATGTATAAACTTTTTTCAATTTTCGCAAATCACGAAGTGTTAACGCCGGTGATTCCCCCAGCCTAAAAGACACAGATTGGTGTCGATCTCTGCAAGTAAGAGAATACATCTGAATACGAGCAAAAGAAACGCGACCCCCCTTTTCTTTTTCTTTTTTTATTGGGGGTGAGGGTGGGGGGTGGGGGGTGGGGGTGGGGGGTTAATCATCGCGGGAAACACCTGCGTGTTTCCGGTGAGTATATTTTAGACAAGTAATTTACTTCAGGCTTTTAGTTTTACTAGCGACAAAGTCCCAGCAACTGACATACACCGATAGGTCTAAACGATTCTTGAAATTGAACAGAATTCATTCTCACGCATCTACGATCTCGCACAGTGATTATAAAAATGTGGAGGTGTCACAAAACCAGTTGCGGGAGATGCAGTGCAGGGCATCTTTGTTCTTAGCTTCAGATTGCCAGTAGCCTGGATGAACTTGAAAGGCCATCGGGCCGACTGCCGTTAGCCCGCTCACGGCCGTTCGCGGGCCAACGGCGGCCGATGGCGGCCCAATGGCCTTTTGCGCATTGGGGGGGAGGGGGGGGGGGTCCGGCCTTGCCGGCGGGCGGCGGTACGCTCGGCAGACTGATTAGCCGGCTTTCAGTTTTGGGCTCAACGTGACAGTCTGACTGACATGCCTTGAAGTGCACTCAATCTCACCGGTACAGCCTATGCTGCTAAATCAGTCCAAGGGGTATGCTACCGCGGTGGGATTTGGATAGCAGTTAAAAGTTTTAAATGGTGTCAGTTGTCACGTGACCGAGTCCACGGCCGGTGCTTCAGTCCGGAGGGCGGGACTGACGTCACTTTGTTTCACCTGTCGAACAGGTTTCAGTAACACTGCAGACCCTGATGCCCAGATTGTCTTCCTTACTGATGCCATGTCTGTCCTTGAGGCAGCAACAGCAAGCAAACTGCCACGTCTACAAGAGGCACTGCAAAGCATCAAGTGCACCAGACTGGTGCTGCAGTGGATCCCTTCACACTGTGGCATCTACGGCAATGAAGAAGCTGACAGAATGGCAAAAGTGGGCGCAGAGAAAGAACAAGATGAAAATGGAGTCAGCTTCACAGAGATGAAGACCATCATTAAGTCTGTGTACAGACCACCACAACGGCCCCTAGACAGTTACCATCAGCTGTCCAGACAAGAGCAGGTGACCATCTTTCGTCTGAGGACCGGGCACAACCGACTCAATTTCCACCTGCACAGACGCTTCCACCTCGTGCCATCTCCCCTGTGCCCTTGTGGAGAAGCAGAGCAGACCGCAGAGCACATCCTCCATGACTGTGGGAACCACCAGCCGCTGAGGGAGGAGATATGGCCGAAGCCCGCCACTCTACAAGAGAAACTGTACGGGCCTGTGGAGGCGCTACAGAAGACCACAGATTTCATTTTGAGAGCCAAACTCCAAGTGTGACGGCGTTCGAGAAGAAGAAGAAGAAGAAGTAACAAAATTATTCAATTTATTTATTTTAAATTGGCAGCTGTTGTTTTTCGGTAAAAATATATCTGCTCCATATGCCTTAGAAATCTTATCTTTTGTCAGTAAAGCCATGGTTAGTCAGTTATCAGTACGGCCGCGGCCGGCTCGTCAGTCCGCCGCGGCCATCAGTGGCGAGACTGAGCCCGCCGCCGCCGCGGCATTCGCAAAACTGACTGACTGACTGCCTACCTCAGCCGACACTCGTGCAAGTGCAAATTTGACTGGGACTAGGGCTTCCAACTTTCGTTGATTTCGCCCGGGGGGGGGGGGGGGGGGGGGGGGGCGGGGTTTCTCTGTCTGTCCCCCCGTCGCGCAGCGGCTGGTGGTATCGCCGGGGCCGGGAGGTTGGTGGTGGAGGAGGCGGGTGGTGTGGCCGGTGGACCGTCGCTTTAATGCCAGGCTGGAGGGTGTTGGTAAGCCAGCCACTCCAAGAGTTCTTGTATGAGTGGTGGCGGGGGTGGTGGTGGCCGGGTGAACCGTTGCTGTGCGTAGGGCCTGAGTAGTCGGGGTGGCGGTGGTGGTGGCCAGTGGAGCCTGGGCTTGGGGGTCGGGCGTTGGGACAGGCGGAGTGGGTGGCGGTGGTGAGGTGGCAGGCGAAGGTGGGGTGGTGGCGTGGGGAGTAGTGCCGGGTGTTGGTTCCGGAAGCGTTTTGGCGGCCGGTGGCGCTGTCGCGGGCCGGTGGTTGGTTTGTTGTCTGGTGCGCGTGCGGTGGTGTCGGTCTTTTGTGGTGCTGGGTCTGTTGTGGTACTCTTCGTCTCGTTGGTTGGGACAGGGGTTGCGTCGGTGCCTGTCTCTTGCGTAGGCGGGGCGGTGTTACCGCAACCTCTGTGTTTGGTGGTGGTGGTAATAGTGCCGATCTTCTTTGCTGCTGTCGTTGGGGCGGCTGTTGTCCCCGTTGATTTCTTGTCGGGCGCTACCTGGCATTCACTGTCCTTGTATGTGGCGGTGGCTTGGCTGGCCGTACTGTCTATCTTTGGGGGATGAAGATCTTTGAGTACCCCTGTGTGTACCAGCCACCGGGCGGTGACCAGCGCGCGGTGGTAATTGTCCCCGTCGATCGCTCTGATGGCTGGCACCGCGTCCTGTAGCAACAGCACCAGGTCGTCAAAGTCGATACTTCGGAGCCGGGTCCCCTCCTCCACAGACGATGCCGGCCGTTCCCGAGTGATTGATTCGGGGAAAGTGATCGGCGGCGGGGAGGGGGAAGGCCGGCTCCGACGATGGCTCCGACGAGTCTTCGGGTCCTTCATCCTGTTGGGGCGGTGACTGGCTAGGACTGTCTCTTCTTCTTTTTCTTGTTGCGGGCTGGGTGGATCTTCTTGGTTTCGGAAGAAGAACCGTCTGAGTTCCGGCGGTGGTGGAAACCTCCTAAATACTTCTTCGATTGTAGTCGGCGGGAGGGCCGGCTGCGTGGCTGTGCAGTTGGCTGTGGGGGTGAGGGATCCCACATTGTCCATTCTTCACGTCGAATTGGTGGAGACAAAGGGGCTTGTAACTTCTTGTCTCTTTTGAAGTCTTGGGCTGTTGTTGCGGCGCCTGAGGGAGGCTAGAGGTGTCTTCCTCTATTTGCTCTTTGCTAGTTTTCCGTTTGTTCACCCTAACAAGGCTGTTTCTTCTTTGTCGCCATCTGTCGCGCTGTGCGTACTGTGCTGCGGGCGATGGGATGAGCGTTGAGTGGGGTCGCTGACTTGTGACGAGACGAGCGAGGCATGACTTGACTTGCCGGCTTGCTTGCTCTGGTGGAGCGCGGGGGACCGTCCGCTCCGTCCGGCTGCTGTGAGCTGAAAAATCGCTTGTGAGAGTCGACACTCGTCAGTACTGCCGGCTACAGGGCACCACATGCCATATGTGGTATAGATCAGAAACTGGTTTAATGTTACCATATCATTGATTTTGGACTTTTTCGGTTGGAAAACTGAAAAAATGATTTTTTTTTTTTAATTTTCCCAAAAATCGCTGTTTGCAGTTTTAGAGGCGTTTTTGCATGTTTTCTATGGCAACACCCTGTTTACCTGCACTGTGAGCTATGTTTAGTGTGTTTGTTCATTTATTTCTTGTCTTACAGGTCTGACCTTTGACCCTGAGCTGTGACCTTTGACCTTGACCTTGAAAGGGGTGTGGTTTGGGGCGTTCAGTTTCATAAATGCGTTTTTAAAAAAATGCAATCTTTCAGTTATTGAAGTTGTGGGGTGGAGTGGGGTGGGTGGAGTAGGGTGGGGTGGGGGGGGGGTTTGGATTGGAGGTGGGGAGGGGTGTGTGGGGGTAAGGTCAAAGGTTAAGATGAAAACTACAATGAAACAGTGTCAGCGTATGTATTTCATTAGACAGCTGACCTCAGAGTGAAATAAGCCAAAATAATGTGACATGCAGAAGTGTTATTTTGCATGATCCTGCTACACTGGCTGCATCTGAGGTGTTATTCTGCTGTAATTTTCATGAGAGATTCTCTGGTGTCTATTCTGAGCCAAACATAAGCATTTTTATACTGTGTAAAGCTCATTTGAGTGCATTGTTATGGGAAGAGCAGTTGCAGCCACCAGTACAGGCTTTTACAGGAGTGTTCACCAGTTTGGCACACACATGTCTACTGCATTTGTAACATGAGTTGAGGTGTTTTGAGACTCTGACAAGTGTGTTTTATATAAAAATGAACTGTACATAACCATTTTTCTCTGCTGCCTCCTAAATAAGCACTCTAGACACTTGTTTCGGTATGTGGTGTGTCCCGCGTAGCATAGTTTTGGCAGTTTTGTGTAGTCTTTTGTATGTGGGATAGCTCAGTAGACTTAATGTTTAAAGTGCATAGCTGTTTTATGACCCCTTTGCCTGAGGAAAAGATTGCATGCAGCATATAGGGCATGGCAGCTGGTTACTGGCCTCTTCCTGCTTGCTGTCTCCAGACAACAGGGTCAATGTGGATGCCTGGCCGTTGTCCTTTTGGCTGCCCTGAGATACACAAGGAAATGGCCTTGGGTCTGAAAGCTCATTTTTTATCAATGCCAGTGTCATGGTAACTTTTTCTCAGTTGTCCAGCACACCAGAAGTCAGTTTGACTGTATTGCATGTGTGTGTAAACTTGGAAAAACAGAAAAAGTAGGGGGGTGGGTAATGGAAAAATATGAAGAAATAAACTTTCATGTGCCTGTGTCTCAAATGCAACATATCTGAAAATCAGATATGTTACTTGATGTACATGCCAATTTTGGAGGCATTCTGACCATATCTAGTCAGTTTTTCATGGCATCAGATATGCATGATCCAAAACATCAACAGCATAGTGAACACCACAACAATGCGCTTCACATAATGGGCCATAACTTAAAGATGCAGCAACATTCAATGGTGTCACTTTGGGTTTGACTTAGCTAGTGTCTAAGAGTTGCACTGATGGCAGATTGAATGGTGTTCAGGTGGGAGAGTTCCTTTTCAGGTCACATTACATAGTCAGATTTGGCCAGTTGAGGCAGTGCAAGGACCGGTGTTTTTAAAAATAATTTTTGCTTTGTTTGAAAATGTGTAGTACGGCTGAATGTTGAAATTTGCTGGAAATTTCTGGTTAGATGAGAGGAGACATGTTTGGTGCTTTGATTCATACCATCCTGAGCTTATTCAGTAGAGAATTGTAGACCTATGTTGAGTTGCCGTTGACGTAGTGATTTGAGGGGCACGCTGATTTCAGCTGTGCTTGGGTGTGGGGTTGGTAAGGAATCAGGTTCATAGCCAAGAAATGAGACTGTCAATGTGCTGTTTTTATTGTTATTTTGTGCATGGCAAATGTGCAACTGGTGGGCGGTAGTGTTTTTTAGGGGATTGAAATATTAGGGGATGCCTGAGACTGACTATGGCTAAGAGACTGGACAGTACGGAAACGGGACTGTGTACCGTGGCCTACACATAGCCGGCCGCCACACAGGGCAATTGCTTCCGGTGCAATGTGACTTTTCCCCCTTTTTGCAATTGTTTTAGGATGTAAAACTTCAAATTTTTGCCTTTTTTGAGCAACAAAAGGCATGACAGGTGGTGTGAAAAAGAGCAAAATCTGGGTAATTTTAGTCGACCTAGTGTGTTCATGGTGGGGCATGTGCACGGTTGTATGCAGGCGGCTTGCAGACGACACTGAGTTTTGTGCATTTGAGTGTTGTAAAAAACTCTTCTTTTTTTTTTAAAGAATTGCTGAAAATGTTTCTCCTGTGATGTGCTCCGCGTGGATGTTTTTGTTTTGGCAGAAAGGTTCTTCCTTCATAGTTTTATGCTGCAAGAGGTTAACAGATAAGAGTGTGTGAAAAGGGGGCGTAACCTAATTGCCCTGTGTGGCCACACATGCACCATGGCCCACGGACTACTGTTGCCATGAGAGGCTTATGAAAGTGGGAGTGACCTCCCCTGTTCATACAACAACATGGCGGTGAATTCGAGTGTTTTTTCGAGTCAGACACAGTCAAGTCAAGCTGTTAAAGCAGAGCTTAGGGTTCCTGTGGGTCACATCGTTGTAACCAGACGATGGAGAGGCACTGAGCTTGTGACCACGCTGCAAAGTATGCTTTTATTCTGGACAGCATATTTTCCACCTTCAGTTAGTCTACCTGAAGATTATGTGACTGTAGTGTAAGCTATTTTTTAAGAGAAGTGGAGGGAATTCAGCGTAGTGTCTGTGCTGCTTAAATCTCTTTACTGCCGGGACACAGCGACAATATAACCAATTTCTGCAAGAGACTTAGATCCTCATTAGTCCACTTTGTTGCTTGGCAGCTCATTTATGCCTCTTGCTCGCCTCTCTGTTGGCACCTTCAGGAGGCACCTCAAGACCCACCTGTTTCTTGATTTTTAATTCTAGGACTACTGTGCACCAAAGTTTGTTGTTGTTGTTTTTTGCCCTGAGCATGCTGCTAGCATGGAGTGGATATGCATTACAAGTGGACATCACTATCATCATTCATCACAATCATTCAAGGGGTTGACTGAAGTCCATACACAGTTTATAATGCAAGGAATCATTACTGTTTGGGTGCCTGCATGTTTAATGCATCTTGCAGAAATAGTGGTTGGCAATGGTCCTCTCTCTCTCCCTCCATCCCATCCTCGAACACAAACACACAGCCACCTCATTTTCCTGTTTCCCATCCAGATGTTTATATCGCATGGACACACAATAAAGAAGAATATGTTTATGTTTGTTGTTGCACATATTATTTTGATTTTTTTCACTTCTGTTCCATTTTGTGGTTGTTTTGTTTTTTAAAGGTAGTGTGCATGTTCAGTATGAGGACAGTCTGGGAGTGGTGGATTTCCATCCAGCGACTCATGTTGGAGTGATCTATGTGTCTGAGGCCGACATAGTTGGAGCAACAGGTTACAAGCGGAAATGTGTCAAGCTGAGGATGGTGAGTACATAATAGCAAAGTAATGCTAAAGAAGACAGCTTTGCTTTATTTAAGCATAAACCTGCGTACCCAGTTGAAATCTACCCAGCAAAAGAATGTACCTATAGTGTGAATCCACCCAAGTGTTAAGAGGATGGAAATGATCGTCGTGTTCTATACCTGCGTATTTCTCTGTGGGCTGGCGATTGGGTGCCTGATAGGCGGGGGCAGGGGATCTAACTGTTTGTCTGTCCAGCGCTGTGATTCCCCTTGGTTTGAGTACAATTCTGCCAGCGCTAGCCTCACCTATCTGGTTTGTGAGTTAATTTAATCTGCCCAGGTTAAATGTACACTGCTGCTATTTCACTCATAATTAGGAGTAAGCTTTGTAAACCTACTTAACTCTTAATCACCTATAACGCCCGTAAACGCCCTTCGGGTCTTTACCTAAAGCGCCCATAGACGCCCGTCCTCGGTACTAAATTTAGAAGTCATGTGATACGTTGGTGGGTTCTTCTGTGAAGAAGGTGAGATTGTATACTGTAAGGGGCAAGGTCAAACTAACTTTAGACACCGGGCATGCGCTCTAAGCCACTGTGTGTGTCGAATTGGGAGAGTTTTACCGTGCACCTGGCTGCTCGCTAACGCACGTGTTTGCAAACATGGCGACATACACGACAGTGACCCAGAGTTTACCGCTATTTCAGAGTAAATTGGCAATTATCCAGTTTCAGAGCCAGAGGGAAGTGACATAAGTGTGTCTAGTGTACATCTAGTGTACATACTAGCGATCTGTCGGACTGGGATGACGAAAATACCGGAGTATTTGAGCAGTGTTTACCGAGGCGACGACTGCAAGATGGCGGCGGCGATGCTATCTGGCATCAGTGGCCAATTTCAGACTGTTTTGCAGCCTTTCACGCGATTTGTGGGCCCAACAACTCCACTTGACTGACTTGAGTTGGAAGCGACACCACTTGATTATTTTTATCAGTATTTCCCTGCTGAAATGTTCAAAACTTTCGCACAACAGAAGAACTTGGCGATCAATTTGTAGCAACATCCGCCGACGGGGATACGTGCACTTCGATTACCTGAAGGATTATCAGTGGATTGCCTGGTAATAGTGATCACTAATGTAAAATTATCTCACTCCACTATCACACACATTCATATTTTCGCCCACCGACACATTTTTCAGTTTTATGTCTTTTGTTTGTCATTGACAGATATCAAAATAATCAAGGTGCATTTTTTCAGTTAATTTACCTGTAATTAATTACAGTAAATAATATAAACAGGCATCAAATTATACTCCACCACAACATAAAATACTATCCATCCATATGTCAGCTAAGAAAAAAAAACCAGACTTAAATATCTGGCTATTCAAAAAAGTTATAGACGCTTTGGTGAAGTAACCCATTTTCTCAGTAATTTTCTTACTATCTTCTAGGTACAGGAGAATAGACAGTGTATGTTCTTATAGGTGATTAAGAGTTAACATAAATACTTGGGCCACCCAACTGAGAAACTGTCATATTTTATGGTTTGGTGGTAGTGATGCAAAAACATACTATGATATCGAGGGTTGACTGCCGAAACGTAGTATATCACTTTTTTGGAGATTTTGACTTTTTGGTATCATCAGACTCAGGAAACGATGCTCTTTTGTCTGATCTATTTCTTTTTTAAAAAATTTCATTAGTTTTAAAAATATTGATTAGAACCGAAAACATGTTCAGGCAAACAGAGAGAATCAATCACCGCCGAAACATAGTTGCTGAAGATACGGCTATACGGTCTTATTATCTCACGAATCTTTGCAGAAAAAGTGACTGCCGAAACCAAGTATCTGGAGTTAAGCTGTGTTTGCTGTCAGCTTGTTTAGTTGATTAAGAGTGCAGGGAAAGCGTATCTCAAAATACGACCTGCAGTATATCTGTTAATTCCAACGCCCGCCCCCGCTGAAATCTGGTATATGTTAGCTGCTGCCTTACTGCTGTCAACACTGTTGATAACACCGACAGGAAACCGGCGCCCGCATCTCATGGCACTGGAGTACCGTTATCATGATGTCAGTTTATTAGGTTACTAACGAGCTACAAATCCTTTTTGTTCCACATCCTACCAAGAGTGTGGGATGTTTTATCCGAAAGACCCCAGTTTTCATACTACTCTTCGAAAGTGCAGCATTCCTGGGCAGTGGAGTATTTTGGATCGCACAGTCAGTGGCCTCACAGTGTTCTTGCAGGTAACATAATTTCTGTCATCTATACTATTTTTGGAGTGCAGTATTCAGTACAAATGTAATCGTCACCATTGACTGTTAAATTTGGATTGATTACTGGTAAAATACTCATTGCAATTTATTATTGATTATCATTAAATTATTTTAGAGGCAGGTTAGTGTAAAATGATAATTAATGTAGTCTTTTTTAAGTTCCCCCCACCCTCAGCCCGGCAATATGCTATTAAATGTCATTTACTACTGTATCTGATCCATAGTCATGTACAAATTGCACATCTTTACAGAATGAACAGCCAACCAAAGAATGATGCTGAAGGCAATGTGTACCTAAATCTGGCCACTAAATGCCACTGCCAATTCTGAGCAACTTCGAGTGAGTATGGTCAGTTTTGTGGCTCACAGTGTACTGAGACTTGTCGATATAAGTTAGGGGTTCTTGTTTACAATTTACTGTTATCAGTGATTCCCTTTAGTTTGTCTTGAACTCTATCTGTATCACTATCATTATGTGAAGCCTAGCTACTGAATTGATGTGCGCGTGTGTACCGTTATGTGCCCCCCCCCCCCTCAACCCCCACAACCCCAACACGCACACACACACACACACACACACACACACACACACACACACACAAACACACACATCAGTGCACACATGCACACACACCCCCCGAACATAAAGACTGATGATAACTGATTTATTTTAAATATGACTTGTCAACAGTCCAGAGTCATCCAAGAAGATTGCAACTGGTGCCTGTCTGACGATGAGCCCCGGCCTTCAAGCCTCCAAGCAACTCTTCAAGCAGCCAGGGCAAGAGGATGCAAGTTGGTGTCATTCAAACCTGGAGCCTTTATCAGAGAAAATCAAGGGTGCACGGTGGTCTTGCTCGGATGACTATGATGAGCCCTTGATAAAGAGCAAACGCCTGGACATAACCTACTTGACCACTACAGAAAATGAGAGTTACAATGACAACATCATCAAGCATCCCACTTACAGTCCAGTCACTGAATTACCTCAAGCTGATGTAGTGCCCACGCCTTCCAACGAGGATTAAAGTGACGAAAATGCGCCTTTACTTTCACTGACGAAAACGCAAACACACATTATCCAAAAGCAGCAATATAAAGCTGGCCAAGGCAATGAGCAAGCAGGAGATGAAGCGACACCAGAGAGAACAAGAAGTGCACAGAAGTCGGCTTCAGAATCTGCTCTCAGCCAACGGATTGTACTCAGTAGAAGTAGCTGCAGACGGAAACTGTTTCTTCGAGGCAGTTTTCATGCACTTGAATATCACGGTGCTTGATCTGAGGACACAGATATGCAATTACCTTGAGGACAAATTTGCGACCTACTTTATTTTGCTTTCTGACAACAAATGAAGATGATGAAAATGAAAGGTACCTAAAATACTTTTGGAACATGGAACAGCTGCGGGCCCCAGGAATCTGGAGCAAGGACACAGCTGATCTGCTGCTGAAGGCGCTTGCTGACTGCACAAAGAGGCCGGTTATAATATACTCAAATAACTTGCTTCATTAGGAAACGATTCTTTACCCAGACACACAAGCCGGTGACACTGGTGTTGATCAATCACCGATCATTCTGTCACTACTTGAGACTGAAGCCCAACACTATGATGCTGTACTTCCTTTCCCACCTGCGACACGTTAAAGCGGGACACAAGGAGACTCAGTACCAGTGACAAGCGAGGCAGCAGAGACACAGTGCCAGGAACCAGCAAGACACAAGAAGACACAATGTATGAGATCAGTGGCAGATACGACACGCCAAATAGTCCAGTCATTGAACAAATGTCTCCACCAAACACACCACAAACTCCTAGATCACGACATACTTCTTCATTATCGCCTTTGCACAGCACCCCCAAACCACAAACACCAAGGAAACGAGGCAAGTTTAAGACACCACCCCGCCCCCCCCCCCCCCCCCCCAAAAAAAAAAAAAAAAAAAAAAAAAAAGCTGTTTATGAAGAAATTTGCCAAGCCAGATACCTGGAAGAAAAATTCAAGAAAGGCTTTGTGGGTGCAGGGAAAGGAGTATGTATCCGAAACGGGAAAATAGTACCTGCAAAGAAAATAAACCAATAGACTGCTCCAATTGCCGTTTTAAATGCAGCAGGGTTTATGAATCAGAACGGCAAGCACTGTTTGAGGCATTTTACAGCTTGGGCGTCTGTGAAAAGCAAAAGTCCTTTATCTGTTCAAATGTAGAGGAAAAAAACACAAAAACACTGCTAGGAGAAGAAAACAAACCCCTATCCCCCAAAACGGAGCCTGAGCAGAGTTTTTTTTTTTTTTTTTTTTAACGTAGACGGGGAAAAATAGCGGGTTTGCAAAAAGTTTTTTCTTTCAACACTGTCTGTCTCAGAAAGTTCTAGACCACGCCATGCGAAACAGCCAACTTCATGTACTTCTGTGACACACAGCTTGCATTGTAAAAAAATCGTCCTATAAACAAAACATTTGTCAGTGCATCAAAGACTTTACTACAATTAAATATACGCTAATCGTCTTTGTGGAAATTGTGAGGTTCATACTCGTGAACAATTTGACAGCATTACCAATGTGTGCCGAAAGCTGTCTTGTGACGGCGCGAAAATGGCCAACAACGTGATGAAGTGTTATTTTCTCTATTGGAATAATATTTTTGTAAATGGAGCAGTCAGTCGTTAACACCGGATTTAAAGGTACAGCTGTAAAATAGTTTGCTATCCTCTCTGTCTGTCTCTCCGGAATAGCTATGCAAACGTCCCAGAATTGACATATTTAAAACTAGCCATGCATTTTCCGGTGGCTCATTATGGAACACCTTGCCATCGAGCATACCGCACTGCAGGTCGCTCTCTTTGTGTATAGAAATCCTCTTTAAGCACCAATCATTAAGTCCAGCATAAACTCTTCAGAGTTGTTTTTTCCCCTCATGATCCACTAATCCTGAACATGTTATCTATCCACCATGCTTTTACTGTAAACTATTCTATTGCCATGCATTATAATATATATGCAAGCCAGTCAACATGATTGTACGAGAGTGTGTGTGAAACTACACTTTATATCTCGATGCACTGTTTTACTATTTTGTGTAGAGTAAAAACGTCAAGTACGAAAAATGGCCCATGTGCTAATTACTTTATCCGTTGGCGAATAAAGTTTCATTTCATCTCTCTCTCTCTCTCTGAACTGGTCGCCACATATCGACAGTTTGTGCAAAACCTTGTCCAGGAATGTATTTCTGCTATCTATCTCTCTCTCTCTCTCTCTCTCTCTCTCTTGGCTTGACTTCGCGAACGAAGATTTTATAGGAGTTGCCCACGACGTCTGCAGGCTTGTTCGTGGCTGCGGAGGCCAATCCGAGACAGGCAGGTTCGACCGCAGTGGCTGCAGGGGAAGGTATGGCCAGGGTTCTGAGCTGCGGCATCTCTGTTTTTTCTCCTGAGCCGCTTGTCCTTAAGGCTAGCTCTGTGAGAGTCCTCAAAGGAGACAGCTGCCTTGTAAATGGTGGAGCGCCAGGTGTCACGGTCCGCAGCAAGCGAAGACCACTGGTGGTGGTCGATTTGGCAGGCACTAAGTGACTTCTTGAGACAGTCTTTGTATCTCTTCTTTGGTGCCCCTCTGTCACGGTGTCCAGTAGCAAGCTCGCCGAACAGGGTGATCTTTGGTAGGCGATGATCCTCCATCCTGGAGACATGCCCCGCCCAGCGGAGCTGTGTCCGCAGCAGCAAAGCCTCGATGCTCACAGTTTCAGCCCGTTCAAGGACCTCGACGTTGGTGACATAGTCACTCCAGTGAATGCCCAGGATGGTACGCAGGCAGCGCTGGTGGAAGCGTTCGAGGAGTCGTAGTTGGCTGCGGTAGAGGGCCCAGGACTCGGAACCATACAGCAGGGTGGTGAGGACCACAGCTCTGTACACGCTGATCTTGGTGCCTGTTTTCAGCTGCTGATTGTGCCACACCCGCTTGAAAAGTCGCCCGAAAGCGCTGTTCGCTTTTGCCAGCCTGCTGTCAAGCTCCTTGTCCAGCTTGGCGTCCGACGTGATAATGCAGCCAAGGTAAGTAAACTGGTGAACTGACTTTAGTTCAGACTCGCCGATGGTGATGTGAGGAGGGCGGTACACTGTCTTGGGTGCCGGCTGATGGAGGACCTCTGTCTTTTTAAGACTGACCTCGAGTCCAAAGAGCTGGGCAGCATCTGCGAAGCAAGACGTGATGCGCTGCAGGGCTCTCTCTGTGTGTGCAACGAGGGCAGCATCATCAGCAAAAAGCAGCTCGCGAATCAGTTGGTCTAGGGTTTTCGTGTGGGCCTGCAGTCGTCTGAGGTTAAACAGGCTGCCATCGAGACGATACCTGATGTACACTGCATCGTCATCATCGAGGTCCACTGTGGCCTGCTTCAACATCATGCTAAAAAAGATGGTGAAGAGGGTCGGTGCCAGCACGCAGCCCTGCTTTACACCGTTGAGAATAGGGAATGGTTCTGAGAGGTCATTGTTGAGTCTGACCTGGCCTTGCTGGTCCTCGTGTAGCTGGACAATCATGTTGAGGAACTTTGGGGGACAGCCAAGTCGCTCCAGGATCTGCCACATGCCTTGCCTGCTCACAGTGTCGAACGCTTTTGTTAGGTCGACAAACGTTACGTACAGCCCTTTGTTCTGCTCGCGGCACTTCTCCTGTAGCTGTCTCAGCACGAAGACCATATCGGTGGTGCTCCTGTTTGCTCTGAAGCCACACTGGCCCTCTGGGAGTTGGTCTTCAGCGATGGCAGGTACCAGCCGATTCAGGAGCAGCCTTGCAAGGATTTTGCCAGCAATGGACAGCAGGGTAATTCCCCGGTAGTTGGAACAGTCAGACTTCTCGCCTTTGTTCTTGTACAGGGTGATAACGACTGCATCACGGAGATCTTTTGGTAGTGTTCCTTCCTCCCAGCAGCAGAGAAAGAGGTCATGGAGCTTGTTGTGCAGTGCTGTGCCTCCATGTTTCCAGATCTCTGGCGGTATTCCATCAATGCCTGCTGCTTTGCCACTCTTGAGCTGATGGATGGCTTTGAGGGTCTCTTCAGCGGTGGGCGGTTCGTCCAATTCAACCTTTACTGGGAGGTGTGGGATTTGTAGGACGACTGCTTCTTGAACAGTGCGCTCAGCGCTGAAGAGGCTCTGAAAGTATTCCGACCAGCGGTTCAAGATGGAGGTATTATCTGTGAGGAGTGCCTGGCCGTTCGCGCTTCGCAGGGGACTTTGTACCAGGTGCCTGGGGCCATACACTGCTTTCAGTGCTTCGTAGAAACCCCTGTAGTCACCATTGTCAGCGCAAAGCTGGGTCCTCTGTGCAAGTCTGGTCCACCACTCATTCTGGAGATCTCTGAGCTTGCGCTGGAGACTGCTGCAGACGAGGCGGAAGGCAGACTTCTTCACAGGGCAGGAAGGCTGGGCTAGGTGAGCCTGATGGGCGGCTCTTTTTTTTGCTAGGTGTTCCTGGATCTCTACATCGTTTTCGTCAAACCAGTCTTTGTTCTTCTTTCTGGCGAAACCCAAGACTTCTGCAGAGGATTTTGCAATAGCAGTTTTTAGTTGTTCCCAAAGTGTTTCAGGGGAGGAGTCTACTGGGTCCGCTGTGTCTTTGAGCCTGCGCTGTAAATCTGTCTGAAAGGCAGCTTTCACATCATCACGCTGAAGGCTGGCAACATCAAGCTTTTTCTTGGGGGGCCCCCATTTCTTGGGTTTTGGCTTGAAGTGGAGCCTGAGTTTGCAGCGGACAAGGCGGTGGTCAGTGTGGCACTCTGCGCTGGGCATCACTCTGGTGAGGAGGACGTCACTGCGGTCCCTCTGACGCACTAGGACATAGTCGATAAGGTGCCAGTGTTTGGAGCGAGGATGCATCCAGGTGGTCTTTCGACTGTCCTTTTGCTGAAAAGTAGTGTTGGTGATGACCAGTTGCTGCTCCGCACAGAACTCCAACAGTAGGCGGCCATTGTCATTGCAGTTCCCCACGCCATGCTTGCCGAGGACTCCTTTCCAGGCTTCAGAGTCCTGGCCCACTCTGGCGTTGAAGTCGCCAAGGATGATGACTTTGTCGTCTGCTGGGGTACTCTGTAGGAGGCTGCGCAGGTCAGTGTAAAACTTGTCCTTTTCAGCAGGCTCTGCCAGGAGGGTTGGGGAGTACACACTGAGAAGGGTGACGTGTTGCTGGTGTCTCAGTGGGAGGCGCATGGACATGATGCGATCTGAGTGGCCCGTTGGTAGGTTTTCCAGCTTAGTCGCAATGGATGTCTTGACCATGAAACCCACGCCTGAGAGCCGTCTTTCTGATGCAGGCCTGCCTGACCAGTAGAGGGTGTACCCAGCACCAAGTTCTTGGAGGCTGCCTTCGTCCGGAAGGCGTACTTCGCTGAGCGCGGCGATGTCGATGTTTAACCTCCGCAATTCATGGGCAATGAGGGCGGAGCGACGTTCAGGGCGTCCGCTGTCTGCTTTGTCGAGCATGGTTCGGACGTTCCAGCATGCTACATTGAGTCCGGTCGTGGTCGTCATGAGAGTGGATCCGTTATTCTTTCTTGTTTTTTGACCGCAGGAGAAGATGCCCGTTGACCGCGGCTAGCCAACTGGGGTTGCGAGGGGACGAGCTTTGGTTAGGCCACCTTTTCTAGGCCCCTCTCCGTGTGGAGCAAGCAGTGCTGTCCCTAGAGAAGGCTGCTTGGTCGTTCAGGGTGTGCCGAGTGATGTTGTCATCCCCAGGTCAACATCAGGCGACCAATATCCTGAACCGCCTGCATGCAGGTTTGAGACTGCGGCTTCCAGTGACATCTTTCACCTGCCGTTTCGCCCCTCGCCCATCGCTACAGGACTTGGAATGGTCAGTGTCATGGTCCGTGGACGTTTCCTAAAGCCTGCGCAGTGGAGCTTTTTGGTGGAGTGCAGTGTGCGCAGTACTGGCCCCACCCTTTAAACCCTTGGTTCATCTGCCATGGCCTAGCAAGCTGGGACGATGGCATCGAGGTCCTCGGGTCGTAGGTTTTATATCAGACTGTCCTTGTCCTAGTCTCTGGCTCAAAAGCCTTCCCCGGAGACACGGGGGCTTTGATGTCAGGGGTTTCCTCCCTTAGCCTTTCCGCAGCCAAGCGGCCAGGCCTGCAAGGCAGCAGGCGACTCGTGGAGGGCGGGGTCGTCTATGTCCCGTGCAGATGTGAACATCTGCCCACTGCCCACTCTGCTATCTAAACTTAGACATATTCTTAGTACAAAGTGCTGTACATTGTTCTTTCACGCACACATTAAAAGCCACTGTGACTATGCGTCCTCTTTGTGGGACGAATGCAGTGAACTTCATTTTAAAAAACTAAACTCGCTGTATCGTCGTTCAGTTAAGTTAATTATTCCTAACCCTATTTCCACGGCTGAGAAAATAAAATCCCTTGGCCTGCTTACACTGAAGGAACAACTCAAATTTAACAAATGCGTCCTCATGCACAAAATATTTCATTATCAAGCCCCGGAATATCTGCGCATGATATTTAACTTCAGCCCTCGGCATCACCTACATACGAGGAATGACTTGCTTCACTTACCCCGCCCACGGATAGATCTCTACAAGTCAAGCCTTCTATTTTCTGGTAGTTCTGTCTGGAACTCATTGCCATTAAACATTAAATCATTTTGCGATAAAATCCATTTTAAACGTGCATTGCACACTCACTTCCAATCAGCGTGACTTCACAGTTTGCCATATAAAAATAATTCTGCTGATAACACGTAAACGTCAAATTTTTTCTCTTTCTCCTTAAATTTGCTACCTGATCATCTATTGTGTTGTCGGTGTCACTATACGCTATTGATGCTGCTGATTCTATGACACTGTCTTAGATAGTATAATATTAATGCTGTGCACGCGTTTCGTTCTCTTGCTTTTTGCATCGGAGGCAGTTACAAATTCTCCATTGCGTTTTTTTCCCGTAGTTTTTCTTCCTCTTCTTCTTCTTCTTCTTATTATTATTATTATTGTTAGTATTTGCATGCTCTGTTTATTTTCCTGTTATGTTGTTTGTTTACAGGACAGCTTGTAAGACAGGCATTGAGTTGCCTAATAGCTTTATCCTGAATAAATATTCATCATCTCTCTCTCTCTCTCTCTCTCTCTCTCTCTCTCTCTCTCTAACATACATTTGATTATGTTTTGTTAATGTATTGTGAGAGTTGCATGGTTGCCACATAACGTGATTTTCCACAATAATTGTCTTCAACGTACTGGCAGTATAGCGACTCTACCAATTAAAAATAAGTCAAATCAGTGTGCTATGAGTACGTATAATGTGTCTAAATAAATGCTTTTCTAATGCATTATCGCCAAATACTTCAAATAGTAAAACAGAAATCGCGAACGACAGGCTGGAGAATTACCTGCGGAATAGTGTTAGTTTAAAATAAATCATTTTCTAGACACGCTTTCTGTGTACTTTGTTCACGGCAGATGCCAAGTAGAACAATTTACATGAATCTGGCTGCCCGCTTCCCCTCTGAAACCTTTGGTTTTCTAACACAGTGAGGGAGCCATGTGAAGATACGTGGTTTCGGCAGTCAACACTTTGCAGGATTTGTCAGCAAAAGGTTGTCGTATGTTGAGATACAGTGTTTCGGCAGTCACCACTTTGCAGGATCTGTTAGCAAAAGGTTGTCGTATGTTAAGATACGGTGTTTCGGCAGTCAACACTTTGCAGGATCTGTCAGCAAAAGGTTGTCGTATGTTGAGATACGGTGTTTCGGCAGTCAACACTTTGCAGGCTCTGTCAGTGAAAGGTTCTCGTATGTTGAGATACGGTGTTTCTGCTGCCATTATTTATCGCCTTTCCGATTGCCAGACATATAGTATCTTCACTCGTGTTACGGTTTCTTTAATAATTCAAACCAGAATTTAGATATAGCCATAATATCATGGATATGCATAATAAAATAGGCTGCCTAATAACATTGTAAAATTTTGAGGGGCATCTTAAATTCTTGCATTGTACAGAAAGGTTCAAAGTAGGTCCAAAATTTCAAAAGCGTCTCCTGCAAAACTAGGAAAAAGCAAGATACTGCTTTTCGGCAGTCAACCCTCGATATACTCACTTGCTTACTTGCTTGCTTAATTCCTTGGAATCCTCGTGGAACAAAGGGCCTCTGTAACAGTCCTCCAGCGCACTCGGTTCTGGGCAGCCTTTTTCAGTTCACCCCACGACAGGTTGCAGCTCTTATTTCTTCTTCACAGGATCGCCTCCAGGTGGTCTTAGGGCGACCGACCCGTCTCTTTCCTTGGGGGTTCCACTGCAAAGCTTGCCGGGTGATGTCCTGTGGGGGTTTCCGCAGGGTGTGTCCTATCCATCGCCATTTCCGCCTGGCAATCTGCTGGTCGATGGGATCTTGGTTTGTCCGCTGCCACAAATCGGTATTCTTTATTTTGTCTGTCCACCTGATCTTCAGTATGTTGCGAAGGCAGCCGTTGACGAATACTTGGATCTTGTTGGTTAGGGTGTTGGTGACTCTCCAGGTCTCTGAGCCATAGAGGAGGACAGACTTAACGTTGCTGTTAAAAATTCGTAGCTTGTTGCGGACAGACAGAGATGTTGACCTCCAGACTGGTCTCAGGGTAATGAAGGCGTATCTCGCTTTCCCGATTCTGGCTTTGATGTCTTCGTCAGAACCACCTGTTGCTGATACAATGCTGCCCAGGTAAGTGAAAGAGGTAACTTCTTTCAGCTCGCTGTCTCCAAGGGTGATTAGCTTCTGCTGCTTCTTGAACAAGGTCATGGTTTCTGTCTTTTCCAGGTTGATTTGCAGTCCAGTCTGGGATGCTTTTTGGGCCAGGTTATCTGTTTTCTGTTGCATATGTTGGTATTTCTGGGACATCAGGCAAAGTCGTCCGCAAAGTCCAGGTCCTCAAGAAACTGATTCAGGGACCATTGGATTCCTGTTTTTCCTGCTTTAGTTGCCTGTCTCATCACCCAGTCGACCACTAACAGGAAGATCATTGGGGAGAGCATGCATCCTTGTCGGACTCCTGTTTTCACCTCAAAGTCCTCTGTCAGTTTGCCATTGTGGATAACTTGGCAGGTGGCGCCTTCATAAAGTTGCTGGATCAGGGTAATGAAGCTCTGAGGGATTCCATAGTGGTGGAGGAGCTGCCAGATGGTTTCTCTGTCTACACTATCGAACGCTTGGCGAAAGTCGATGAAGTTGAGGTACAGCGTCGACTGCCACTCCAAGGATTGTTCGATGATGATTCGGAGCATTGCTATTTGGTCTGTACACGACTTGTCTTTCCTGAAGCCAGCTTGTTCTGGTCTAAGTTTTTCGTCCACTGCATCTTTCAGCCGGTCGAGGATAATGCGGGTCAGTACTTTGCCAGGTACTGACAGTAGCATGATGCCGCGCCAGTTCTTGCAGGATCCTAGGTCTCCTTTCTTGGGAAGTTTTACCAGGTGTCCCTTTTTCCACTGTGCTGGTACTCTTCCTTCCTTCCAGACCTTCTGCAGTAGAGGCAGCAGCATGTTGACTGTCACTGAAAGGTCTACCTTGAGCGCCTCTGGCGGAATTCCATCTGGGCCGGCTGCTTTCCCATTTTTCAGGGTCTTCAAGGCTTTTAGGATTTCTGCTTTCGCGGGAGGGTTGGTGTCGACTTTGAGCGGTGCTAGTACTCAAACCAAGGGGAATCACAGCGCTGGACAGACAACAGTTAGATCCCCTGCCCCCGCCTATCAGGCACCCAATCGCCAGCCCACAGAGAAATACGCAGGTATAGAATAAGACAATCATTTCCATTCCTAAATAAGAATGGATCAGGTCTCTTATATAACCCATGTCTTTCTCCGGAACTTAGGAAGTAGGCAGGAGAAACATACATACACAAACATGAAGGTGCGCTACTATATGTGGTCGGGTAAATACCCTGATTTCCCACAGTAGATGCACAGAACATTACACAACAATGTAACGATACAAATTTTGCCTCGAGTTATACATGATACTCACAAACCAGATAGGTGAGGCTAGCGCTGGCAGAATTGTCAGTACTCAAACCAAGGGGAATCACAGCGCTGGACAGACAACAGTTAGATCCCCTGCCCCCGCCTATCAGGCACCCAATCGCCAGCCCACAGAGAAATACGCAGGTATAGAATAAGACAATCATTTCCATTCCTAAATAAGAATGGATCAGGTCTCTTATATAACCCATGTCTTTCTCCGGAACTTAGGAAGTAGGCAGGAGAAACATACATACACAAACATGAAGGTGCGCTACTATATGTGGTCGGGTAAATACCCTGATTTCCCACAGTAGATGCACAGAACATTACACAACAATGTAACGATACAAATTTTGCCTCGAGTTATACATGATACTCACAAACCAGATAGGTGAGGCTAGCGCTGGCAGAATTGTCAGTACTCAAACCAAGGGGAATCACAGCGCTGGACAGACAACAGTTAGATCCCCTGCCCCCGCCTATCAGGCACCCAATCGCCAGCCCACAGAGAAATATGCAGGTATAGAATAAGACAATCATTTCCATTCCTAAATAAGAATGGATCAGGTCTCTTATATAACCCATGTCTTTCTCCGGAACTTAGGAAGTAGGCAGGAGAAACATACATACACAAACATGAAGGTGCGCTACTATATGTGGTCGGGTAAATACCCTGATTTCCCACAGTAGATGCACAGAACATTACACAACAATGTAACGATACAAATTTTGCCTCGAGTTATACATGATACTCACAAACCAGATAGGTGAGGCTAGCGCTGGCAGAATTGTCAGTACTCAAACCAAGGGGAATCACAGCGCTGGACAGACAACAGTTAGATCCCCTGCCCCCGCCTATCAGGCACCCAATCGCCAGCCCACAGAGAAATACGCAGGTATAGAATAAGACAATCATTTCCATTCCTAAATAAGAATGGATCAGGTCTCTTATATAACCCATGTCTTTCTCCGGAACTTAGGAAGTAGGCAGGAGAAACATACATACACAAACATGAAGGTGCGCTACTATATGTGGTCGGGTAAATACCCTGATTTCCCACAGTAGATGCACAGAACATTACACAACAATGTAACGATACAAATTTTGCCTCGAGTTATACATGATACTCACAAACCAGATAGGTGAGGCTAGCGCTGGCAGAATTGTCAGTACTCAAACCAAGGGGAATCACAGCGCTGGACAGACAACAGTTAGATCCCCTGCCCCCGCCTATCAGGCACCCAATCGCCAGCCCACAGAGAAATACGCAGGTATAGAATAAGACAATCATTTCCATTCCTAAATAAGAATGGATCAGGTCTCTTATATAACCCATGTCTTTCTCCGGAACTTAGGAAGTAGGCAGGAGAAACATACATACACAAACATGAAGGTGCGCTACTATATGTGGTCGGGTAAATACCCTGATTTCCCACAGTAGATGCACAGAACATTACACAACAATGTAACGATACAAATTTTGCCTCGAGTTATACATGATACTCACAAACCAGATAGGTGAGGCTAGCGCTGGCAGAATTGTCAGTACTCAAACCAAGGGGAATCACAGCGCTGGACAGACAACAGTTAGATCCCCTGCCCCCGCCTATCAGGCACCCAATCGCCAGCCCACAGAGAAATACGCAGGTATAGAATAAGACAATCATTTCCATTCCTAAATAAGAATGGATCAGGTCTCTTATATAACCCATGTCTTTCTCCGGAACTTAGGAAGTAGGCAGGAGAAACATACATACACAAACATGAAGGTGCGCTACTATTTGTGGTCGGGTAAATACCCTGATTTCCCACAGTAGATGCACAGAACATTACACAACAATGTAACGATACAAATTTTGCCTCGAGTTATACATGATACTCACAAACCAGATAGGTGAGGCTAGCGCTGGCAGAATTGTCAGTACTCAAACCAAGGGGAATCACAGCGCTGGACAGACAACAGTTAGATCCCCTGCCCCCGCCTATCAGGCACCCAATCGCCAGCCCACAGAGAAATACGCAGGTATAGAATAAGACAATCATTTCCATTCCTAAATAAGAATGGATCAGGTCTCTTATATAACCCATGTCTTTCTCCGGAACTTAGGAAGTAGGCAGGAGAAACATACATACACAAACATGAAGGTGCGCTACTATATGTGGTCGGGTAAATACCCTGATTTCCCACAGTAGATGCACAGAACATTACACAACAATGTAACGATACAAATTTTGCCTCGAGTTATACATGATACTCACAAACCAGATAGGTGAGGCTAGCGCTGGCAGAATTGTCAGTACTCAAACCAAGGGGAATCACAGCGCTGGACAGACAACAGTTAGATCCCCTGCCCCCGCCTATCAGGCACCCAATCGCCAGCCCACAGAGAAATACGCAGGTATAGAATAAGACAATCATTTCCATTCCTAAATAAGAATGGATCAGGTCTCTTATATAACCCATGTCTTTCTCCGGAACTTAGGAAGTAGGCAGGAGAAACATACATACACAAACATGAAGGTGCGCTACTATATGTGGTCGGGTAAATACCCTGATTTCCCACAGTAGATGCACAGAACATTACACAACAATGTAACGATACAAATTTTGCCTCGAGTTATACATGATACTCACAAACCAGATAGGTGAGGCTAGCGCTGGCAGAATTGTCAGTACTCAAACCAAGGGGAATCACAGCGCTGGACAGACAACAGTTAGATCCCCTGCCCCCGCCTATCAGGCACCCAATCGCCAGCCCACAGAGAAATACGCAGGTATAGAATAAGACAATCATTTCCATTCCTAAATAAGAATGGATCAGGTCTCTTATATAACCCATGTCTTTCTCCGGAACTTAGGAAGTAGGCAGGAGAAACATACATACACAAACATGAAGGTGCGCTACTATATGTGGTCGGGTAAATACCCTGATTTCCCACAGTAGATGCACAGAACATTACACAACAATGTAACGATACAAATTTTGCCTCGAGTTATACATGATACTCACAAACCAGATAGGTGAGGCTAGCGCTGGCAGAATTGTCAGTACTCAAACCAAGGGGAATCACAGCGCTGGACAGACAACAGTTAGATCCCCTGCCCCCGCCTATCAGGCACCCAATCGCCAGCCCACAGAGAAATACGCAGGTATAGAATAAGACAATCATTTCCATTCCTAAATAAGAATGGATCAGGTCTCTTATATAACCCATGTCTTTCTCCGGAACTTAGGAAGTAGGCAGGAGAAACATACATACACAAACATGAAGGTGCGCTACTATATGTGGTCGGGTAAATACCCTGATTTCCCACAGTAGATGCACAGAACATTACACAACAATGTAACGATACAAATTTTGCCTCGAGTTATACATGATACTCACAAACCAGATAGGTGAGGCTAGCGCTGGCAGAATTGTCAGTACTCAAACCAAGGGGAATCACAGCGCTGGACAGACAACAGTTAGATCCCCTGCCCCCGCCTATCAGGCACCCAATCGCCAGCCCACAGAGAAATACGCAGGTATAGAATAAGACAATCATTTCCATTCCTAAATAAGAATGGATCAGGTCTCTTATATAACCCATGTCTTTCTCCGGAACTTAGGAAGTAGGCAGGAGAAACATACATACACAAACATGAAGGTGCGCTACTATATGTGGTCGGGTAAATACCCTGATTTCCCACAGTAGATGCACAGAACATTACACAACAATGTAACGATACAAATTTTGCCTCGAGTTATACATGATACTCACAAACCAGATAGGTGAGGCTAGCGCTGGCAGAATTGTCAGTACTCAAACCAAGGGGAATCACAGCGCTGGACAGACAACAGTTAGATCCCCTGCCCCCGCCTATCAGGCACCCAATCGCCAGCCCACAGAGAAATACGCAGGTATAGAATAAGACAATCATTTCCATTCCTAAATAAGAATGGATCAGGTCTCTTATATAACCCATGTCTTTCTCCGGAACTTAGGAAGTAGGCAGGAGAAACATACATACACAAACATGAAGGTGCGCTACTATATGTGGTCGGGTAAATACCCTGATTTCCCACAGTAGATGCACAGAACATTACACAACAATGTAACGATACAAATTTTGCCTCGAGTTATACATGATACTCACAAACCAGATAGGTGAGGCTAGCGCTGGCAGAATTGTCAGTACTCAAACCAAGGGGAATCACAGCGCTGGACAGACAACAGTTAGATCCCCTGCCCCCGCCTATCAGGCACCCAATCGCCAGCCCACAGAGAAATACGCAGGTATAGAATAAGACAATCATTTCCATTCCTAAATAAGAATGGATCAGGTCTCTTATATAACCCATGTCTTTCTCCGGAACTTAGGAAGTAGGCAGGAGAAACATACATACACAAACATGAAGGTGCGCTACTATATGTGGTCGGGTAAATACCCTGATTTCCCACAGTAGATGCACAGAACATTACACAACAATGTAACGATACGTTTGCAGGGGGGATGTCTGGTCTCACTGACAGTGGGGGTTGATTTAAAAGTTCCCCAAAGTGTTCAGCCCATCGTTGTCTTTGGTCTTGCTCTTTGCTGATGGGGTTTCCTTCTCTGTCTTTAACTGGTTTGTCCACGTTCGTCTTTTTGGTTGAGAGGGTCCTGGTGACCTTGTACAGAGTGCTGAGGTCCCTCTTTTCTGCTGCCTGCTCCGCCTCTGTCGCTAGGGCGTCATAAAAGAGCCTCTTGTCTTTCCTGGCACTTTTCTTGACTTTGTTTATTTGGGTAAATTTATCTCAAAGAGTTTTCTTTTCCACTTCATTCTTGTTGCTGTTGATATGTTGCTTGATTTCTCTTCTATTCTTTATCATCTGCCTATGTGTCACTAGAGAGCCATTCCTTGGTTGTCCATTCTCTTTTACCCAGCACTTCTTCGCATGTGCCTATCAGTGTGTCTCTTAAGGAGCTCCAGTGTTCCTCCAGGGGTGTTTCTTCGGTCACCAAGTTCAAGGCTTCAAATCTGTTCTTCAGGGAGGTTGAAAAGGTGTCTCTGTAGTCTTTCTCCTTCAGCCGCTGGGTGTTAAACTTTATGTGAGGTCGGTTGGCTATGTCTCTAAAAGCTCGTAGTTTGACTTTGATGGTTCCAATCACCAAATGGTGGTCCGAGGCTACGTCTGCCCCTCGTTGGGATCTTGTGTCTTGCAGGCTTCGTCTCCATTTCCTAGAGATAGTGATGTAGTCTATCTGGTTTTTGGTGTTGCCGTCTGGTGAGATCCAGGTTTCTTTGTGAATGTCTTTGTGCTGGAATACACTGCCGCCAATGACCAGGTATGATATACTCACAGACACCCAAAATTCATCCCAACTCGAATAAAAGCCTGTTTTTATTTCTAGTGAAAATGAAGCATGAGTGCTATAGGAAATGTCTGAAGGAATTTTAAAACAGCATTGTTTTCCTTTTTTTAAGATTCCACAGAGTTCATGATGTAATCGGTCCTCAAAAACAAATATACAAAATTACTATGCACCAATGATTTCATATTTCTGCATTGTGTTTTGTTTTGTTTTGTTTTTAAGACATTGCAGAAGATGTGTCAAAACACATAAGTGACATATATATGAATAATACCCGACTTGGGCTCCTACAATGAATTCTGAATTATTTAAATGGAGGTGTTTTTGGAGTGCTTTTTTTTGCATGATCTGTATATGTAGATTGCTGTTATACCTGTGATTCTGTCTGGCATAATTCTGATTGATTGATCGATTAATCAGTTGTTTGATTGCTTGATTAATCGATCAATCAATCAATTTGTTGATTGCTTAGTTGGTTGCTTGACTGCTGCTGTGATAACTTCAGGCAAACAAAGTGCGAGGAGTGGTGATAGTAGAGCGAACGCCAGCCACCACTCAGTACTATGCAGACTTACAGATGTTCTGTGGGCTGGAGATGGGACTCAATGTGATCCCGGTCAGTGGACAGGCACAGGCAGCAGGACTACTCGCACAAATGGTATGACATCAACTTTTAAAGTTATTGCTTGTGAATTACACCTGCAGCAGAGTTGGTAACTTACTAGCAGATATTCCACACCCTCACTTTCACAGCCTGCACATTTTTATGCCTTACACAACACCTCAGTATTTGTTAACCCCCTAACCCTTTCAGTACCAAAGATTTTGAACACCATCCACTGCAAGATGCATAGATACTCATGCACCCCCACACTTGCGGGGGCTCATGAGGATCTATGCCTCTTGCTGACACCACTTTGAATCCATGTTCTTGGGACAGCTAGGGCTTTTTAAAGAAGATTGCAGAAACACAGCCTGTGTCAACTGGCATTGAACAGGTTGAACTGTCGGAACACAGTGTACAAGCATACAAACAAAAACTAAGAGCATAGATTTTCATGAGCCTCCGCAGATGTGTACTGGTTTATCGAGAATCAAATCTGTAATGATTTCAGGTCAATGCAGCCACCGATACCGTAGTTTAAACTGTAAACAGTTGCAGTGGCTGCAAGCACAAGGGTCATTGAAAACACCATCTTAGTGCAAGAGAAATAGATCCTCATGAGCCTATGCAGACATGGGAGTGTATGAGGATCTCTGCCCTGTACTGAAACAACCTTTGTATCCAAAAATAAAATTAACAAAGATTAAAGAAACACAGACTGTGTCCTGTGGCAGTAAAAGGGTTAATTTGAATTGTTTTTCAGGTTCATGTGGAAGGAAAACATGATAGCAACATTTTCAAGAAACCTGTGCGACAGCCGAATGTAGATGCTGCTGTCCTGGCAACTCTGCAATCCGTTCCAAAGCTGGGAGAGATCAAAGCAAAACAGCTGCTTGCAAAGTTCAAAAGTGAGTTATGCACCAAATAGAGATGGGTGGACCAGGAAAGCCCATAGATACTGTCTGATTAACTAGACATCTCCTACCCATCTGAAAAAAGCCATCGGGTTGACGTCAGCCCCAGTCAGTCAGCGTGCGTGCTAACAGCGGTCAACCTATGCCCAATGACCTTTGCTCACAGGGTAGTGTGTCAGGTTTCAAGCTAATCAGGTGTAACCTTTGAGCTATCATGGCCACTGCTTCTTCTGGATATGTATGCAGTAAAGCTTATCGAACTACAAAGTACAACTTCCAAATTTCACAAGGATCTTTGCTTTTTATTAGCCCTTTGGCTGTTGGTAATGGCTTTTGTCCTGATGACTGCAAGAATTATTAACCCATATCATACGGAGGCTAAAAACTTAAAATTAGTACACTGCCATGCTACATTATATGCAGATAAAGGTTTAGACCAATGGCTTTATAAAGATATAGACCAATGGCTTTATTCAAGGGTAGTGCCAGAATAGCTTGGCGCCAAGCTATTCTGGCACTACCCTTGAACTATTTTAGTCAAACTTATTTCACACACTGGTGTATTCCGAATGATAAGGGTTAGGACAAAAACTGTAACTGACAGCCAGAGTAATGCTAAAGTTGAAAGTATCAAAGTTTAGAAATCCTATTTTGAAGTTTAACTGCATTTTCCATTGATTGATTTCAGGTTTGCATGGAATTGGTTCAGCCACACAACAGGTAGGCCAGGAAAGTGGAAATAAGAAATGCTGTACACGTATTGGTACATTAATTTTTTTCCAGTCAAACATTTTAGTGGTCAATATTACAGTGCTACTCATCAAGTGCATGCACAAACCAGTGGCATTCTGAGCAACACAGTCAGTAATTAAAGTTAACACTTTCAGCCATAAAGTTGAAAGGCTCAATTTTGAGACTCACAAACCAGATAGGTGAGGCTATAACTCGAGGCAAATTTGTATCGTTACTGTGACATTGTTGTGTAATGTTCTGTGCATCTACTGTTGGAAATCAGGGTATTTACCCGACCACATATAGTAATGCACCTTCGTGTTTGTGTATGTATGTTTCTCCTGCCTACTTCCTCAGTTCCGGAGAAAGACATGGGTTATAGGCGAGACCTGATGCATCCTTTTAAGAGATGTAGATGATCGTCTTGTTCTATACCTGCGTATTTCTCTGTGGGCTGGCGAATGGGTGCCTGATAGGCGGGGGCAGGGGATCTAACTGTTTGTCTGTCAAGCGCTGAGTGATTCCCCTTTGTTTGTGTTCAATTTTGAGAGTTGTAAACTGGATTCAAATTGGCCCTGATAGTTGAATGATAGTGCCAAGCTATTCCAGAACAACCTTCAATATTTAAACTATTATGCTTGTGTTATGCCTTGTAGAGTGCCAGAGGTTTTGTCTTGCTGTGTGTCAGAGATAAATGGGTTCTCAGTGATGAGGTGCACATGAGATTATTTAAGTTTTACTGACGTGTACACATTTTTTGCTGATTATATAAAAATATATGTCATTATACCAGTATTTTGATTATTCATTTTCCCCTTTCAGGAACTGTCCCAAGTGGTTGGTCAAGCATGTGCCCAAGAGGTCAGAAACTTTTTGCATGGCAGAGCACATACCACCTCTTCACTTGGCTTCAGCAAAGGCAGTGGAATTACATGATATGTGTGTTTGTCTTGTGATTTGGAATTTATGGTCTTTTTGAGCACTGGTCTGAATTTTGGACCTTATGGCCTGTGGCCATAAGGCCCTAAATCACACACCAGTACATATATTGTGCTACCTCTGTGATCTTGTGATGAGTAAAGGGTGTGAAATAGTGGTGTGATTCTGAACATGTTTGGGCATTTTGATGGTGTGCAATATATTTATTTAAATTATTTACATGTTGTCAATTTGTTTAGCATTATTAAGGTGCTGCTGAACACCAAATAAAGTGGAAGTGATGAAGCAGTCATGTTTGTTCTGTTTTATTATTTTGTTGCTTACTATTTAAAGTTGCCTTGTGGGCTATATTTGCTAAAATTTGCAAGTGCAACAGATTGACCCTTTGTTTTTTCAATCCATACAAATAGGCACACATAGCAGAGGTATGCCAGTACCCCGGATGGGGAAACTCTGAAATGTGCAGAGAGAAGAACTGGAAAAAAAAGTCTTCCATTTTACAGTAACCCTTCGTGTGCTGGTAGCAAACGCTACTGACATGCAAAGGGTTAAAACTTTATAATGAAAGAAAAATTTGAAAAGTTAAATTGGGCCTTTTCTGCAGCAGTATTGTAAGACCTACCAAGAACATTTATATAGTAGAATGTTAAACTATTAACCCTTTATTGCCAAGAGAAGGGTCATTTTAACTGATGCAGAAATTGTTTTAGTTCCAGAAGGATGTTGCAGCTCCACACTGGTATGGGTGTGTACACTCTTCCACATCCATGAAGTCAAAGGGGTGTGACCATACAGAACTCAGATCTGAACCCTAAAACTTATTTTACACTACTTTTCCCTTTGCAACTGTTGTAAAATAACCATCAAAAGCACAGCAATATCCTATTTTACCTTGTTGCCCATTCACGCAGAGGGTGAGCGTGTAGTCGGCCTACAGCAGAGTAGATCAGCCTGCCCTAGAGGTAGAGATAACTGCCTCCCTTTACTCCTTCAAGTCCAGACTCTCTAGACTGATCTGCGTGTATCTAACAACCCCCCCACCCCCACCCCCTTTCCCAAACACACATATTTCTAACTACGGATGTAGATGGTTAGGGCTATACTGGTAGGGATAATTATGTTCTCGGGGGCTTGCCATGGTAGCTGGGTAGGCCTAACCAGAGTCCCCAATGGAAATTTCATCCCATCACTCCGTCCATCCCCTCCCCACTCTGTCCCTACCTTTTCCTAAATAAATGCACCAAATTAGCTACAAATATTTTAGTCTAAAGCTGTGTTTCCATATTGCGACAGCCGTGTGACAAAAAAGTGGCTGAGCAGCATGCAGAAAATCACATTTTGTGTTTCCATATACATGTAGTGGTCTGACAAAGTTTTTGAATTGGAAAAAATGGCTCCCAATTTAGTGTGTACTAAAAACCACCTTTGAAATCGCCTTTGAATTGCTTGACCGAGTGATAAAAAAAATTTCACGCTGCTGTGGCTTGTACTTGTAGCCCCAATTCCAGGTTGCTTATGGAAACACTCCTCGCGCTGGGACCATATGGCGTTGAGGCGCGTCCCCTGGGTGGTGGATAGGGGGTCTCTCGTGAGAGGGGTGCACCGAATGAAATAAGGTGCCGTGAACCAACATGGTCTAAGGGAAGGTGACCCCGACAGAAAACCCCTGGTCCTCCTAGTAAGGGGGTTGGGCGTGGGGGTAGCTTCCCCACCCTGCAAAAAAGGAAATAGCTACAAAAACGCTGACGAAAAGACTAACAGTAATTCCTTTCCTGGAGGAGGAAGGTTCTTCTACTAGAAGACTTATGACGTCCTGTGGTGAAAGCCGGAAGTCTTCGGAAGCCACAGGACCGAGCCGCCTCTCTCTATCCAGGGATACAACCATGGGCACATGGAACGTCAAGACCATGTACCAGAGCGGCAAGGCCGCCCAGATAGCAGCGGAAATGCAAAAGTACAACCTTTCCCTGCTAGGCATCAGTGAAGCCAGATGGACGCAGTCTGGCCAGAAAAGGCTGTTAAGTGGGGAGATGATTCTGTATTCAGGTCATGAAGAGGAGAATGCCCCCCATACAGAAGGAGTAGCACTCATGCTGTCACCAGTGGCACAGAGAGCGCTGATGGGCTGGGAACCTCTTGGGCCAAGAATTATAACAGCAGCCTTTAGAACCAAGAAAAAGCTCAAGCTGAACGTCATCCAGTGTTATGCGCCCACCAATGACAGTGACGAGGAAGAGAAACAAGAGTTCTACGACCGACTCCAGAGTGCCGTGGACAAATGTGCGGAGCGAGACATCACCATCGTCATGGGCGATTTTAATGCCAAAATAGGGGAGGACAACACCGGATACGAAGAGGTGATGGGGAGACAGGGACTAGGCTCGGAGATGAGTGAGAACGGGGAGAGGTTTGTAGACTTTTGTGCTCTAAACCGACTTGTCATTGGAGGCAGCATCTTCCCACACAGAAGAATACACAAAGCAACTTGGGTCTCACCTGACCATACAACAGAGAACCAAATAGACCATATCTGCATTAGCAAGAAATTTAGAAGATCCCTTCAAGATGTTCGAGTGAGGAGGGGAGCAGATGTCGCCTCAGACCACCATCTGCTTACCTTAAGAATGAAGCTCAAGCTAAAGAAAAGCCGCACAGAGACAACAAGAAGACAGCGCTATAATGTAGGCCTCCTGAGAGAAACTGGAGTTAGAGAAGAGTTCAAACTGGTGCTGTCCAACCGGTTTCAAGCGCTACAGGAGCTAGTAAATGAAGAGGAGGTGGTCACCACAGAGCAGCAGTGGAAGGCAGTTAGAGAGGCGCTGAACTCAACCTGCAAAGACACTGTAGGGCTCAGGAAACACCACCACAAGGACTGGCTGTCGGCACAGACCTTGAAGAAGATAGAAGTGAGGAAGCAGAAGAAAGCAGCAGTCAACAACAGTCGCACGAGAGCAGCCAAAGTAAGGGCACAGGGGGAATACTCGGAAGCCAACCGCGAGGTGAAGAGGAGTATCAGGGCAGACAAGAGGGCCTACACAGACAGCCTGGCAGAAAAGGCAGCAGGCAGCGGCAACATGAAACAGCTCTACGACATTACCAGAAGATTGTCGGGTAAGTATGGCCATACAGAAAGACCAGTAAAAGACAAAGAAGGCAAGCCTATTGCAGACAGAGCAGACCAACTCGACAGATGGGCCGAGTATTTTGAAGAGTTACTGAACAGACCTAGCCCACCCGACCCCCCCGACATCCAGCCGGCAGAGACCGACCTACCCATCAGCTGTGACAGAGCCAGCCGGGAAGAGATCAGAAAAGCAGTGGCATTTTTGAAGAATGGCAAAGCAGCAGGGCCAGATGGCATCCCAGCGGAGTCTCTGAAAGCAGACCTAGAGACAACAGTTGAGATGCTGTACCCACTGTTTGGAAAGATCTGGGAAGAGGAGGTGATGCCAGCTGACTGGAAGGAGGGGTACCTAATCAAGCTTCCCAAGAAAGGCGACCTCAGCAAGTGTTCCAACTACAGAGGAATCACCTTGCTGTCAGTACCAGGAAAGGTCTTCAACAGGATCATCCTAGAGAGAATGAAGAGCTCCGTTGACCCCCAGCTGAGAGACCAGCAAGCAGGATTCAGGAAGAACCGATCATGCACAGACCAGATCGCCACTCTCCGCATCATCGTGGAACAGTCTCTGGAGTGGCGCTCCCCGCTGTACGTCAACTTTGTGGATTATGAGAAAGCATTTGACAGTGTGGACCGAGAGACTCTGTGGAAACTCCTACGACACTACGGTGTACCCACAAAGCTCGTCCGCCTGATCAAGAGCAGCTATGATGGCATGACATGTCGCGTGATCCACGAAGGGCAGTTCACCAGAGAGCTCCAGGTCAGAACTGGTGTCAGGCAGGGGTGTCTGCTGTCTCCGTTCCTCTTCCTACTGGCCATAGACTGGGTCATGAAGATGACCACAGAGCACAGACGAAGTGGAATATAGTGGACACTGTGGACACAGCTTGACGACCTCGATTTTGCAGACGACTTGGCATTACTGTCCCACACTCATCAACAAATGCAGGACAAGACCACGAGGCTTGCTGACATCTCGTCCCAAGTGGGCCTCACCATTCACAAACAGAAAACAAAGACAATGAGGCTGAACGCAACCAGGGAAGAACCAGTCTTGCTTGCTGGCACCCCGTTGGAGGAGGTGGAGTCCTTCACCTATCTCGGGAGCATCATAGACAAAAAAGGCGGCACTGATGCAGATGTCAGAGCATGAATCGGTAAAGCCAGAGCAGCCTTTCTCCAGTTGAAAAAAGTGTGGAGTTCCAGAGAGCTGTCACAACACACCAAAGTCCGGATTTTCAACTCCAATGTAAAAGCAGTTCTCCTATATGGAGCAGAGACATGGAGATTGACAAAAACCACAGTCAACAGAGTACAGACCTTCATGAACAGTTGCCTTAGAAGAATTTTGAAAATCCACTGGCCAGAGAAGATCAGCAACGTCAGACTCTGGGAGAGAACAGAGCAGATAACAGCAGAGAATGAAATTGGGCGAAGAAGATGGGGATGGATCAGTCACAGTCTGAGAAAGCCAGCTTCCAGTATCACTAGGCAGGCATTGTCATGGAACCCCCAGGGAAAGAGGAAAAGAGGTAGGCCGAGAAACTCCTGGCGTCGAGACCTCCAAGCAGACATCAAGAGACTGGGAACCACCTGGAGTAGAATCGAAGGAGAAGCACAGGACAGGAGTTGCTGGAGGTCTCTCGTCGACGGCCTATACCCGGGTAGGGGTGACAGGCGTAAGTAAGTAAGTATGGAAACACTCTTTATTTCCATGTTCTCGATTTTTTTCACTGTCACCACCGCTTTTATATCACTGTCGCGCCAGGATATAAAACACAAACTAAGCACACCCCCCCCCTCCCTCACCCCCCCCCCCCCCACCCCCACCCCCCCCCCAAAAAAAAAAAAACCACCACCAGTTTCTTTATTTTTATTTATTTTGTTGGTGTATCAAAGAAAAAGTACAAGCAGGACAAAACAATGGACGTATTCATAACAAAGCTGGTTTGTAAAGGCAAAACTGGCATCACAGTCCTAGGAAGCCTAAGAGTAAGTTCCCTGCCCCTTCTGGCGACTACAAATAAGTAGGTCTTCCATTTTTCTGACTTATTTTTTATAACGTATTTCTGACATCAGAGTTGTGGTCGGAGTGGGTTTAACTTGCTTAGTTTTCTTGGTCCCGTGCACAGACCTAAAGCTCACTCGCACTTCTCTCACTCATACTCACACAATAACGTAGTATGAGAGCGAGCTGTCGGCCTGTGTACTGTGGTGGCGTAAAATCTGTAGCAGACGGTCAAAGGTACACTACTTGTTTTAATGATGTTCCAAGCGGCGGCAGGAAGTAAACTATCGGGGCCGCTTGCATCGCTAGACGCCGCATAATGGATCCACGTACAAGATGAAGTGTCTTTGAGAGGAACAGAACAAGCAATCAACGCCTAAAAATGGCGACACGCAGTCTTACTGAGGTCTTCATTTTAATGAGGAACAATGCCCTTCAAAGCAGACACATATTCTCCGAGCAGGTAGGCCAGAAGTTCACGAAAATCTCTCTCTCTACTCCCTTCTCTCTCTCTCTCTCTCTCTCTCTCTCTCTCGATCGCTCTCTCTCTCTCTCTCTCTCTCTCTCTCTCTTGTGTTTTCTTTCGAGTAAATGTCACAAACATTTTGCGCAAACAGCTAATGTTAAAACGATAGCTAAAGAGTTGAAGTGTCCCAAACCCACAGATGTATGATGCTATTTTATATTACAAAACATTTTTTTTCTTTTGGAACAAATTACTCATGACATGCATGACACTAGCGACAGTCTTCAGTCCTGGAGACTCCGCTTTTTCAAAATCCCAGAAAGCTGAATTTGAGCTTGTTTAATCAGACAGTGCGGCACTGTAAACAGCCTGTGCCATCTGCAAGAGGCATAAATTCTCATCTGCAGGGGCTCATGAGAATTAATTTTGGTCTCTTCTTGGCCATAGAGTATGGAGCATAGTTGGTCCATAGACCATTTTCAGTCAATTTTTTTTAATAATTTTTATTTTTTTGCAATGTCACGAGTGAATACTCTTGATGAGAATAAGAAGAGCATTCATTAAAATTTAATCCAGACCAAAATGGTGACTGGAGAATTTCATAAATTGTGTTGTAATTGACCTCCCACACCATGTTTATTTCTTTCTTGTGATGTTCATTGAAATGCGTTAATTATTGTCAGATACAAATTTGTTGATTTGTAAATCATAGTAAATGTCTCAACATTTTGCTCTTCTTGTGTTGCAGACGGCAGATGATCGGACGTCGCTTATGTCCAGTGCTCATGTGGATCCAGAGCTTGGTTTGGCTTCAGCACGATCTTCTGCTCTTCCTCCAGACTGGATTGACAAAGTAACGGAAATCCAGTATGACTTCACAAAGATCAAAGAAAAAAGTAAGTAGTATCATTTTCCTTCTTGGCCAGATAGATTGATTGATGGATTGATCAATCAATCGATTGACCATTATTCAAGGGTTGTGCCAGGTTAGCCTAGAGATGACAAGCTTTTCTGGCACCACCCATGAACTATGGATGGATGGATAAATGCATAGATGGATGAGTGGATGGATGGATGGATACATTTATTTGTTTTTTTCTTGTTTACTTATTCTTGCACATACACATATGTTGTGCTTTTCAGTGAAGGAATTGTCAGCCTTGCATGACAAGCATCTGAATCGCCCTACACTGGATGACAGTGTTGATGAAGAACACACCATAGAAATCCAGACTCAACAAATTACACAGGTACTGGTCTTTATGTGCAGACAACGCTCACTGTTCTTTTAGTTACAACAGCTGTTTTTATCATCATATCCCACCTTACCACTAAAGGGTCTGATGAGCAATGCATGCTGACGTGACAGTCTCCTTGCGCTCAGCAGAACACTCCCCAAGGGAAAAAAATTATGTCACATCTGAGAATAACCAACCGCCAAGAAATATCGGAAAATGCTCTCAACTATGAATGCTGTGAAAGTGGTCACACTACCATGAAATATAAACCAATGAGAAATGAACATAACGCTTACTTCTGGATAAATCAGCCAACTTGACGTCTGCAAGAATGATACTTGTAGATCTTTTTTATTTGTTGCAAAATGTCTGCTGAGTTTGTTCCTGACGGGGTTTTATGCAGATGATTGCTTTGAAGGTTGAAATTTATTGTTGAATCACAGTTCGTCACCTCTTATGATTTTTATGCTCTCTGTATCTTTCTCCCCGTTGGTGCCTATGTCTGACGTGTTGCAGCAAGACTATGGATTGACCATGATCACTGACATCAGTTTGAAGACAAGCAAAGACCCCTTTCTTCAAACTGTCTTTAGAAAATTCTTTTCTGTCACTCACTCACTGTAAGGTTAAACAGATTTGTTTCTGTCTCTTCCTTACTAAACCTGTTCCCTACTAAAGCACTGTGAGCACTCTATAACTTGAAGGATACAGCCTGATGGTGCAATACAAATAAACATCATCATCCTCATTATCATAGTCAGACTTTCTGTTAATGGAAACTTATCCATATTTCATGGACACATTGTGACAGGGACAAAAAATTGAAGGCCATCTGTCCTTGGCACAGACAAATCCCGAGACAAAAGTGAACTTATCCCTGCTGTGCAGTATGCGACGTACTGTAGAGTGCCTAGGATGGATATTTTGTCATGCTGTCCATCCCCATGACAGACAGTTTTAAATCCTAGCGGAAAGCCAGATAGTTCAACTTCAAGAATAATGCATTTTAACATGAACTATTTTTCTATTAACTTCAAATCACTGATCTATGTATCCATTTACTTTTTGTTGCAGCTGTTCTCTCACTGCCAGAGGCTGGTGCAGCAGATTCGCTCTCACAGCATGCAAGGCAGACAATTGGAACAGAAGCTGGCTCAGAACATTGTTTCCTCCCTTGCACGCTCCTTGCAGGAGATGTCCATCAACTTCAGACGCAGTCAGTCAGCATACTTGAAAAGTGTGTGCATGTTTTGCAAGATACACTGACCTATTTTAGGGCTAAGCTTATTTATCAAACATACAGGCATCAGAACTGTCCGATTTTCGGCGATTTTCAGATTTTCCTGGCCCCTGTTTAATAACACTTTTGACTTCTTATGTGCCAGGAAATGGCTTTAAATAACTCTACAATTCTTCAAAATCACCGTTTTCACATTTTTTTTGGGTGAACAGTTCTGATGCCTGAACATACTTTAGAACTGCAAACACAGGACAATTCAGATAGTGCACTCAAAGAGAGATCTCTGCACTTGGTAAAGGCCCTTGCATATCACACCCTATCCCCTAGAGTTTCTTTTGATATTGTACAGCAGAACCTGTTTTGAATGAACACCCTTATAAAAGGGCCTACACACACTCCACCCCATGCAAGGGGGACGCAAATAGAATTAACCCATTTAACCCCTACTCCCAACAGCAGGAGATTGATTGATTGTGATAATTCAAGGGTAGTGCCAGATTAGCTTGCTACCTGATGGTGTCAAGCTAATCTGGCACTAATGAATTATCATGGTCAATCCATCTCCAGCAAGTGAAATGTAAGATGACACCTCCAAAATTTGTGGAAATGCAGTCCACTCCATCCCTCAGAGGTCTTCACAGAGTTCCTACAGCAGAACCAGTTTTGAGTGAACAACCATGTGAGGGATCACTTGTCATTGTTTTTTCAGAACAGGCTCTACTGTACCAATATTGGATCTCTCTTGTCTTTTCTCGTCTCTCATCTGACTTGTGTCCATTTCCTTCACAAGAAATCTGATGTGGAGGCATAAAAAACATTTGAGTGTGGTCCTGGAAAGGCTTTCTCGCCATGACTAATTTGCCCATGTGTAGGACCTTTGTGATTTCCCACAAAGTAAATTTCACATTTTAAGATTTGTTTCCTCAAAACACATTACCGATGGTATTACTAATAGGAATGGTTTCTTAGCTAGACTAATTTTAGCCAAAATTGTTGTGTACAAGTATGGCCGTGATGGCAGGTGAGGGGCGCCATAGCCTAGGCGGTAACCCAAGTAGCCTCCCTTCCAACCCAACCCAACGGCTAGCTCACCAGTCAGTTTCTTTGCTAGATAGTGGAAGGTTGTGTACGTCTATGACTCTAGCTTCGGACTGTGTTAAGTCGTGGAACCGGTCGTGGGGTTTTGGTGGAGGTGTTACGCTTTGCCTTTGTTAGGCTTGGACGCTTTCTTGTGGGACTTTCTTCGTCGGTGTTGTGCCTTAGACCTGATGAGACGGCGGTGCCCTGTGAACTGTGCTCACGCGCCTCAAGGCCGGTCTGGCCGTATTGTGTTACGCACTTTGTGTGTCCTGAACTTTCTCCTTCGCTCTACTGCTAGCCTCGGAGTACCTGGTGTTAGGCTTGGACGCTTGCCTATGGGATTTTCCTCGTCGGTCTTTGTACCTTAGATCTGATGGGACCGTGGCGTCTTGTGAACTGTGCTCCCGCGCCTCGGTGCCAGACTGTTCATGGCGATTTTTGCACTTCGTGTGTCCTGAACTTTCTGCTTAGCGCCAGGGCTATCTTCAGGATGTCTGGTGTAGGTGGATGCTTCCTGTTTCCTCGGCGGTGTTCCTAGCGTCTGGAACTGGTCAGCTTCCATTTCGTGTGAACAGGGACTTCAGTTGCTCCCTGCGCTTCGACCTCCCGACTTGGTAGCGGCTACAACAGTCGACGCGCGCACCACGTGTGCCAGTTCGTCTCCGCCCCTTGTTCAGCGGGGAGCCCGCCCGAGACTTCGCCTCAGTGCAGACTTGGACTGGGCCTTCAGCCCGGACTTGGTGACTTCCTAGAATGATACAGAGCTGGTCGGAGTCCTCCTCGGATGGCATTGCGTTCTGGGCTTCCCCAGGAAGGAGAAGAGGACACCGTCTACAGCCGCTCCCTCCCCTTAACCCTGACGGTGTGACCTGCTGGGGTCGGGTACTCCCTCCGGTGACTCTCGCAGCCTCTGGGGGTTCCACCATGGCTGTACTTCATTGCAGACAGGACCAGTTGGACGTCTTCATGCTCCATATCGACATTCCAAGACGATCCCCTCGCGGAATTCCTTGAGATGGATCGAGACTCTTGGGATCCCCTCGGCTGACATGATTCCTGGTCTACGTGGGCAAGTTCAACCTCTCGCCTTAGTGCCGCTTCTCTACCGGGGATGGGACTTCGCACCGACCTCACGAAGGGCAGCTTCGGAAGCAGTGAACGTAGCTCTTCGCGAACCCAGCGCGGCGGCTGTTTCAGAACAGACGTACTCCGCCAGACGGGGACTTCGGCGTCGGGGATGGGTAAGTTCAACGGCGGACCTTCTCCCCCCTTGATGTCTCTACTGCCCTCGCCTTAGCGACTCCTGCTTCCCCCCGGACGACCCTCGGCAGGCGACCTCGAGTCTCAGGTTCCGGTGTGATCGATGTTATGCCCTCACCTTCTTCACGGGACGGATCCTGACCGACGCGCAATGGGAGTTTTTATCTCCTCCTCTCCTCCCGAGATGTCCCTCGCATCGACACAAGTCCCGCCACCAGGAGCGCTCCGCTGTTACCAAGACCCTACCCTACCTCCGCCGGATGGCCTCCAGTCTTACTTGTCCAGCTTCGGGTGTCACGTCCCCGAGGCCAGGAGCTTCTCGCCCCCTCCGACAGCGCCACAGTGGTCGACTACTTCAGAACCAGGCGGGGCACGCCTCCTCTCCCTGTACTTCCTCCTCTGCATCTCCGTTGGTGCGAAGATCGTGACATCACTTCGGAGCAAGAGACTTCCCGGGGCTTCCACATGACCTGCCGACTCCACGCGTGTCGCGGCCTGCTTCTCCGCACAGAGTGGACGGGCCGTCCAGACATCATTCGGGTGATCTGCGCAGCGGACACTTCCCCTGATTGCCCTGAGATGAGATCGACAGCTTCCCCGCTTCATCTCTCTGATCCAGACCTGCTTGACTGGCCAGTTGACGCTTCCTCCATCCCGTGCGACGGTCGGGTCACCTTCGCTGATGGTGCACGTCCCTAAGTTCTACTCAAGCTCAGCGGGTACAACGCGATCCCATTCCGGATGGCCTGTTCCGCTGGACCACATCATGGACCACCGGCCGCTTGGACCTCGCCACGACTCCACCGCTGCGGTTTCCCACCCCGCGCACGATGCTCATCTTTCATGACAGGCACTGTACCACCCGTGGCCCGAATGGCTCCTCCTTCATGCCGGAGATTGTGCGGCAAGCCCTCGCCTCCAGAGGCTTCTCAGGTGCGACAGTGGCAGCATCGCTACAGCCCCTGGAATCGCGACCAGACGATTCTACGAAGGGAAGGGGTGAGTCCTGTTCAACTGTTTGACAGCATGCGCCTCTCCCCCGTGTTTTGACAGAACTCAGCTGGCGGACACCTTCCTAGTGGTTCACCTGCCAGCGTTAGCGCCGATCACCATTCACGGCTACATGTCATGGTTGCTGACACGTACCGACTCTTGGGACGTCCCAACCCAGATAACTGCAAGACCTCGCCGACCTGTTGGCCCACTTTGGTCTACAACGTCCCGCCCTTTGCTCCCTGTTGCCGCGATGGGACCTGTCTTGGCCCTGTCCTTTCCTGGCTCTTCTCGGCCCGCTTCGAACCGATCCGGTTGGCGAGACTACCAGACGTGATGCTGGAGACCTGCTTCCTACTGGCCCTCCCGTTGGCGTCCAAGCTCAGCGAGCTGCACGCCCAATCAGCACGCCTGCTTGTTGCAGTTCCGGACGGACGGTTCGGCACTACTGCTACCCGACACGGCGTTCTCGCCAAGAACCTAACGCCTTGGCTGCCCCGCAGTTGGTCACAGTTCAACCATGGAGAGACCCAGGCTCACCCGGGAGTCCAGACTATAGGACCCGGTGAGGGCCTTACGCGTATACCTGCGCCAGACCAAGCCGCTATGCAGGGGACACACCCGCCCACCCCTCCCTCTGTCCCCAGGCAGAAATGACAACTCAGCCCTAATGCTGTCCTCCTGGCTCCGTTGGATGATACGCTCCACCTACCAGGACCTCGCCCCTGATAAAGCCAAACGAATGAACATTAGGGCACACGAGGTCAGAGCCATGGCCGCAAGCCTTGCTGTCGACCGCAGCTCTGCTGTCAAAGACATTGTGGCGACCGTAGGATGGTGAGCGGACACAACCTTTGCCCGCTTCTACATGTGGGACCTCTCCAGCCAGCGCCAGAACCTCGCTGGTGGGAGACTTCGTGGCGGCACAACTCTCCCTCCCTGCACGCTTGGCGCCATAAGTATCTTTGCTAAAATTAGAGGGAGGTTGCTTAGGGAGGGCGGCTCTAGTAGCCTTTAAGGCATGGGTTAGGGCGTTATAGCGGCACCCGCCTCCTCTTCGGGATTCTTCCTATTAGTAATACCATCTTTGAGGAAACAAATGAATTTTTCTTTAAAATAAATTTTTTCGAAAAATACTTACCGATGGTATTACTCGAAGGTCCCTCCCACCTGCCCCGCTTGCCGCTGGTTCGCTAAGAAACTGACTGGTGAGCTAGCCGTTGGGCGCATGCGTGGTTGGGTTGGTAGGGAGGCTACTCGGGTTACCGCCTAGGCTATGGCGCCCCTCACCTGCCATCATGGCCATACTCGTACACAACAATTTTGGCTAAAATTAGTCTAGCTAAGAAACCATTCCTATTAGTAATACCATCGGTAAGTATTTTTCGAAAAAAAATATTTTAAAGAAAAATTCATTTTTTCTCTGTTGTAAATCACTGTCTAGATGGTTGTGCTCTTTGCCTTTACTTTCAGAATGCAAAGATTGATTTGTTTATGCTTTTATTACAAATGAAATAATTGTCATTGTACTGTAGTATGTCGTGATTGTAAGCTTGCATCATCAGCTTCTTCTTCCTTGTTTACTTCTTCTTAGACAGCAACTTGGGCAGATCCTAAGAAGAGTGCTGCTTTAGGACAATTCACTGCCAACAGAAATTGAACACCGCTTAACTGCACAATATCTAGATAATCATGAACCCCCACAATTGCAGGAACTTATGATTTGTGTGTATCACTTGTATCCATTTTCCTTTGATGGCTGGGGATCTTGGACAATGATTTAAAACTAAAACATAATCTGCGTCCACTGGTACTGTGTCCAAAAGGGTTAATGTGCTTATCAATGCAATTTCAGAGTTGAAAAGCAGAGAGGAGAGATCCCAGCAGTACTTTGGGACGCACCTCGGTCCTGACACGGGCCTTCTGATGGACACTGGGGCTGGGGATGATGTCATTTATGATAAGGTTTGTCAAGATTCACATTTGTGTGCTGGTCTGTCACTTTAGACCATTTGGCCCCAGGTCGTAAGGTCTTAAGCACATACCAGCACATCTTCTTGATGATAAATAATAATAATAATGAAGTGTTTTATATAGCGCTACAACACAATGTTAGGCTCAAAGCACCTTGTACTAAACGTCTTCTGTATTGCAATGTTCACTGTCCTGCCACCCACAGTACCAAATGGCATTGCTGATGTCATCAAGGGCAGTTTGTTTCCTCAAAAACATTACCGATGGCATTACTGATAGGAAGACATTTCTAGCTACCGATTTCAGCCTAAGTCTCCGTTGTGTAAGTAACACAACCGGGAAGGCAACTCGGGGAGTCATCGTTTTATTGAACTCCCAGAGTGACCTCCCCTCCCTTCCCATAAGGCCCCTTGGGCCTATCCACCAGTCATATGTTTAGCTGCCTCGCAAACAGACGTTCCGGTTTCGGCTTACGTTTACCGCGTGGTCTCTGTGTGTTTTCTCGGATTCGCTTGTGTTTTCTGGATTTCTTCTTGTGTGCGGTTAGCCAGCCTGCATAGATTCTTCTACTTACGGCGTCTGGTGGGAGTTTCTCCTTTGAACGGCGCTCCTTTCCATTTTCGTCGCGGACATGAGGTAAGGTCTCGGGTGATACCTGAGCCGGCCATTCGACCGGTTTCAGTCTGACTCGAAGGGGTTGCCTTTGGCGCCTTTTTCTTAGAGAGTAGCCCTATAGTGCAACGTTACGTTGTTTTTGATTTTATCGCGAGCCCTTTGTTATTTTTGTTTTTCGGGTTCGCTCCTGGTTGTTGTCCCGTTTTTGCTTTGGTGCAACTAACTGCAAGAATGAGACGGACAGGGTGCAGCCTGTCCTTTCATGGTTCCCGTTTCTGTTGCAGTGCGCAATTACATACCTGCTCGTGCTGCTTGGGTTTTCAGTGGCTGAGTGATTCCCATACTCTATGTTTACCATGCTCTGGATGTTCTTCTTCCCGGCCGTGCCATGTGTGCTCTTCGTGGAAAGAGCGGCTTTGGTCACAACTTTGGGATTTTTATCATCGCGACCGGCCTGCGGCTCCTCGCTTACTTAGCCGCCCGTTAGACGATTTGCGCCCCTCTGCCGCCAGTGCGACATCCCTTCCTGTGCCTTCCGGCCATTCGAGGACCCACAAACAGGCATCGTCGGATATTGTGGGCCTTGCTTCACGCCGGATATTGACTGCCTCGGACCTCAGCACTCGCCCGTCGCTCGTCCCCTCCCGCTCGGCTTTGGGACTTACCGCGATCGGGACGGCCCCTCCCAGCTGGATCTAGCCACCAAGGAGACCAGGGCCATTTCTACAAGACAGAGGCATTCCCAGGCGCGGCATGGGGTCCTGCCTGTGGCCTCTACTGAGTCGCACCCCATGAGTAGTAAGACTCTGGGGCCCTTGACTCAATCGCATGCGGCCTCTACCGAGTCTCACCCCATGAGTAGTAAGACTCTGGGGCCCTTGACTCAATCGAGACCCCCCCCCCCCCACGTCCGGCGTTACAGCCCCTGGCGGCAGGGGAGTCACTCGGTGTTTCTCTCAGGCACTCTCACGCGGATGATCGCACACGGCGCACTCGTCCTTCTCAACTCTTCGCCACTAGTCCAGTTCGGCGGGTGGCGTTGTGATGTCGTTCGTCGAGCCGCAGCCCTCTCTCCAGACACCCGCGCCAGTGCTTTATGACCACGTTCTCCGGACCGTTGCCGCTTTGTATCCCAATGCGGCCCCTCCCCCAATCACCAGGTTCGAGACGAATCACGGCTGCCTCGTCGTCCCTCTCCCTGCCAATCTTCTTCTCAGGTGAGCACTAGTTATGCCCCCCGCCCTTCAGGCCTTCCTGCCCGGAAGGTGGTCCGTGCGACCGCTTCTAGCTTTCCGGTCACACCTTATCGATCCCGCTCTGGCCCTGGGGTTCCGAATTTTCCTCCCTCGCCAGGAGGATCCTTGTGGGGGGATTGAGACGATGTGCTTAGCCTACACCCTGAGGACTTTGCTTCCAATTCCATGCTCCTCGAGCCTCAGTCTACGCTTTCGAGTCGCCCAGCTCGCCCTCTCTACCCTGCAGCTCCCTCGCTTGCCCCTGTGGCGGGTTCCCCCTCCTCAGCTCGTAGCTTGTCGCCCTCTTCCCCCTCCCCTCCCCCCTTGCCTCTGGCTTCGATTACTGCCGAGCCCTCGACGAAGTGGCCCGCCTGATTTCGGCCGCTCTTCATCCGGATGCTTGCCCCCCCCCCCCCCCCCTCCTCCCCTAAAATGGAAGGCTTCAGCTTCGGTCGAAGCTTCACGCCAGTCCAAACGTTTTAAGTCCCTGACTCAGCCCACCTGCTTTCGGGACCTCATAGATGCTTTTAATGCTCACTTGCAACAGGGCAGTTTGTTGGACATTGGCTTCTTTTCCGATTGCCGCTGGCCTGCGGATGTGGAGATTAAGTTCCTGTGCCCTCTCCCTATGGTGGATCCCGCAGCAGAAGCGCAGATTGGTGGTAAGGCCACGGTGGGTAGGTCTACTCCTGCGGGTCTAGACAAGACAGCTACTCAGATTCGGAATTCTCTAGCCGTGTTGGGTTTTTTGGAGTTAGCAACACAGGCGGTGGTATGACGTATTGAGGATTTTTGGGACTCTCCTGAGGCCTCTGACCCCCTGAGCAATTTACACTCCATCGCAGTGACGGCTAATCAGGCAGTATACCAGGCTTCGACCAACGCGTTATCGGTGGCCGCCAACTGTGACCTTATGCGGCGTGATGGCGTCCTACAGCGATGTGTCGGCATTCCAGCTTCTGTGAAGGCCCAGCTGCGACAGGCCCCCCCTCGGCGGTGCTCTTCTTTTTGGCCCTACCTGGCAGTCCGTGAAGGAGTCTACCAAGGACCTTTGGCCTCGCACTCCCACCTCGGCATTCCCCCACTTTCTGTCTTCCCGCAGGACCGTGGGTCGTCCTCTGCGGAACGTCAGACCCACCCCTCGACCCACCCGGGGAACCTCTAGACCTGGACGGCCTGTCTTCTCCGGCTGTTCTCGCGCTCCCCCCTCTTCGGCCCCCTCGTTCCCCCGCCCCTCCAGGAGGTTCGGGCAGGGATGGGCCCAGTGACTATCAACCTCTTCCTTCCCCGCCGACTACCACGACGAGTGGCTATCGCTGCTACCGGACGGCACTTGGGTGCTCTCCACTGTCTCGGACGGACTCCATATTTCGTTTCTCCAACCGCCCCCTCTCCGCCGCTCGCCGGTGTGGACTCGTGTCCCATCCGACCCGATCAAGGCATTGGCTCTGCCTCAGGAGACTGCGTCTCTACTTCAGAAGGCTGCGACAGAGGTGGTCTCACGTCTCAACTCACTGGCATTCTACAGCTGCCTCTTCCTGGTTCCCAAGCCCGGCGGTCAGTGGCGTCCAGTCATCGACCTGTCAGCTCTAAACAGGTTCATTTCAGCCCCCTCATTTCGCATGGTGACAGTGCAGGCCGTGCGGTAAGCTGTACGACTTTTGGACTTTGCGGTCAGCCTCGACCTTTCTGATGCTTACCTCCACGTTCCCATTCACCCAGCGTCTCGCCGATTCCTACGCTTCGCCTTCTGCGGAGTCGTCTACCAGTTCCATGCTCTCCCTTCGGCCTCAACATCAGCCCTTGGGCCTTTACGGGGATTATGGACGCGGTGATCTCTCGGGCCCGACAGTCCTCGTCCAGTCCGACCTCCAATTACCTAGACGACCTCTTGCTCCGGAATCAGGACCCCCAGTCTCTGGAGGCGGACAGGGACGCCCTACTGACCCTTTTTCAGAGGCTGGGCTTTGTAGTCAACCATGGGAAGTCGGATTTCACCCCCTCCCATACCTTCGTCCATCTAGGAATGGAGTTTCTGACCGACCGCAACACAGTGAGACTAATGGACGCCCGCATTCAGAAACTGGCTGCGGCCGCTCACCAGGTGTCATGTTCAGAGTCGTGCCCTGCCCGGACCTGGCTTCAGTAACTGGGACTCATCAGTGCGGCAGCCGACCTCCTTCCCCTCGGGCGGCTGTAATCTTGGCCGCTTCAGCTCCATCACCTTTTCCATTGGTGACCATCCTCAAACGACCTTTCAGCCCTGGTACCGGTGTCCCCCTTGATCAGGTCCCACCTACTTCGGTGGACGGATCCGACCTGGCTCGCATCGGGAGTGCCCCTCTCCTCCCCCACGCCTCGGCTTTCACTCTGCACGGATGCAAGCCTATCCGGCTGGGGTGCCCACCTACTTCCGGATTTTGACGAGGTCTCGGGCCAGTGACCACCTTCCTTACAAAACAGAAACAGCACCTGGCTGGAGTTGAAAGCGGTTTGGCTCGCTCTGACTCATTGGGAGTCTCGTCTCCGACACCATGAGATCTTGATTCTGTCCGACAATTCCACTGTGGTATCGTACATCCAGAGACAGGGCGGAACGCGCTCTCCGTCCCTCTGCATGCTCCTCTACCAGTTGTTCCTCTGGTGCCGGGATCGCCACATCTCTCTCCGGGTGTGGCACATTTCGGGTCACCTCAACGTGCTCGCGGATTCTCTCTCTCGCCGGGGCCAGCTGCTTCATACCGAATGGACCCTCAAACCAAAAATCTTCAGGATGATCAGCGCGCGCTGGGAGACACCAATGGTCGACCTTTTCACGACATGGTGGAACACGCAACTTCCTCTCTTTGTCTCGCCCGTTCTGGACCCTCTCGCCTGGGCAGTGGACGCCCTGTCAATCTCTTGGGACGGCCTGATAGCCTATGCTTATCCCCCGGTCGTTCTTGTTCCCAAGGATTTGCTCAAGCTACGAGGCTCCAACATGATCCTCTTCCTCGTAGCCCCCTTCAGCTGGGCACGCAGCTGGACGACCGACCTAGTGAGCCTCGCCATGGATGCTCCCCTGCTCTTACCCACACCACGCACGATGTTGAAACAACCGCGGCAAACTCTCTTCCACCCGTGTCCAGAGAGGCTCCTATTACACGCCTGGAGGTTGTGCGGTCGGCCCTCACCGCTAGAGGCTTCTCGCTTGCAGCAGTGGAGGCGATCACTGCGGCCCGCAAGGCTTCCACCAGGAGGGTATACGAGGGCAAGTGCAGAGTCTTACAGTCCTGGTGCCTCTCAAGACGCCTGTCTCCGACAGCCCTGACTACGCCCCAATTAGCCGAGTTCTTCTTGTGGGTTTTTGGGGAACAAATTTGGCCCCTATCACAATCCAGGGATATCTCTCTATGGTCGCAGATACCTACCGACATTTGGGCCGACCGTATCCGGGCTCGTGCAAGGACCTCGCCGACCTCCTCGCTCACTTCAAGTTGCAGCGCCCTGTTCAGCGTTCGCTACTTCCGCGCTGGGACCTGGCTTGGATCCTCACTTGGCTTAATTTGGACCGCTTTGAACCTTTGCCCTTAGCCACTATGGCTGACGTCAACAGGAAGACCTGTTTCCTACTCGCCCTCGCTTTGGCTGCCATAGTCAGCGAGCTGCATGCGTTATCAGTGGACCCAGCTTGCCTCCAGTTTCGCGTGGATGGCTCCGTCCAGTTAATGATGAACCCTTCCTTTCTAGCCAAAATAGGCTTCCCCCAGCCGGAGTTCAGGTCATGAGCCTCCGCCCGCTTAAGAGTTTTGACCGTTCCCCGGAGTCCCAACAGCAGGACCCGGTACGGGCTTTGCAGATCTACCTGCGCCGATCGCGGTCCTTCCGACGGGGCTGAAAACGCCTCTTTCCTCCCCTGAGACATGGCAGGGAAGATATTTTGGCGCAGACTATATCCTCGTGGATTCACAGGATCATCCGCTCTGCTTATGAAGAACTCTCACCGAACGTGGCACAGAGACTTCGGATTCGAGTGCACGAGGTCCAAGCAGTATCTGCGAGTCTCGCCCTCGACCGCAACTGTGCGATGCGGGACATTGTGGTAGCCGTCGGGTGGCAAACGAGTTCCACCTTCGCCTGCTTCTACCTACGAGACCTCTCGGGCCAGCGGGAGAACCTGGCCCTTGTCGGTGACGTCTCGGCGGTGCAGCACTCCCTCCCGGCGCCCCCGGCGCCCTAGGTAACGCTTAGTTGAAATCATTGGGAGTTTGTGCCCAGGGCGCCTCGTTAAAAACAGGCTCTCAGGATGGGGTATGGTGGGTGGCACCCTCCTCCTTTTCGTTATTCTTCCTATCAGTAATGCCATTGGTAATGTTTTTGAGGAAACAAATGAATTTTTCTCTAAAGTGTATTTTTTTGAAAAATACTTACCGATGGCATTACTCTAAGGGCCCTCCCACCTGCCCCGCTTGCCACCAGCTACGTTCGCTTAGCGTATGACTGGTGGATACGCCCCAGGGGCCTTATGGGAAGGGAGGGGAGGTCACGCTGGGAGTTCTGTAAGTCACCTCCTCGGTTGTGTTACTTACACAACGGAGACTTAGGCTGAAATCGGTAGCTATGTCTTCCTATCAGTAATGCCATCGGTAAGTATTTTTCGAAAAAACATTTTTGAGAAAAATTCATTTTATAGGGATATGTTTTGTAATAGCTACCTTGTTAGTCACCTTGTTAGTCACGTGCACAACCTGTTGTCACAGTTTGTGTGGGTGAACAACCAAGTGACAGTCACATTGACAGTGCGTTTCACTGATATTTTTTCAACAGGCAAATTGACATCATTCATAATAATTGGTGACAGTCTTCAGTCCTGGAGACTGATTCCGCTTTTTAAAAATCCCTTGAAGCTGAATTTCAGATTTTTGGTTCAGACAGTACACAGTCATTCAGCCAGCCTGTTCCATCTGCAAGAGGCATGAGTTCTCATGAAAAAGAATTCACAAGAATTTGTCTCTTGCTGGCTGTGGGTTATGGGGGAAAAGTTAGTTTGTGGACCATTGTAACGCACGCAGACTTGCCCACAGTCGTACGCACAGACTCTCACGCAACAGACGCATACACTGACTCAGACGGGCGCATTCATGCGGTAAAACACAACACACGGGCTCCCTTTCTAAAGTGACTTTTATACAAGATAAATATACAAAAAAACGCTCACAACTATCAAGCTATATACATCACTCCTTTCCCCACACCCAGCATCCACATCACATACACATCACACACTATCTCGGCCAGGCTAGGCTTTAGTTTCACACTGTCTCCAACCTGTTTGATGTTATTGCCTGTTTACGTTGGTCCTTCTCACGTCTAGGCGTGAAAGTCCTTCGTTGTACGCTTCTTCCTGCCGTCCTGTCTCTTTGGCACGGACGTCCTCGTACTCGTACTGTAGCGCAGTTCTCGCTTTGACTCGGGTGTCTCGGTCCCGGTCAGACTCACTCTGAGTGAAGAGCTGGAGGGGTGATGACCTCACGTTAGGTCTGGTGACTCGACATCTCTGCATCCGTCGCTCCCTCTTTACAAGCACTCTGAATATGACAACAAAAGTCCCAACGTAACACTTGCTAAACACACAACATATTGGATAAATGAGAAACGTAACGTAACCTGGCCGATACAAATAACTCACACGTTCATTCACACACACACCCGTGCTTCATAAACTGTCTACTTCCGTAACACCCCCATATCTCTGTCACTATCTTGAAACAGACTACAGCCTAACACTCTTGCTATACACTACTCTATACACTGGAAAAGACTATGCTTAACCAACCACGTGCTATCTTCATAGCGGCTTAGACATACACACCTCACATTCCTTTAGTTATCTATCTCGGTAAACAACTGTATACAAAAACACCGGTTACTTCACTGAATTCTAAACCAACATAACTAAACCAAACCGGTCAACACTATATAAGCAAATTACTCTTAGCAACGCATACTGTCTTTAACTAAGCAACTATCAATACTACATATATAGTAACATACCTGAAATCTAGGCTTCAGAGTCTTGGAATGCGGGCTAAGGTATCTCGCATAACGTCTGTCCAGAATGACAGTCAAGCCCCGCACTAATATATTACTGCTCTGACAGACACAGCTTTTGCCTAGAACTCACTAAACAGAACTCACCAAAACTCCGTGCTAACCATGTCTTACAGATTCCACGTGGACAGCAGGCCCCACGGACTATCGGCACAAACAAACCGTTAACAAAAACTGTACCGTACTAACCCTAATGTATGAGCACTATGCACGAGCATAGAGCTTCATCACAACCATTTTCAGTCATTTCAATAGTTTCACCTCTGCTGTTTTTCCTCCAGGGGTTCACTTCTGCCCAGATGCAAATGGTGGAGGAAAACTCGACAGTGATGCAGCATCGAGAACAAGAGATTGCCAAAATTGTCAGGTCTATACAGGACCTGAATGACATCTTCAAAGACGTTGCGTCAATGATTGTAGACCAGGTCAGCTTTCCTGTTACAATAGAAGAATAGTGAACGTTTTCAACTTGGATTTTAAAAACTATTTAACCCTAATCATTCGGAATACACCAGTGTGTGAAATAATTTTGACTAAAATAGGTCAAGGGTAGTGCCAGAATAGCTTGTCGCCTCTAGGTGCCAAGCTATTCTGGCACCACCCTTGAACTAAAGCCATTGGTCTAAATCTTCATCTGTAAGTACTATAATGTAGCTTGCAAATGGCAGTGTACAAATTTGAAGCTTTTAGTCTCAGTATGATATGGGTTAATAAGTTCATTTATGGATCCAGTTTATGCCCATGTGAAATTTCATTATGGTTGCATGACTGTGATTTGGACCTTGTGGCTCAGAACTTTAAAGTTCAGAATCCCAGACCAGCGCTTATATCGAACATACTTACAGTTAGGACAGCATCATTGTCCTTTTTTGTGAGCAAGCCCCAAAATATTTGATGTTGAAGGGAGTTAATTGAGTATATTCTCAGCCCTAACACAGCTTTTGGATTACACCCCTTATATAGAAGTCAATTTCTGTTGCTTGACTTTTGAAAAAGATAGCTTGTCAAATATTTTTCTCAAGAATTTTCCTAGATGATCACCTCATTACCATAGCTACTGAGCTAGTCTCTACACCCTCATTTATGCCTGTACCATAAACAGTATTTGGAGAACCAGGTTTCATAAACAACTGATCTAGTTAACCCTATACTGCAGAGAAAAGGAAAATGCGATCCAACTGCAAGAGACATAGATCCTCATGAGCCCCCATGACTCTGGGGGCTCATGAGTGTCTATGCCTCTTGCAGAGTTTAGCTTGTATCCTTTTTCCTTGGACGGTTGTGGCTTTTGGTTGTTGAATGAACAAAGATTTCAGAAACCACAAATGCCTCTGGCAGGGAAGAGTTTAGTAGTATAAGTGCTTACTTATTCTCAAAATGAAAAAGTGAAGATGCTGATTTATTTTTGCTTTGCATATGTGGACAAGGAAACAACCAAATACTTAATTCCTTGACTGCTATTGATGTTGCTGCTTGTTTGAAAAAATGTGTAGTCACGTCTTTCCCGCCAAGCGTTATCGTCAGTAGTAGTCAAGGGGTTAAGAAAATATGCTTCATATTTACAGAATATTTTACTAAATTTGAAGAGCAATGTGTCAACACTACTGATTCAGTTTGCCTCTGTTCTCCTTTCTTTCAAATCACTATTTTGACATTGCTTTCTTTTTCTTCCGCAGGGCACCATCCTAGATCGAATTGACTACAATATAGAGCATGCAACAGTTCAAGTGGAGAAGGGCTTGCAGCAGTTACAAAAAGCTGAGAAGTACCAGAAGAAAAACCGGAAGATGTTATTCATCATGATCCTAGCACTTGTCATAGTCATTCTCATTATCATCCTTATTGCCATAAAGAGCTAACAGTGTCAGAAACTAGACTGATGTTCAGCCCCCTTGTGCATGCAGCCACTGGTACTGTTGACAATACCAGCGGTTGCATACACTTGGGGGTATCCTTTGCCTGTCAGTAGCACTTTTTGTCGAGGTGATTCCTGCAGGAATCACTTGACAAAAAGTACTACCGACATTCATAGGGTTATTATGCTTAACCCCCTTGTGCATGCGGTCACCAGTACTGTTTACAGCCAGCCAAGCCCGGGGTCGTCTGCGCACTCGTGTGTTGAATAACAACAACGTCAAGCTTTCCACCAAGATCAAAGTCTACAAGGCAGTAGTCCTCCCCAACCTCCTCTACGGCTGTGAGTCATGGACGCTGTACAGAAAGCACCTCAAACAGCTTGAAAGTTTCCACATGAGATCCCTGTGCTCACTCATGGGCATCAAATGGCAAGACAAGGTGACAAACCTGGAAGTCCTGGATAATGCTGGCTTAGTGAGTGTTGAAGCCTTGACCTTAAAGACACAACTTCGCTGGACAGGTCATGTCATACGCATGGATGATTCTCGCATGCCACGCCAACTCCTGTATGGTGCACTCTCAAAAGGCCACAGGAAGCAAGGACGGCCAAAGAAACGCTTCAAAGACTGCATAAAAGACAGCCTCAAGTACTGTGTCTTACCGGTAAAGGAACTTGAAGCACAAGCATAAGACAGATATGGCTGGCGAGCCGCCACCAGGAAAGCCTGCACGCTCTTTGAACACAATCGGCGCGAACGGATCACCAGTGCCAGAGCTCGCAGAAAGACAGCGTCGACTCTCCCCATAGCTACTTTCCAGTGCCCCCATTGCCCTCGCAGGTGTGGCTCCAGGATTGGCTTGGCCAGCCACACCCGCACCCACAAACAGAAGTCATGCACAATGATGACATCATCGGTTTTCGATGGTCTACCCATTATTTGGTAGCATGCACAAGGGGGTTGAGATTAGCTGTGGTAAAGAGGCGGTCATCAAGGAAAATCAGACCACATGAATCTTTTCTCCACAAATCTGCAGTTGTAAAGTGGAATGCCCTTCTCACTGCCAGGTCAAATAGATAACAACATATATGTTCAGGTCTGTAATTTTCGATCATACGACTTGAATACACATACTGTAAACTTTACATAAACAAAGGTCAGATATACGACTTGAATACACATACTGTAAACTTTACATAAACAAGGTCAGATATACGACTTGAATACACATACTGTAAACTTTACATAAACAAGGTCAGATATAAGAAAATTTGGATATAACAACTTTCCAAACATCACAACTCTAAAATTTGGATGTAACAAAAATCAAATTTGGGTGCCATGGCATTTTGATATAGAAAAACAAGGCCAACACCTGTTTAAGCTGTCGGCTGGCATATATAAACACGTGCGTAGTCCCAATGAGTAATATGAATCCTAGCCTTTAGCAGGAAAGCATAGTACTGCTTGCTCTGTGGCTAAACGGAAGATAAACCGTTCAGACCCGACCCTTTAAGCAATACCCTCAGTTTTGGTCCCATGGTCCTATTTCTGTTACTTAGATGACCCTGTGTAAGGAAACCACCTGCCTGAGGCGACCACTTCTTGATAGTCCTTGGGTGCTCAGAAGGTCCCAACGAAGAAAGAAATGCTTAGAAAAGACAATTATAACACAGTTAATGAAATTTTTGGGTGCAAAAACTTTTTCAAAATAGATATGCATACAAACAAGTACACAATACTGTACTTACTTTTCTTTGGTGAGATACACATGTTTGACTGTATATCTGAAGTTTACTGTATATGCCTTACAAAACATTCGTATCAGAAAGTGGCAGATTAACCCATTTAGTCCTGACACAGCCACAGGAGCTGGATCCACTCTGATAATTCTAGGGTAGTGCCAGATTAGCTTGATGGCACCAAGCTTATCTGGCACTACCCTTGATTATCATGGTCAGTCCAGCTCCGGCAACTAGCACATAGTTGTTAGGTGACGCCTCCAAAATTTGGAAACGGAGTCCATGGGGTTAAATGGGTTAAGCACATGATTAGCTTGTTACGTATCTTCTAGCTAATCTAATAAGCCATCTTGTGCAGTGGAAGAGAAAGATATAGAGGTGGCTGGAGATTTTCCAGAAAGATATTTCACCCTGTGTTCTTACTTGGGATTGTGCAAAACAGAAGGTGATGTATCTGAGATAATCTTTGCGTAAGTATTCCTTGATAATCTTTGTGAACATATTCATGTATGAACAGTGTGGTATGTCTTCAGTGAACGATTATAGAAACACACTCTTCATCTCTGTCATGGGTGTGCAAAGATAGGTTGGCTATGTTCAGATGTGATAAATACATTTATGGCTATGTATAATATCATTAACCCATTCAGCCCTGATGCACTACAGCAGGAGATGGGTCGACCATGATAATTCAAGGACAGTGCCAGATTAGCTTGGCGCCTGTTGGTGCCGAGCTAATCTGGCACTGCCGTTGAATTATGGTTGATGCATCTCCTGCAACTGCTTTTACATTGGAGTTGAAAATCCGGACTTTGGTGTGTTGTGACAGCTCTCTGGAACTCCACACTTTTTTCAACTGGAGAAAGGCTGCTCTGGCTTTACCGATTCGTGCTCTGACATCTGCATCAGTGCCGCCTTTTTTGTCTATGATGCTCCCGAGATAGGTGAAGGACTCCACCTCCTCCCAACGGGGTGCCAGCAAGCAAGACTGGTTCTTCCCTGGTTGCGTTTAGCCTCATTGTCTTTGTTTTCTGTTTGTGAATGGTGAGGCCCACTTGGGACGAGGTGTCAGCAAGCCTCGTGGTCTTGTCCTGCATTTGTTGATGAGTGTGGGACAGTAATGCCAAGTCGTCTGCAAAATCGAGGTTATCAAGCTGTGTCCACAGTGTCCACTGTATTCCACTTCGTCTGTGCTCTGTGGTCATCTTCATGACCCAGTCTATGGCCAGTAGGAAGAGGAACGGAGACAGCAGACACCCCTGCCTGACACGAGTTCTGACCTGGAGCTCCCTGGTGAACTGCCCTTCGTGGATCACGCGACATGTCATGCCATCGTAGCTGCTCTTGATCAGGCGGACGAGCTTTGTGGGTACACCGTAGTATCGTAGGAGTTTCCACAGAGTCTCTCGGTCCACACTGTCAAATGCTTTCTCATAATCCACAAAGTTGACGTACAGCGGGGAGCTCCACTCCAGAGACTGTTCCACGATGATGCGGAGAGTGGCGATCTGGTCTGTACATGATCGGTTCTTCCTAAATCCTGCTTGCTGGTCTCTCAGCTGGGGGTGAACGGAGCTCTTCATTCTGTCCAGGATGATCCTGTTGAAGACCTTTCCTGGTACTGACAGCAATGTAAAAGCAGTTCTCCTATATGGAGCAGAGATTTGGAGATTGACAAAAACCACAGTCAACAGAGTACAGACCTTCATGAACAGTTGCCTTAGAAGAATTTTGAAAATCCACTGGCCAGAGAAGATCAGCAACGTCAGACTCTGGGAGAGAACAGAGCAGATAACAGCAGAGAATGAAATTGGGCGAAGAAGATGGGGATGGATCGGTCACAGTCTGAGAAAGCCAGCTTCCAGTATCACTAGGCAGGCATTGTCATGGAACCCCCAGGGAAAGAGGAAAAGAGGTAGGCCGAGAAACTCCTGGCGTCGAGACCTCCAAGCAGACATCAAGAGACTGGGAACCACCTGGAGTAGAATCGAAGGAGAAGCACAGGACAGGAGTTGCTGGAGGTCTCTCGTCGACGGCCTATACCCGGGTAGGGGTGACAGGCGCAAGTAAGTAAGTAATCTCCTGCAACTGGTGCATAGTCATTAGATGACTCCTCCAAAATTTGGGAAATACGGTCGTCGGGCTGAATGAGTTAATATTGGTGTGTTTTTCTCTGAAATGAGAATACACTGTTTTGAGTAGGATATAACTTGGACCAGTGGAAATGTATGTGTATGCATATGTTATTTGTAAAAACCTTCACAACCAAACATTTGTAAAGGTCAGAACCAGTATTATGCGCTCCATTATGCTGCAGTATCGGATGTAGTGCACATAGGTCTCAGGCTTCCACGGGGATGACCAGTGGACAAAAGGTCTTCAGGCCAATTTCTCCCTTAGCTGGCATTTACTTTACAAAGTCTACCGTAATGTGTGTGAATGCTTTAACCCATTCAGTGCCGAGAAAATTTAAACACCACCCAACTGCTAAAGATTTAGATCCTCATGAACCCCGGCAGGATCTATGCCTCTTCCTGACACTACTTTGAATTGATATTCCAGGGACTGGTAGGGTCTTTTGGTGTTGAATTAAAGAAGATACTGTATCATACTGGGCCCACTAACGCTGATATAGGCCCAATGACCTTTTGCATAGTTCTTCAGCAGGCCCCCAGGGTCACACTGGTCAGCCCCACAGGGTGGGTTTTCCTCTCTATTCTGGGGCATGTTTTTCTGTCTACCCTTGGCCCATTCACCTGTATTTTCCTATTTTAAACTCTCCCTACTGTCTGCGCTGCCTGTAGCTCTTGATATTGGATGTGTGTTGCTAAATGGTCATAGCTTTATTTAGGCCCCATGTCATAGGTTTTTTTAACGTATTGGACCGGCTGGTGACATACATGCAATATTCTGTTTATTTTTTATTTTTCACAAGCAGTGCAGGCACGTCCTGAGAAAGCATTGTTGCTGTCGAGACGTTAAGCAGTGTACAATCAATCAATCTTCAGCAGGCCCACTGAGGCTGATGTTGGTCCAAGGACCTTTTGCTTATCAAGTGATTTTTCTTTACAAGTCTATATAAACTCAGCTGTAACACGATCACAGATAATGCGCTCTGACTTCATGGCTAGCAGGTACCACAATAAGCTAGGCTGACATGTACCTGTGTGAAGTACCATTACCATTATCGTTTTTACAAATCAGTGTGCTTGTCAAAAGGCAGTGCTAATAGCTGGTAAATTTTTTGGCAGAGTTTACTAGAGGTTACCAAAGATGGAAGACGGGACATTTGTCACACAGATTAGAAATGTCTCAGTATTATTTGAAGATGTTTCTTTTGCAGATGGGTGTCTTTGACCAACAATACGGAGGTAGGGGGTAACATTTGAACAGAGATGTAGTTATTCAAGATTGTAGCTCTTTGCCTATGGATGTCGATGTCAGCCGCCGTGAGATTATTTCTCTTAGAGCACTATTGGTAGTGAGATCCGCCCAGCTAAGATTCGCCTTGCAGTGTGCTTGACCATCTGTAGCGCTGGATGTGTGGTTACAAGCCATTACTTGGCATGTGCGCCGGGTCCAGATTATTTCTCTTAGAGCACTATTGGTAGTGAGATCCGCCCAGCTAAGATTTGACTTGCAGTGTGCTTGACCATCTGTAGCGCTGGATGTGTGGTTACAAGCCATTACTTGGCATGTGCGCCAGGTCCAGATTATTTCTCTTAGAGCACTATTGGTAGTGAGATCCGCCCAGCTAAGATTCGACTTGCAGTGTGCTTGACCATCTGTAGCGCTGGATGTGTGGTTACAAGCCATTACTTGGCATGTGCGCCGGGTCCAGATTATTTCTCTTAGAGCACTATTGGTAGTGAGATCCGCCCAGCTAAGATTCGACTTGCAGTGTGCTTGACCATCTGTAGCGCTGGATGTGTGGTTACAAGCCATTACTTGGCATGTGCGCCGGGTCCAGATTATTTCTCTTAGAGCACTATTGGTAGTGAGATCCGCCCAGCTAAGATTCGACTTGCAGTGTGCTTGACCATCTGTAGCGCTGGATGTGTGGTTACAAGCCATTACTTGGCATGTGCACCGGGTCCAGAAATGAACTCATTACAAAAGTACTCTGTGGCAGAATATGTAATACATAAAAGTTACTTAGTAGGCAAGGAGTTAATTAACTCATTCAGCTCCGACACATCACAGCAAGATATGGCTCTGCTATGATAATTTAAGGGTGGTGCCAGACTAGCTTGGCACCTATTGGCGCCAAGCTAGTCTGGCACCACCCTTGAACTCCAAATCACAGTCATGCAACCATAATGAAATTTCACATGGGCATAAACTAAATCCATAACTGAACTTATTAACCCGTATCATACTGAGACTAAAAGCTTCGATCTCTCTCCTGCATTGTAATGCAGTCCTCGGAGGACAACTCCAAAATGTGAGTATTTCGTGCCTGGAGCGCAGTGAGTTAAGATTTTGATCTTCATTGTGTAAGATGATTTTTTTTATGCATCTTTCCCACCCAGCGGTATGATCAGTATCACTGAGGGGTTAGCACATTCATGTTTAAGACACTGCCACGTGGGATGAATTGCCAATGATAGTTCAAGGGCCGTGCCAGATTAGCTTAGCAGCCGGGAAAGTGCCAGTTAAGCTAATCTTGATCTACCATTTATCTATCATGATCAATCCATCTTCAACAGCTGGTGCACAGTCCTTTTACATGCCTCGCAAACTTGTGTCATTGCATGTGCAGTAAACTTTGCTTATAACAAACTTGGATATAACAAAATTCTGATTAGCGTTGCTTGTCGGTAGCAGTTTTTGTCATGATGATTCTTGTATGACAAACATTGGATATAACAAAAACAAAATTGAAGACCCCTGGCAATTACTTTACAAAGCCTACCGTATTGTGTGTGAATGAATGAACCCGTTCAGTGCTGAGAAAATTTAAACAGCACCCAACTGCATGAGGTATAGATCCTCATGAGCCCCCGCAGTTGCAGGGGCTTATGAGGATCTACGGGGCATGCCTCTTGCTGACACTACTTTTGAATTCATATTCCTAGGACAGCTAGAGTCGTTTGGTGTTGAATTAAAGAAGAAACAGTCTGCGTCAACAGGCACTGGATGGGTTTAACTCTTTTGAGACCTGCCGCATCCGGATTCGCGGCTTTACGCTGTGAATCCAGATGCTGCACGTCTCGAAAGAGTTGAGATGGGAAAAATTACTGTATCCATGCATGTTTTTGTTTCCTCAAAACACATTACCGATGATATTACTATTAGGAAAGTGTCTAAGCTAGACTAATTTTAGCCAAAAATTGTTGTGTATTTGGTAGGGGAGGTAATAAGGGGCACTATAGCCTAGGCCGTGACCCGAGTAGCCTCCCCTTCATCTCATCCGGTCACGCGCCCACCGGATGCTTACCAATCTGTTTCTTCGCTAGACAATGGAAGGTTGTGTACATGGATAGCTCTCCTTCTAAGGACGAACTAGTGTTGGTGGCTTCGACCTTCCAAGTTGGAAGTACTAGCAGCTGTGTGGGGACACTTGCTCTGTGGTTTTTCTCGTCAGTTCTGCGGATTCTTAGGCCTGACGAGCCTTGTAGTGAATTGGTGAGCTGTGCTCACGAACCGCGGCTTGCGGCCGTGTATGGTGTGGACCGGTCGTCGTCTGTCCAGAACTTTCCACTTCGGTGGTGCTAGCCCTTGTGCTAGGCTGGGACGCTTTGCCTGCGGATTCCTCGTTGGTGTTCGTGTTGTTCTTCACCGGACGAGCCTGTGGCGACGTTGGGAACTGATGCCACGGACCACGGACTTGGACTAGTTGGCGGCAGACTGGGTTCTCCTCTGGCTGTCCTGGCTGGGCTTCGCCGAGGGATGGCAGTGGTCTTCACACTTTGTTGGTTTGCCGTGTTCGCCTTTATGTCAAGGTAAAACCTCGGTTATTGCTCTCGGCCGGCGCTCGGGGATGAGGAAGAGCGTCGGGCGTTGGCATGCGCCGTATTCTTGGCTTCGTTTCGTTTTATATGCACGGATACTTGTTGCGGACCCGTAGGGGTCTCGCTCGCTTGTTTTTTGTGCACTATGTGTTGCAGTATGCAGTTCCACACCTGCACGCGTTGTGGGCAGTTTCAGTGGCCGAGTGATGAGCATGCCGTCGGCCTACCCTGCTCCGGCTGTGCTTCCACGCACCCGTGCCTGGTCTGAGCCAACTGGCGGGAGGTGCTATGGTCCCAGCTATGGAGCTTCTACTGGCGCGAACGGCCGACTATGTACGAGACCGAGCTCCAGCTTCGGTGACTGCCACAGACCCGACTAGTGGTAGCTCACCGGTTGTGGAGCCGCGAGGGGCTAAGGATAGACGTGAGCGGCCGGCGCCAGCCCCACTAACAACTCCAGCATCGGTGGCGGCCACAGACCCGACTAGTGGTATGCCACCGGTTCTGAAGCCTCCAGCAGCGCGGGTTCCGCTGCGGGAAACGGACATCGACCCGGGTAAGCCCCACAGACCCTACTAATGGCTCTTACCAGGTGACAGAGCCTTCAACGCCGCGGCTTAGGCCGCGAGCCCGAGCTCTAGCGCCGGCAGCCACCACAGTCCCGCCTAGTTGTCTCTGTCCAGTCGCAGATACTCGAGCGCCGAGAGCTAGGCCTCGAGACAGAACCCTTTCTCGGCACAAGGATCCCACACCGGTAAGCCCCACAGACCCGACTAGTGGCTCTTACCTGGTGACAGAGCCTTCAACGCCGCGACAGAAAGCGAGCGACGCGGGATGGACTGACACGTGTTCGGCCTCTACCGTCCCGAGAATGCACTCCGGCATTGTTGACTGCCACAGACCCGACTAGTGGTAGGTCATCGGTTGTGGAGCCTCGAGCAGCATGGGATAGACTGATGCGTGGATGGACATCAGCCCGAGAACGAACTCCAGCATCGGTGACTGCCACAGACCCGACGACTGGTACTTCAGACTGACTAGTGGTTCGCCGTTTGTGGAGCCTCGAGTGACGCGGTATGGACTGGGGGCACGGGATAGACTGATGCGTGACGATCGACGTCAGCCCGAGAGCGGACTCCAGCACCGGGACTGCCACAGACCCGAGGAGTGGGTTTTCACCGGTTGTGGAGCCGCGAACGGCACGGATTAGGCCAGCTTCTGCCTCTATCCTTTGAAAAGAACACGAGTCCAGCCGGAGGTTAGCGTTCCCTCTCCAAGGTTGGGACAGGGGATCACGACCAGACAAGGATGCTGGACTGACGAGCGCCCGCTCATGGGATAGAAGAATGTGGACGAGACGGGATCGCGCGAGATGACACGCCCCGTCTACCCTCCCTGGACGCCGTTCGCCGCACCACGGGGAATACCCCTGCATGGATAGACTATGACGCCTCGCCCATGGTGAGTGACGAGTTCCTCGGCGGGACGAGGATGCTGGTCCATGCAGCGCTCGGGTGACGTACGCCGCTGGACGGGGACTACTAGAACTTCTGGCGGCGCGCGCCAACTCGTAGGTACTGAGAGCATCCACTCGTCTGTTAGAAGGATTCTGGACGAGACGGGATCGCGACGAACGGCCTCACCCGTCTCCCCTCCGGTGCAGCATGGCTAAGGATTGGCTGGACCATGTGGCGCTCGTGGGAGTTGGCACTCCGGCCCTCGTCCAGCTCAGTCGTTAGGCGCCCACTCTTAGGGCTTTGACAGGGGACCAAGTATCGTCTGATGACGTAGTGTGCTCCCGCTTGTCGGGTTTGGTAAGTGACGAGTCGGGATCGCGACGAGTTTCCTTGAAGCTTCAGCGTCTTGCTCCAAAGGCAGTAACTTAGTTTAGTCGTTGATTGAGGGGTTAACGCCGACAGTTGACTAAGGCCGTCTCAGGGCGGAGGTTCAATGCAAGGCATTCAAGACCGGACAAGACTGTTGGGTTTGCATACACCCGTCCGTTGGTTAGAGGTTAACGGACGAGCCGGGTTCTCATCGTCTCGCACTCCCCTTCTACTCAGATCGATGCGGACGGGCCTTGGGCGTTGACGTACGAGCGGGCTGCCGTTCCGCGACGGCGACCGCACTCGCGGGACAGGCCACCGCTGCCACAGACTGCTTACTGCGCCTTGGATGCGCCCATCCCTGGGCCTGCGTCGGGACAAGAGTATGGCCGACCTAACCTGCCACAGGCCAACAGAGTTTCCGCCTCCAGCCCAGTGCAAGTACCATCGCCCCGGCCGAGACTATGGGGCATGGTGCGGCGTGCACCTGACTCTCACGGGACAGGTTGTCTCGGGCTGCACGGGTTACGACGCAAGCCTTCCGGCCCAACACGGTGGTACGGCTTCCCTGGACGGGGTGAGCCTGCGGGGTTTGCGTGCCCGCGTGGCGCTTAGAGGCTTTGAGTGTAGCCTTAGCGTCGGTCGCCGAGGCAGCTAGTAGGGTTTGCGTGTACTTGTCACAGGGTTATTCAAGGGTGTATACTTGGTAGAGCGTTACAGCTGGCAGGTACGTTAGCGCTGTGGTTTAGTGATCCGCCTTATTCTCTTAGTAGCTTCGCCTACCGGCACCCTAGGGCTGGCGGACAGTTTCTACGGTCCTGGGACTTGCACGTCGTCCTGTGGAGACGGCGCTTGGCTATGCTTGTCTGAGCCTCTTCCGGGCTTCATTCCGCGCATCGAGGATCGGAGGCTTCCTGCCCTCACCGCGGTTAGGAGCTCCTGGCGGACATCCTGGGAGAAGAATTCCTTCTGCGCGTCAACAGACAGCCCATCTCCAGACGTTTACTTCGGTTTGCCTTTGGCGGTGTGATTTACCGGTGTTGCGCGCTCCATTCGGTGTCAGCTGCTGCCTCTGGGGTTTCAACCGTAGCTGTTCGTCTAAGTGGACAGGAGCAGTTGGACGTCTTCGGGCTCCACTTCAACTTCCCTAGTCGATCTTCTCATGCGATACCGGTCGGGGTCCTCATTGGAGAAGGATCGAGATGCACTTCTGGATTCCTTGACAGGCTCGGCTTCCTGGTCTACGTGGGCAAGTCCGACTTCACGTCGCAGCGCCGCTTGGCCTAGGGATGGAATCGCTCATCGACCTCCCGAAAGACGACTTCCGAAGTGGCAGATTCAGCGGTTCGCAAATCCAGCGCGGCGGGTGTTTCAAGAGCAGGCGTCCTACGCCAGACGATGACTTCAGCTTCAGGATCTGGTGGGTACTGCAGCGGAACTTCATCCCCTACGATGCCTCTACTGCCCCCCCCCTCCCCCCCCGCTTCAGCTGCTTCCGCTTCTCCATGGACGACCCTCGTCAGACCTCGAGTCTCAGGTTCGGGTGCGGCCGGTGCTTCGTCCTCACCTTCTTCGTTGGGCGGATCCGTCTTCCTTGCGACGGGAGATTCCTCTTCTCAACCTTACCCCAGATGTCCCTGGCGCCATCGCAAGTCACACTGCCGTGGGTGCTCACCTGCTGCAGAGATTCTACTCAGCCTTCGGCGGATGTGCTCCGGACCTCGTGGCCCAGTGTCGGATGTCACGTCAGCGACGTCAGGAGCTTCTCGTCCTCTCCGACAGTGCCACAGTCGTCGACTACATTAGAAGCAGGGCGGGACGCGGTGCCTCTCCCTTCCTTTCTCCTCTGCCAGGGGCTCCGCTGGTGCGCAGCAGAGACGTCGCTACACGAGAAAGAGTCTTCACGGGACATCCGCATGACCTGCCGACTCTATCGCGTGTCGCGGCCAGCAGCTCCGCTCCAAATGGACACGCCGACCGGACATCTTCGGGTGATCGGAGCGGCTGGGAGGTCCCTATGATCGCGCCGACTTGGTACCTACAGCCTCCTCGCTTCGTCCTCCACCGTTTCATTGCCGCTAGCCTGAGTGGTCGACGCTCTCTACCCCTCTTGGGACGGCCTCGTCGCCTCGCCGTACCTCCTACAGTGCTTTCTTCAAGCTCCGGCTCAGCTAAGATGGCAACGCGGTCCTGTTCCTCGTGGACACTTCCTGCGGAAGGTGCTCGTGGATCGCTGGCCTCTAACCCGCGCCGTGAAACCACGCACGTTGATTACAAGTCTTCTCGTCAAAGCACAGCTCAGAGGGCTCAACGCGGTCATGTTCCTGGGGGCCCATTCTGCTGGACAAAGTCGCGGACCTCCGACCCTGTGAACCTCGCCTCGGCTTCCCCGCTGCGGCTTCCCACACCACGCACGATGCTCAAGCTACCGCGACGGGTGATGCGCCACCCTTGCCCAACCGACTCCTCCTCCACCACGCCTGGAGATGGTGCAGCGAGACCTCGTGGCTAGAGGCTTCTCCGGTGCTGCAGTGGAGGCCATCACTACAGCTCGTAGTTCCTCGACCAGACGGGTCTACGAAGGGAAGTGGCGAGTCCTGTGCCACGGGTGTGACGACAAACGACTCGACCCCACGCAGTTGACTGTGTCCCCCAGCTGGCTTAGTTTCCTCTGGCTGTTCACCGACCAGCATTCAGTGTCAATCACCGTTCGGGGCTATCTGGCTATGATCGCTGACACGTACCGGCATTGGGGACGATCCGACCCTGGCGACTGCAGGGCTTCGCCAATCTTGGCCTCCTTCAGGCTACAACGGTCCGCCCTTCGCTCGCTCGTGCCACGATGGGACCTGCCCTGGATGCTGACCTGGCTCAACTCTGCCTGCTTCAACCCTATCCAGTTGGCGCAGTTCCCGGACGTGACGCGGAAGACTTGCTTCCTACTGGCCCTCACCTCTGCCTCCAAGGTCAACAAGCTGCACGCCCTTCAACACGGCCCGCATCCTTGCAGTTCCGGACGGACGGCTCTGTTCACCGGCTTCCCGATCGGACGTTTGCACCAAGGTCCGATCTCCTGTGGCTGCCCCTCAAGTGGTCACCTTTCCTCCTTACGAGTCCAGGCTCTTCCCGAGAGTCCAGACAACAGGACCCGGTAAGGGCTTTACGCGTTTTACCTGCGCCGGAACAAGCCGCTATGCAGGGGACGCACCCGCCTTCTCCTCCCTCTGTCCCCAGGTAGATATGACATCTCGGCCCGGACGATATCATCCTGGCTCCGTTGGGTGATACGCTCCCCTACCAGGATCTCCCCTGATACAGCCAAATGAATGAACATCAGGGCGCACGAAGTCAGAGCCATGACCGCTAGACTAACGGTCGACCGCAACTTCGCGGTCAAAGATATCGTGGCGGCCGGGGGATGGCAAGCGCAGTCGACCTTGGCCCGATTCTACCTGAGGGACCTCTCCAGCCAGCGCCAGAAGCTTCGCTGGTGGAAGACATCACGGCGGAGCAACACTCCCTCCCGGCGCACCAGGGGCCTTTGGTATTCTTCGCTAAAATTAACGGGAGGTTGTTTGGGAGGGCGGGTCTCATTGCCAAGTAACTAGGGGTTAGAGGCGTTATAGCGGCACCCACCTCCTCTTCGTCATTCTTCCTAATAGTAAAATCATCGGTAATGTGTTTTGAGGAAACAAATTAATTTTTCTCTAAAATATATTTTTTCAAAAAATACTTACCGATGATATTACTCGGATGACCCTCTCACCTACCGCGCTTGCCGCTGTTCCGCTCAGAAACAGACTGGTAAGCATCCGGTGGGCGAATGACCGGATGAGATGAAGGGGAGGCTACTCGGGTCACAGCCTAGGCTAGAGTGCCCCTTATTACCTCCCCTACATGTACACAACAATTTTTGGCTAAAATTAGTCTAGCTTAGACACTTTCCTAATAGTAATTTCATCGGTAAGTATTTTTCGAAAAAATATATTTTAGAGAAAAATTAATTTTTCTCAAAACGATTTAAACTTTACGATTAATATGAATAATGTTTTTTCAGTGCTGTAATTTAATGATCATGTGATGTGTACTATTGAGTTGATTTATGTCATTCCTTTGTAGCATATTTATTTTGTTCATTTATGTACACACTAACTATGTCTGTATTATAATTAATGTACAAACACTGTAAAAACTGTTATTATATTTTATGGTGAGTGTGAGCGTATACCTCAGTGGTGGATTGTGTAGAAGCAGTGTATCATACTGTTTGATGCATACAGTATAATTATTATTAATGAATATTGAGAGGACTTGGTGTGTATATGTATTAGCTGTTTTCTGTCCTTAAAGTCAGCGGAGAGGTGCTAGCCCTTATGTTTGCGCTAGTTTGATATTTGGGATCTTATGGCATAGGGCTGCAAGGTCCAAAATCACAGACCAGCGTACACTGATGTATGGGTTGGTTTTGAGTGGATGGGTCATCATTTGTGTTAAGACAAGTATAAATTCATGCCTTCTGTTTTTTGTCTTGGTGAACTGCAGATTTCTAGGATGTTTTGTGATTTCTCTTAAATATGCATGTGCCTGTCTGCACTAGGCTGTAAGGTCCAAAATCGCAGACAGCACACATCTATACTGTGAAGGCAAAAGACAGCAAATCCATTTTTTGTGAAAAGTGAGATTTTAATTGTAATATAATGAAAATCTTGCTTTTTGACAAAAAGGGATATACTGTCAGAGGACAGACATAGATAAAGCATTGTGTGCATCTTCTTTGAACTTTGATCATATTGTATACATAGTGTTAATGTAGGATTGTTTAATATAAAAACAAACACTAAAGTGCGGATCTTGGAGTGTGTGTGTTGGCATGTGTGTGGGTGATCTCGATGATTAGTGATCTGTTTTGAATCATGGTGATCTGTTGTCTTTTTTATGTTCTACTGTTCTTTTTTTTAAAAAATTACTTTATAGATGTTTGATGAGACGGTAGTGATTATATTTTGTGTGCAAGACAAGAAACAATGTGAAAGGGCTTCAAAACTGTATTTTCGTGGATTTTTGTTTCAACCAAAATAACTGGCTATGTATTTGAAAGTTTGTGAGAAGTTGACATGTATTTTAGTGCAATATTACACTAGGGATGTGCTTAGTCTGTTATTCTTAACCCTTTGACTATCAGTAGTGTTTTTGTCTAAAAGCGCTACTGACAGCCTAAGGGTTAACATCATTGCTTTGTATACATGTACAGAACCACACTGGTTATGTCCTTTGATTGGCTACCTCTGATCAGCGGTCGTAAATCAATGGAGACAACCAGCACAATGCAAAATGTGAAATTTTGATGTTAGCTTTTTGTGTATCATACCCAGTGCTAACTGCAGCTGATCCCAGCCAGCAAGAAACATAGATTCTCATTAGCCTCAGAAACTTGAGGGGCTCATGAGAAATTTTGCCTCTTGCAGATGAATCAGCTCAAGAATAGTGCCGTGTTCTGCCTTAGAAAGGCAAAAGACAGCAAGTCAGTTTTTGTAATGAGAAAGGCAAAGCCATTATGGCTCACGTGACTGAACCACATAATAAGTCTGACCTTTGTGACCTTGATCTTTCTGACAGGTCACTGAAAGGAGCAAGTGTTCAAGTGTCTTAACATAAGTAAAGGTTTGGCTTTTGTACCAGCAAAGTGCATGTTCTCTGAAAATGTATGCATTTTTGGCTCATGCGCGAAGCAAAAGTGAGTATGTTCTGGGCCAGTGATAATCCCTGTCTGTTGTCTGTCTGTTGTTCGTCCACCATTGTCTGTGGTAAAAACTTTAACGTTGGCATTTTCTCGGAGACTATTCAAGCCACAGTCTTCACACTTGACCCAAGGATACTTTGTGGCAAGACCTTTTTAAACATACCAATTTGAGTGACCTCTCACAAAGGTCAAGGTCACAGGGGATCAGGAAATATATCAAAAATAGCTATATTTTGACATAATTCTTTTTTCTCAAATACTATTCACAACTTCAAACTCTAACTTGGTGCAAAGATAACTGATGGCAAGACCTTTCTATGCATGCTAAGTTGGTTGATCCCTCAGAAAGGTCAAGGGTCACAAGAGCTCAGGAAATAGGTAAAAAATAGCCATATTTTGACAAAAGATGTTTTTGCTCAAATACTATTCACAACTTCAAACCTAAACTTGGTACAGAGATACCTGATGGCAAGACCTATCTATGCATACTAATTTGAATGACTCCTCGGAAAGGTCAAGGGTCACAAGAGCTCAGGAAATAGGTCCAAAAATAATAGCCATATTTTGACAAGAAATGTTTTTTATCAGTTACTATTTACAACTTCAACCCCAAACTTGGTACAGAGATACCTGATGGTAAGACCTATCTATGCATACTAATTTGAATGACTCCTCGGAAAGGTCAAGGGTCACAAGAGCTCAGGAAATAGGTCCAAAAATAATAGCCATATTTTGACAAGAAATGTTTTTTATCAGTTACTATTTACAACTTCAACCCCAAACTTGGTACAGAGATACCTGATGGTAAGACCTATCTATGCATACTAATTTGGATGACCCCTCAGGAAGGTCAAGGTTTACAAGAGGTCGACAAATGTGTATAAATGCCAATTTTTCACAGAATTTGTAGTTATTATCAACATTTTGGCAAACTTTTCAATCAAATTTGGCACAAAGGTAGCTGATGATAAGACCTGCCTATGTATACTAATTTAGTCGATGCATCACACAGGTCAGGGGTTTCACAGATGTGTGAAACTGATTAAATTGTAAGAAAACATGGATTTGCTTATTGTCACACGTGTGGATCAGTCATACACGCGAGCTTTAAGGGCTATGCCCTTCTTGTGTATACATTTGTCAACCCCTTGCAAACCCTTGACCTTTGCGAGGGGTCAGCTAAATTAATATGCATAGAAAGATCTTGTTCTTCTCATTCAGCATTCCTGGCATAGAAAGGTCTGAAAAGTTTGCCAAAACTTTGATTAAAAAAAAAAAAGTTCAATTAAAAAAAAATTGTCATTTTTCACACATTTGCCAATCTCTTGTTAACCGTGACTTTTTCCAGGGATCATCCTAATTAGTATTATAGAAAGGTCTTACCATCAGGTATCTCTTTATCAAGTTTGGGTTTGAAGTTGAAAATCTTGGCTTGACATCGCGAACGAAGATTCTATAGGGCTTGCCCACGTCGTCTGCAGGCATTTTCGTGGCTGCGGAGGCCAATCTGGGACAGGCAGGTTCGACCGCAGTGGCTGCAGGGGAAGGTCTGGTCAGGGTTCTGAGTTACTACAACTCTGTTTTTTCTTCTGAGCCGCTTGTCCTTAAGGTTAGCTCTGCGAGAGTCCTCAAAGGAGACGGCTGCCTTGTGAATGGTGGAGCGCCAGGTGTCACGGTCCGCAGCAAGCGAAGACCACTGGCAGTGGTCGATTTGGCAGGCACTAAGTGACTTCTTGAGACCGTCTTTGTATCTCTTCTTTGGTGCCCCTCTGTCTCGGTGTCCAGTGGCGAGCTCGCCGAACAGAGTGATCTTGGGTAGGCGATGATCCTCCATCCTGGAGACGTGCCCCGCCCAGCGAAGCTGTGTCCGCAGCAGCAAAACCTCGATGCTCACAGTTTCCGCCTGTTCAAGGACCTCGACGTTGGTGACATAGTCACTCCAGTGAATGCTGAGAATGGTACGCAGGCAGCGCTGGTGAAAGCGTTCAAGGAGTCGTAGTTGGCTGCGGTAGAGGGCCCAGGACTCGGAACCGTATGGGCAGGGTGGTGAGGACGACAGCTCTGTACACGCTGATCTTGGTGCCTTTTTTCAGCTGTTGATTGTGCCACACCCGCTTGAATAGTCGCCCGAAAGCACTGTTCACTTTTGCCAGCCTGTTGTCCAGCTCCTTGTCCAGCTTGGCGTCTGACGTGATGATGCAGCCAAGGTAGGTAAACTGGTGTACAGACTTCAGTTCGGACTCGCCGATGGTGATGTGGGGAGGGCGATGCTCTTCCTTGGGTGCCGGTTGATGAAGGACCTCTGTCTTTTTCAGACTGACCTCAAGTCCAAAGAGCTGGGCGGCATCTGCGAAGCAGGACGTAATGCGCTGCAAGGCTCTCTCTGTGTGTGCAACGAGGGCAGCATCATCAGCAAAGAGCAGCTCACGAATCAGTTGGTCTAGGGTTTTCGTGTGGGCCTGCAGTCGTCTGAGGTTGAACAGGCTGCCATCGAGACGATACCTGATGTACACTGCGTCGTCATCGTCGAGGTCCACTGTGGCCTGCTTCAACATCATGCTGAAGAAGATGGTGAAGAGGGTCGGTGCCAGCACACAGCCTTGCTTCATGCCGTTGCGAATGGGGAATGGTTCTGAGAGGTCACTGTTTAGTCTGACCTGGTCTTGCTGGTCCTCGTGGAGCTGGACGATCATGTTGAGGAACTTTGGGGGACAACCTAGTCGCTCCAGGATATGCCACATACCTTGCCTGCTCACAGTGTCAAACGCTTTTGTTAGGTCGACAAACGTTACGTACAGCCTTTGTTCTGCTCGCGGCACTTCTCCTGAAGCTGTCTCAGCACAAAGACCATGTCGGTGGTACTCCTGTTGGCTCTGAGAGGTGGTCTTCAGCGATGGCAGGTACCAGCCGATTCAGGAGCAACCTTGCGAGAATTTTCCCGGCAATGGACAGCAGGGTAATTCCACGATAATTAAAAGTTGAAAATAGTATTTGAGGAAAAGGAAAAAAGTCAAAATATGTCTGTTGTTAACTGATTTCTGGACCCTAGGTGAGCTTGACCTTTGAGAGAGGTCACTGAAATTGGTTTGTTTAGAAAGGTCTTGCACAAGTTTGAAGACTGGCTTGAATAGTCTCTGAGAAAATGCCAACGTTAAAGTTTACAGATGACGGATGGCCCAGTACATACTCACTTTTGCTGTCCCACTTGAATCAGGAAGTAAGATTTTCATTGTATTATACTGCACAGTAAAAATCTCTTTTTTCACAGAAATGGACTTAACTGTCTTTTGCCTTTCTAGGGCAGAGTTATAGTGGCACATTGCCTGCTCGGCATTAAACCCAAATAACTAACTTTAGTGGCACCTTGCTATTCAGGCATTCCCATTGAGCTATCAAGGTCTTTTAATCTCCTGCAGTTTGCCCTGAAATTTAAAGAAAATTATTCTAATAGCATAAAAATGGTATTCTACTGCGTGACAGAATGTCCCTGCTGATATTTTGTGTATGTCAAAAACCTTGCAATGCCCAGTCATTCCAGTTTTTGTTCTGGCGCATTTTGTTACTGTGGCAAGCACATAATGCTATCAGTATCATATTAGTGAGGTTTCCTTTCCAACCAATGACTCCCAACAACAAACGAGAGCGAGTCACAGCGAATAGCAAGCTTGTGTCATAAACATAGAAAACGCTCCAAACATCTCCAAGAGGCATACATCATCATGAGCACTTCGGGCTCATGAAGATCTATGCCTCTTGGAGAATTTTGGAGCCTGGGATCATGAGCATCGATGCCTCATGGAGATGTTTGGAGTCTGTGCTCATGAGGATCTATGCCTCTTCGGGATGTTTGGAGTGTTTATGGTTCAGGCATTTATCTGCTGTGACTTCACTGTTTGTTGCTGGTAGTCATTCCTCGCAAACGAAATCTCACTATTGTCATGAAACATGAGACGCCTCCTCAATTGAGAGATGCCTAACCAGGTCTGATTCCACAATACTGTTATTTTTCTTTATTTGTCGATTCATTTGTTTTGGTTAAATGTTACTGTTTTGTAATATTACAAGAAAGTCATAAATTTCCATTACACAGTGTGCATATCGAGCGAACGTTGTTATTCGAGGTAACAGTTCTCATGTGTTTTTTTAGCTGTCACATATCTTTTGCTATCAGAGGTTAGGAGTCACTGAAACCGCCATTATTAGTGAGGTTTCGTTTGCAACAAACGACTCGCAACAAGGACCGAGAGTGAAATCGCAGCAAGTACTAGTTAGAAGCTGGTTATCTGCTGTGACTTTGTTCTCATTTGTTGTTGGGAGTTTTTTTGTGTAAACTAACCTCACTATTATTATAGTGCATTGAAGTGTTCGTGAAGTACGTTTTTGGGATGGAAGTTTTGAGACACTTTTTTCGAAAGAAAGTGTTCATTTTTCCACTTATACTCAACTAAACTCATGAGAATGAATGTTGTCTACCCAGTCGTTTGTGCACTGCCTAGGTAAGAGGAGCAAGATCTGAGGTTTACAACAGTTTTTGTTACCCACTTAGTTGCTGTCTGTAGTGGGTCAGACTTAACACAAGAGTTTTCCCTATAGCACATACCCATATGCATGGGAGACACAGATACAGTGGGCAGATGTTCACATCTGCACGGGACATAGACGACCCCGCCCTCCACGAGTCGCCTGCTGCCTTGCAGGCCTGGCCGCTTGGCTGCGGAAAGGCTAAGGGAGGAAACCCCTGACATCAAAGCCCCCGTGTCTCCGGGGAAGGCTTTTGAGCCAGAGACTAGGACAAGGACAGTCTGATATAAAACCTACGACCCGAGGACCTCGATGCCATCGTCCCAGCTTGCTAGGCCATGGCAGATGAACCAAGGGTTTAAAGGGTGGGGCCAGTACTGCGCACACTGCACTCCACCAAAAAGCTCCACCGCGCAGGCTTTAGGAAACGTCCACGGACCATGACACTGACCATTCCAAGTCCTGTAGCGATGGGCGAGGGGCGAAACGGCAGGTGAAAGATGTCACTGGAAGCCGCAGTCTCAAACCTGCATGCAGGCGGTTCAGGATATTGGTCGCCTGATGTTGACCTGGGGATGACAACATCACTCGGCACACCCTGAACGACCAAGCAGCCTTCTCTAGGGACAGCACTGCTTGCTCCACACGGAGAGGGGCCTAGAAAAGGTGGCCTAACCAAAGCTCGTCCCCTCGCAACCCCAGTTGGCTAGCCGCGGTCAACGGGCATCTTCTCATGCGGTCAAAAAACAAGAAAGAATAACGGATCCACTCTGATGATGACCACGACCGGACTCAACGTAGCATGCTGGAACATCCGAACCATGCTCGACAAAGCAGACAGCGGACGCCCCGAACGTCGCTCCGCCCTCATTGCCCATGAATTGCGGAGGTTAAACATTGACATCGCCGCGCTCAGCGAAGTACGCCTTCCGGACGAAGGCAGCCTCCAAGAACTTGGCGCTGGGTACACCCTCTACTGGTCAGGCAGGCCTGCATCAGAAAGACGGCTCTCAGGCGTGGGTTTCATGGTCAAGACCTCCATTGCGACTAAGCTGGAAAACCTACCAACGGGTCATTCAGACCGCATCATGTCCATGCGCCTCCCACTGAGACACCAGCAACACGTCACCCTTCTCAGTGTGTACTCCCCAACCCTCTTGGCAGAGCCTGCTGAAAAGGACAAGTTTTACACTGACCTGCGCAGCCTCATACAGAGCACCCCTGCAGACGACAAAGTCATCATCCTTGGCGACTTCAACGCCAGAGTGGGCCAGGACTCTGAAGCCTGGAAAGGAGTCCTCGGCAAGCATGGCGTGGGGAGCTGCACAATGACAATGGACTATCGGGGAATTACACTGCTGTCCATTGCTGGGAAAATCCTTGCAAGGCTGCTCCTGAATCGGCTGGTACCTGCCATCGCTGAAGACCAACTCCCAGAGGGCCAGTGTGGCTTCAGAGCAAACAGGAGCACCACCGATATGGTCTTTGTGCTGAGACAGCTACAGGAGAAGTGCCGCGAGCAGAACAAAGGGCTGTACGTAACATTTGTCGACCTAACAAAAGCGTTCGACACTGTGAGCAGGCAAGGCATGTGGCAGATCCTGGAGCGACTTGGCTGTCCCCCAAAGTTCCTCAACATGATTGTCCAGCTACACGAGGACCAGCAAGGCCAGGTCAGACTCAACAATGACCTCTCAGAACCATTCCCCATTCTCAACGGCGTAAAGCAGGGCTGCGTGCTGGCACCGACCCTCTTCACCATCTTTTTTAGCATGATGTTGAAGCAGGCCACAGTGGACCTCGATGATGACGATGCAGTGTACATCAGGTATCGTCTCGATGGCAGCCTGTTCAACCTCAGACGACTGCAGGCCCACACGAAAACCCTAGACCAACTGATTCGTGAGCTGCTTTTTGCTGATGATGCTGCCCTCGTTGCACACACAGAGAGAGCCCTGCAGCGCATCACGTCCTGCTTCGCAGACGCTGCCCAGCTCTTTGGACTCGAGGTCAGTCTGAAAAAGACAGAGGTCCTCCATCAGCCGGCACCCAAGACAGTGTATCGCCCTCCTCACATCACCATCGGCGAGTCTGAACTAAAGTCAGTGCACCAGTTTACTTACCTTGGCTGCATTATCACGTCGGACGCCAAGCTGGACAAGGAGCTTGACAGCAGGCTGGCAAAAGCGAACAGCGCTTTCGGGCGACTTTTCAAGCGGGTGTGGCACAATCAACAGCTGAAAACAGGCACCAAGATCAGCGTGTACAGAGCTGTGGTCCTCACCACCCTGCTGTATGGTTCCGAGTCCTGGGCCCTCTACCGCAGCCAACTACGACTCCTCGAACGCTTCCACCAGCGCTGCCTGCGTACCATCCTGGGCATTCACTGGAGTGACTATGTCACCAACGTCGAGGTCCTTGAACAGGCTGAAACTGTGAGCATCGAGGCTTTGCTGCTGCGGACACAGCTCCGCTGGGCGGGGCATGTCTCCAGGATGGAGGATCATCGCCTACCAAAGATCACCCTGTTCGGCGAGCTTGCTACTGGACACCGTGACAGAGGGGCACCAAAGAAGAGATACAAAGACTGTCTCAAGAAGTCACTTAGTGCCTGCCAAATCGACCACCACCAGTGGTCTTCGCTTGCTGTGGACCGTGACACCTGGTGCTCCACTATTTACAAGGCAGCTGTCTCCTTTGAGGACTCTCGCAGAGCTAGCCTTAAGGACAAGCGGCTCAGGAGAAAGAACAGAGATGCCGCAACTCAGAACTCTGGCCATACCTTCCCCTGCAGCCACTGCGGTCGAACCTGCCTGTCCCGGATTGGCCTCCGCAGCCACGAACAAGCCTGCAGACGTCGTGGGCAACTCCTATAAAATCTTCGTTCGCGAAGTCCAGCCAAGAGAGAGGGAGACACAGATACTATGGCCATGATCTATGTCATTTTTGTGAAATATAAGCATCTTTCATGGTAATGAAGCAATCTTACTTGGGACTGGAGCAGAAAAGGTAGTTTTTTTTCCTGCTGATTTCCAAATTTTAAATCTTATTAACTCACAATGTGACCAGTTTATTCTCAAGAACCAAAAGAGCAGCAGGCTCATATAGACACTTGTTTAGAAAATAAAATAAAAATGTTTCGGGGACAAAAATACTGTATCGTCAACATGTTTTGTGAAGAAGAAGAAAAACCCCAACAGTGGCAAGGGAAAAAACATTGACAGATCCCAACAAAGAAAGGACCACGCTTAGAACAGAATGTACACCACAACTTTTCTTTTGCCTTTTACTTCTCTTGATCTTGAAACCATGACAGCAGTGACCCACCGTTTTGTTTGTAAATCACAGGATGAAATCAGATCTTTTGTGTATATTCAACATTATTGCAGCTGCATGGTGTTCTTGTTGCCTTAACAAATTACTGTGCTTGTGATTTCTGAGTGTAGTCAGGAACATTTCTGTGTTGGACGTGTAAAAGTTATTATCTAAAAGTTATTGTCAAACTATTATTGTAGAAAGCATTATGTCTGCAATTTTGTTCGCTGTAGAAAGTGATGTTATATTCTGCAGAAAAATGGTAATACAAGTATCACCACATCGGCAGTATGTCCATGTTGACCCTTAGGACATACTTTTTCAAAGCATACAAATATGTAGGATATTGCTGGACAAAGTTCACACAATGTGATAACATTTGTGTTTCTCTCAAATTAATGTAAAAGTGTGCATGTCAGTTACTGGAGTATTGTGGGAAGACATTAAAACCAATTATACAAGGGTGTGTTTGTGTGTGGATTGTGTACATGTGTGTGTGTATAACATGCAAGTGTAATTTTTGGCTCATGTGCAAAGCAAAATTGAGTCTGTTCTGGGCCAGTGGTCATCCGTCCGTGATCCGTCGTAAACGCTGGCTTTTTTGGAGACTATTTAAGCCACAGTCTTCAAACTTGGCCTAAGGATACTTTGTGGCAAGACTTTTCTAAACATACCAATTTGAGTGACCTCTCACAAAGGTCAATATGACACGGGATCAGGAAATAGGTAAAAAAATAGCTATATTTTGACATAATTTATTTTTTTCTCAAATACTATTGACAACTTCAAACCCAAACTTGCTACAAAGATACTTGATGGGAAGACCTTTCTATGTATACTAATTTGATTCCTTGGAAAGGTCAAGAGCTCAGGAAATAGGTCCAAAATAGCCATATTTTGACAAAAGATGATTTTTCTCAAATATTATTCAAAATTTCAAACCCAAATTTGAACAAAGATACCTGATGGTAAGACATATCTATGCATACTAATTTGGACATCACCTCCGAAAGGTCAAGGGTCACAAGAGGCTGGCAAATGTGTGTAAACTGCCAATTTTTGATAAAATTGTAGATATCAACAATTTTTGCAAATTTTTCAGTCAAATTTGGCATAAAGGTTGGTTGGTTGGTTATTTGGCATAAAGGTAGCTGATGATAAGACCTATGCATACTAATTTAGTTGACTCATTGCAAAGGTCAAGGGTCACGGGGATTGACAGAAGTGTGAAAAATGCTTACATTTTAAGAAAACGTAGAATTTGCTTGTGCAGAAACCAGCCCTTTACTTATCGGTCATACATGTGAGCCATAATGGCTTTACCTTTCTTGTTTTAAAAGCTTTCATCTCAAACTGATGACATGAGGTGGAAAACAAATCTGTGTGAAAAACAAGAAAAGACACTTTTATTGCACTCATAAATCACAAATTCATCACTTCTTGTCGAAAAACATGCACAATAATACATGCATTTTACAAACAAACACTAGCTGTAAACTGGCCTTCTACATGCATATTTATCTCCATAAAATATATTTTACTCTATGCTATATCTAGACTTTAAAATGTCTATGAAAATAAAAACTTCTCTCTAATACGTATAAACTAGTGGTACTTGTGTAGTGACTACCCACAAAATTTATCTAAACTTGTACTTCCCTATAATACTGATAAGCTAGTATCAACATCGGGGGAAAAAAAAAGTTGTTAGCAACCTGGTTTGACAGTGCTGGATCACACTGCAATGAATGCGCGATATGGTAAAGAGGCCCGAGGGCCTTTTGCTTCACAAGAATACTATCACAAATAACTGCCCCATATACTAAACAATTTTGGTGCACACTTTCAACCATTCACAGATGATGCTGGCTGTCTCCCTCACTTTACTACCACTGATAAGTGGCAACGAATCAAGGGAGACAACCAGTGTGTTCACAGGTATTAACCAGTTGGCCAAGGGCAGTTATGACTAACTTTGTGCCAAGTCCTGGCACTGACCTGATCTTTCATGTTCAGTCCACACCCTGCATCTTAAGTTTGAATGAACAAATGCACAATTGTCAGATGAAAGTAGACCTTTAACACTTGGATCCACACCCTGCATCTAACTTTGAATGGACAAATGCATATTTATCACATGACAGTAGACCTTTAACTAACATTAGGATCCTTGCTGCCACGGCGTTGCTCAGTTTAACTTTTAACCAGACGGAACTAGTGCCATAAGGTAAGGACTAACAAGGGTCGGGAACAACGCGGAGAATAATATTTAAACTAGTACTGTAGATCAGTCTTTGTAGACCAATCTGAAGCAACAGATGTACAAGCGCTAAAAGAACGGCTTGTAACACGTGCGATCGGTGCGGTCAGAGGCCCGCATGGAGCGGTACACAGCCATGAAGAGTGCCGGAAACTTCGTCTGGAAATATTTGCACGGGTCGTCCAGCACTTCTTTAGCCACCGTCGACCTGGAAAAAACAAAACAAAAAAAAAAAAAAAAAAAAAA